>CALSEU010000002.1:0-571000 GCA_943735925.1 Pollenia amentaria
ATCATTATCATTATCATTATCATTATCATTATCATTATCATTATCATTATCATTATCATTATCATTATCATTATCATTATCATTATCATTATCATTATCATTATCATTATCATTATCATTATCATTATCATTATCATTATCATTATCATTATCATTATCATTATCATTATCATTATCATTATCATTATCATTATCATTATCATTATCATTATCATTATCATTATCATTATCATTATCATTATCATTATCATTATCATTATCATTATCATTATCATTATCATTATCATTATCATTATCATTATCATTATCATTATCATTATCATTATCATTATCATTATCATTATCATTATCATTATCATTATCATTATCATTATCATTATCATTATCATTATCATTATCATTATCATTATCATTATCATTATCATTATCATTATCATTATCATTATCATTATCATTATCATTATCATTATCATTATCATTATCATTATCATTATCATTATCATTATCATTATCATTATCATTATCATTATCATTATCATTATCATTATCATTATCATTATCATTATCATTATCATTATCATTATCATTATCATTATCATTATCATTATCATTATCATTATCATTATCATTATCATTATCATTATCATTATCATTATCATTATCATTATCATTATCATTATCATTATCATTATCATTATCATTATCATTATCATTATCATTATCATTATCATTATCATTATCATTATCATTATCATTATCATTATCATTATCATTATCATTATCATTATCATTATCATTATCATTATCATTATCATTATCATTATCATTATCATTATCATTATCATTATCATTATCATTATCATTATCATTATCATTATCATTATCATTATCATTATCATTATCATTATCATTATCATTATCATTATCATTATCATTATCATTATCATTATCATTATCATTATCATTATCATTATCATTATCATTATCATTATCATTATCATTATCATTATCATTATCATTATCATTATCATTATCATTATCATTATCATTATCATTATCATTATCATTATCATTATCATTATCATTATCATTATCATTATCATTATCATTATCATTATCATTATCATTATCATTATCATTATCATTATCATTATCATTATCATTATCATTATCATTATCATTATCATTATCATTATCATTATCATTATCATTATCATTATCATTATCATTATCATTATCATTATCATTATCATTATCATTATCATTATCATTATCATTATCATTATCATTATCATTATCATTATCATTATCTCATTATCATTATCATTATCATTATCATTATCATTATCATTATCATTATCATTATCATTATCATTATCATTATCATTATCATTATCATTATCATTATCATTATCATTATCATTATCATTATCATTATCATTATCATTATCATTATCATTATCATTATCATTATCATTATCATTATCATTATCATTATCATTATCATTATCATTATCATTATCATTATCATTATCATTATCATTATCATTATCATTATCATTATCATTATCATTATCATTATCATTATCATTATCATTATCATTATCATTATCATTATCATTATCATTATCATTATCATTATCATTATCATTATCATTATCATTATCATTATCATTATCATTATCATTATCATTATCATTATCATTATCATTATCATTATCATTATCATTATCATTATCATTATCATTATCATTATCATTATCATTATCATTATCATTATCATTATCATTATCATTATCATTATCATTATCATTATCATTATCATTATCATTATCATTATCATTATCATTATCATTATCATTATCATTATCATTATCATTATCATTATCATTATCATTATCATTATCATTATCATTATCATTATCATTATCATTATCATTATCATTATCATTATCATTATCATTATCATTATCATTATCATTATCATTATCATTATCATTATCATTATCATTATCATTATCATTATCATTATCATTATCATTATCATTATCATTATCATTATCATTATCATTATCATTATCATTATCATTATCATTATCATTATCATTATCATTATCATTATCATTATCATTATCATTATCATTATCATTATCATTATCATTATCATTATCATTATCATTATCATTATCATTATCATTATCATTATCATTATCATTATCATTATCATTATCATTATCATTATCATTATCATTATCATTATCATTATCATTATCATTATCATTATCATTATCATTATCATTATCATTATCATTATCATTATCATTATCATTATCATTATCATTATCATTATCATTATCATTATCATTATCATTATCATTATCATTATCATTATCATATCATTATCATTATCATTATCATTATCATTATCATTATCATTATCATTATCATTATCATTATCATTATCATTATCATTATCATTATCATTATCATTATCATTATCATTATCATTATCATTATCATTATCATTATCATTATCATTATCATTATCATTATCATTATCATTATCATTATCATTATCATTATCATTATCATTATCATTATCATTATCATTATCATTATCATTATCATTATCATTATCATTATCATTATCATTATCATTATCATTATCATTATTATCATTATCATTATCATTATCATTATCATTATCATTATCATTCATTATCATTATCATTATCATTATCATTATCATTATCATTATCATTATCATTATCATTATCATTATCATTATCATTATCATTATCATTATCATTATCATTATCATTATCATTATCATTATCATTATCATTATCATTATCATTATCATTATCATTATCATTATCATTATCATTATCATTATCATTATCATTATCATTATCATTATCATTATCATTATCATTATCATTATCATTATCATTATCATTATCATTATCATTATCATTATCATTATCATTATCATTATCATTATCATTATCATTATCATTATCATTATCATTATCATTATCATTATCATTATCATTATCATTATCATTATCATTATCATTATCATTATCATTATCATTATCATTATCATTATCATTATCATTATCATTATCATTATCATTATCATTATCATTATCATTATCATTATCATTATCATTATCATTATCATTATCATTATCATTATCATTATCATTATCATTATCATTATCATTATCATTATCATTATCATTATCATTATCATTATCATTATCATTATCATTATCATTATCATTATCATTATCATTATCATTATCATTATCATTATCATTATCATTATCATTATCATTATCATTATCATTATCATTATCATTATCATTATCATTATCATTATCATTATCATTATCATTATCATTATCATTATCATTATCATTATCATTATCATTATCATTATCATTATCATTATCATTATCATTATCATTATCATTATCATTATCATTATCATTATCATTATCATTATCATTATCATTATCATTATCATTATCATTATCATTATCATTATCATTATCATTATCATTATCATTATCATTATCATTATCATTATCATTATCATTATCATTATCATTATCATTATCATTATCATTATCATTATCATTATCATTATCATTATCATTATCATTATCATTATCATTATCATTATCATTATCATTATCATTATCATTATCATTATCATTATCATTATCATTATCATTATCATTATCATTATCATTATCATTATCATTATCATTATCATTATCATTATCATTATCATTATCATTATCATTATCATTATCATTATCATTATCATTATCATTATCATTATCATTATCATTATCATTATCATTATCATTATCATTATCATTATCATTATCATTATCATTATCATTATCATTATCATTATCATTATCATTATCATTATCATTATCATTATCATTATCATTATCATTATCATTATCATTATCATTATCATTATCATTATCATTATCATTATCATTATCATTATCATTATCATTATCATTATCATTATCATTATCATTATCATTATCATTATCATTATCATTATCATTATCATTATCATTATCATTATCATTATCATTATCATTATCATTATCATTATCATTATCATTATCATTATCATTATCATTATCATTATCATTATCATTATCATTATCATTATCATTATCATTATCATTATCATTATCATTATCATTATCATTATCATTATCATTATCATTATCATTATCATTATCATTATCATTATCATTATCATTATCATTATCATTATCATTATCATTATCATTATCATTATCATTATCATTATCATTATCATTATCATTATCATTATCATTATCATTATCATTATCATTATCATTATCATTATCATTATCATTATCATTATCATTATCATTATCATTATCATTATCATTATCATTATCATTATCATTATCATTATCATTATCATTATCATTATCATTATCATTATCATTATCATTATCATTATCATTATCATTATCATTATCATTATCATTATCATTATCATTATCATTATCATTATCATTATCATTATCATTATCATTATCATTATCATTATCATTATCATTATCATTATCATTATCATTATCATTATCATTATCATTATCATTATCATTATCATTATCATTATCATTATCATTATCATTATCATTATCATTATCATTATCATTATCATTATCATTATCATTATCATTATCATTATCATTATCATTATCATTATCATTATCATTATCATTATCATTATCATTATCATTATCATTATCATTATCATTATCATTATCATTATCATTATCATTATCATTATCATTATCATTATCATTATCATTATCATTATCATTATCATTATCATTATCATTATCATTATCATTATCATTATCATTATCATTATCATTATCATTATCATTATCATTATCATTATCATTATCATTATCATTATCATTATCATTATCATTATCATTATCATTATCATTATCATTATCATTATCATTATCATTATCATTATCATTATCATTATCATTATCATTATCATTATCATTATCATTATCATTATCATTATCATTATCATTATCATTATCATTATCATTATCATTATCATTATCATTATCATTATCATTATCATTATCATTATCATTATCATTATCATTATCATTATCATTATCATTATCATTATCATTATCATTATCATTATCATTATCATTATCATTATCATTATCATTATCATTATCATTATCATTATCATTATCATTATCATTATCATTATCATTATCATTATCATTATCATTATCATTATCATTATCATTATCATTATCATTATCATTATCATTATCATTATCATTATCATTATCATTATCATTATCATTATCATTATCATTATCATTATCATTATCATTATCATTATCATTATCATTATCATTATCATTATCATTATCATTATCATTATCATTATCATTATCATTATCATTATCATTATCATTATCATTATCATTATCATTATCATTATCATTATCATTATCATTATCATTATCATTATCATTATCATTATCATTATCATTATCATTATCATTATCATTATCATTATCATTATCATTATCATTATCATTATCATTATCATTATCATTATCATTATCATTATCATTATCATTATCATTATCATTATCATTATCATTATCATTATCATTATCATTATCATTATCATTATCATTATCATTATCATTATCATTATCATTATCATTATCATTATCATTATCATTATCATTATCATTATCATTATCATTATCATTATCATTATCATTATCATTATCATTATCATTATCATTATCATTATCATTATCATTATCATTATCATTATCATTATCATTATCATTATCATTATCATTATCATTATCATTATCATTATCATTATCATTATCATTATCATTATCATTATCATTATCATTATCATTATCATTATCATTATCATTATCATTATCATTATCATTATCATTATCATTATCATTATCATTATCATTATCATTATCATTATCATTATCATTATCATTATCATTATCATTATCATTATCATTATCATTATCATTATCATTATCATTATCATTATCATTATCATTATCATTATCATTATCATTATCATTATCATTATCATTATCATTATCATTATCATTATCATTATCATTATCATTATCATTATCATTATCATTATCATTATCATTATCATTATCATTATCATTATCATTATCATTATCATTATCATTATCATTATCATTATCATTATCATTATCATTATCATTATCATTATCATTATCATTATCATTATCATTATCATTATCATTATCATTATCATTATCATTATCATTATCATTATCATTATCATTATCATTATCATTATCATTATCATTATCATTATCATTATCATTATCATTATCATTATCATTATCATTATCATTATCATTATCATTATCATTATCATTATCATTATCATTATCATTATCATTATCATTATCATTATCATTATCATTATCATTATCATTATCATTATCATTATCATTATCATTATCATTATCATTATCATTATCATTATCATTATCATTATCATTATCATTATCATTATCATTATCATTATCATTATCATTATCATTATCATTATCATTATCATTATCATTATCATTATCATTATCATTATCATTATCATTATCATTATCATTATCATTATCATTATCATTATCATTATCATTATCATTATCATTATCATTATCATTATCATTATCATTATCATTATCATTATCATTATCATTATCATTATCATTATCATTATCATTATCATTATCATTATCATTATCATTATCATTATCATTATCATTATCATTATCATTATCATTATCATTATCATTATCATTATCATTATCATTATCATTATCATTATCATTATCATTATCATTATCATTATCATTATCATTATCATTATCATTATCATTATCATTATCATTATCATTATCATTATCATTATCATTATCATTATCATTATCATTATCATTATCATTATCATTATCATTATCATTATCATTATCATTATCATTATCATTATCATTATCATTATCATTATCATTATCATTATCATTATCATTATCATTATCATTATCATTATCATTATCATTATCATTATCATTATCATTATCATTATCATTATCATTATCATTATCATTATCATTATCATTATCATTATCATTATCATTATCATTATCATTATCATTATCATTATCATTATCATTATCATTATCATTATCATTATCATTATCATTATCATTATCATTATCATTATCATTATCATTATCATTATCATTATCATTATCATTATCATTATCATTATCATTATCATTATCATTATCATTATCATTATCATTATCATTATCATTATCATTATCATTATCATTATCATTATCATTATCATTATCATTATCATTATCATTATCATTATCATTATCATTATCATTATCATTATCATTATCATTATCATTATCATTATCATTATCATTATCATTATCATTATCATTATCATTATCATTATCATTATCATTATCATTATCATTATCATTATCATTATCATTATCATTATCATTATCATTATCATTATCATTATCATTATCATTATCATTATCATTATCATTATCATTATCATTATCATTATCATTATCATTATCATTATCATTATCATTATCATTATCATTATCATTATCATTATCATTATCATTATCATTATCATTATCATTATCATTATCATTATCATTATCATTATCATTATCATTATCATTATCATTATCATTATCATTATCATTATCATTATCATTATCATTATCATTATCATTATCATTATCATTATCATTATCATTATCATTATCATTATCATTATCATTATCATTATCATTATCATTATCATTATCATTATCATTATCATTATCATTATCATTATCATTATCATTATCATTATCATTATCATTATCATTATCATTATCATTATCATTATCATTATCATTATCATTATCATTATCATTATCATTATCATTATCATTATCATTATCATTATCATTATCATTATCATTATCATTATCATTATCATTATCATTATCATTATCATTATCATTATCATTATCATTATCATTATCATTATCATTATCATTATCATTATCATTATCATTATCATTATCATTATCATTATCATTATCATTATCATTATCATTATCATTATCATTATCATTATCATTATCATTATCATTATCATTATCATTATCATTATCATTATCATTATCATTATCATTATCATTATCATTATCATTATCATTATCATTATCATTATCATTATCATTATCATTATCATTATCATTATCATTATCATTATCATTATCATTATCATTATCATTATCATTATCATTATCATTATCATTATCATTATCATTATCATTATCATTATCATTATCATTATCATTATCATTATCATTATCATTATCATTATCATTATCATTATCATTATCATTATCATTATCATTATCATTATCATTATCATTATCATTATCATTATCATTATCATTATCATTATCATTATCATTATCATTATCATTATCATTATCATTATCATTATCATTATCATTATCATTATCATTATCATTATCATTATCATTATCATTATCATTATCATTATCATTATCATTATCATTATCATTATCATTATCATTATCATTATCATTATCATTATCATTATCATTATCATTATCATTATCATTATCATTATCATTATCATTATCATTATCATTATTTCATATTTCATTTAAGGTAAGAATCCAGATTAAAAATTTTAGGTTTGATAAAAAATATCGGCAAAAGTGCACTTTACGGGGCGTACGGAAAAAAAAAAAAAAAAAGTTGGACCCCCTCTGGAATAAAAAAAGAAAAAAACCAAAATTAAAATTTAAGGGGGCTGAGGCCCCTGGGACCCCATGGATCAAAAAAAGCGGCCCGCCCACTTAGTGGTATGTGTGGGTACTCAAATTAAAGGTAATTGTGTAAAAAATACGAAATTAATAAAATTTAGGTCGAGCGGGACTTCTGGGTCCCTCTGGGGGTAAAAAAATTTCCCCTCCCACCCTTATAACTATGTGTGGGTACTCGAATGAAAGGTATTTTGCTTACGATTGTAAATATTTTGTTTCTATTTTGCTTTTTTAATGTTATACCTATGCGCTAACATTTTCAAATGAGTTTTATTATTTTTTTATTTTTTTGTAACTAAAGCTTCTTTGTATAGCCGGCCTTCGGCCGGGCGCAAGGATTTTCACCTCTATGGTATAACAAAGACCGGCTTCGCTAACTAAAGCTTTTTTGTATAGCCGGCCTTCGGCCGGGCGCAAGGATTTTCTCCTCTATGGTATAACAAAGACCGGCTTCGCTAACTAAAGCTTTTTTGTATAGCCGGCCTTCGGCCGGGCGCAAGGATTTTCTCCTCTATGGTATAACAAAGACCGGCTTCGCTAACTAAAGCTTTTCTGTATAGCCGGCCTTCGGCCGGGCGCAAGGATTTTCTCCTCTATGGTATAACAAAGACCGGCTTCGCTAACTAAAGCTTTTCTGTATAGCCGGCCTTCGGCCGGGCGCAAGGATTTTCTCCTCTATGGTATAACAAAGACCGGCTTCGCTAACTAAAGCTTCTCTGCATAGCTATAAAAGATACATAAATTAACCTAGAGAGGAAAATATTAAACGAATACAAAAACAAAATACATATTTGCAATCGTGAGCAAATTACCTTTAGTTTGAGTATCCACACAGATATATGTACATACATAAGTGTTATGGGGGGGACACTTTTTTTGCCCCAGAGGTCTCTAGAAATGCCGCCCACCCAAAATTTTATTATTTTCGTTTTTGTTGCACAATTACCTTTAATTTGAGTACCCACACATACCATTCAGTGGGCGGAGCGGTTTTATGGACCCAGGGGTCCCCACGGGCCTCAACCCCTTAAATATTAATTTTGGTATTTTTTTTTTAATTCTGGATCGGGTGGCATATTTTTGATATTTTTTTTTCGTACGCCCCGTAAAGTGCACTTCAGCCATTTTATTATTTATATTTAAACTAAAACCTATAGGTATACAAATGTTAGCCTTGGTAGTAATTTTAAGTTCTGCGCCAGGACCAATCAAAACTATGCACATACATACATACATACTAGAATAAAATTATAGAGATTGAAAATAGCCGATTCTTAATTTTGTAAATTTTATCTATTGTAAATTTTATTTATAAGGTAACATAACCATGATTAATTTAAAACTATAATTACTTCCGGCCTATATCGGGCATGGTCTAGAAATCGGAATGAAGTGAAATTGAAATCGAACGAATTTTTTTTACAAAATGACGGTTGTTTTTGAAAAAATAGCTAGTACTCAAAGAATGAAGTATGTGAAACGGCATATTTTAATAAACTTTCATTAAAGGGTCAAATTTAAAATTTTTTCGATTCTAAATCTACTTCATTTCGATTTCTAGAACATTCCCGATTGTTTTGAATTTTTCCGACATTCCCACCCTCATTGGATATATCATTATTAAACTTAAGTTTATTTATTACAAATAAGATAAATAGTGCAATAATCACCAAATGTGCTGCGTTGTTAGGATTTTTTTGAATGTTAACAAAGTTTATTAAATTTTTCTGTGCTAAAGTAGTTTGATTTTATATCAGATTACAAAAAACTCGAGCAAGTCATAAACTGTAATTTAATATTTATAAGTAGGTATATGATTCTATGTTTGTTTTTATAAAATAGTTATAGTGTTTTAGAAAAATTCCATTCGTACTGTCTTACTTCGTCAGACAGTAAGATTTAAGTGTAGTATTTGATTACAAATTTATCATGAATTCAACCTGGGTGCAAGTTCTCCAAGTCACCAGTTTTGTCGACTATTTATGTGACTTTGACGACATTGTCAAGAAAGTACCTACACTTTTTTATATACCTTTAATACGAAAAACCCCCACTTTTAAGGTCAAGGTGGTTGATAGCAGTGCCGAGGACCTGAATGGCTAGTTAGTGGTAAAAGAAACTGGTCGTGAACAGCTTCCCTCTGACGCCGATGGCAAGGGTCAGTTGTAATTCTAGCCTAGTCCGCGTAAGCCGTCACTGCGCGCGATGGTCGCTTTGTTTACGTGCATACTCGTGGGACCAAAACTGGATAAATTAAACTTTAAAAAACGAAATGAAGAAGTTGGCGCAGGGAATGTCTCTGTCAGCTCAGCAGGTTCGGGGTCAGATTTGGACTCCGACTTGCTGGGTATTCACAGAGATATTCTGCTGCAAGAGAGTCAGTTAATGACAGAACTGACAGTCATGACAGAGACGGATAGGATAGACTCGCCAATCGGCTCTCCGTCTCGTACAGGGGCATCGGAAAGACTCGGTGACCTAACTCTGGGCTCTGATGATGAGCACGAAATAACACTGATTTCGGTTCATGATGAGGGCCATAGGGTTGGGCCATCGACTTCCGGAGTCACACTCGGGTTGGAGAGAGGATTGGCGAGTGTATCAAAACTCGTTGTTCGGCAAGATGCGACAGAACAGGTCACGTCAGATAGCCGAACGAGCTACGATAAAGCCAAGAGTGGTGTGAGAGCCTCCTTAGCCTTTCTGGAAAAGATAGCTAAGAAAAACTCCTCACTGCACGATGGGCGGGATAGGCATCTGCTGAGGAAGCACCGAAAGAACGTTGCTAGATTCGAACGAATCCACGGCTCTGTCGGTGCCATCCTAGGGCTTCCCTATCCTGCGGGATACACAGCAAGGGCTGCTGTGGATACAAATGTTGTCAGTAAAGACATCAAATCCCCAGCACCCCCTGTTGATGAATCCTCGAATAAAGCAGAAGATAAGAAAAAGGAGGGTAAAGGTTCAACGACTGGCCCTCTTAATCGTGACAGTATGGTCACAGTTAAGGGAGCTAGGCCTGAGAACGTTTTACCCACTACTAGTCGCGCGATGAGGGCTGGAATGTCTCGGTAATTTCCGATAGTCACTCCCAAAAAGGAGTCACTAAAGGAAGCGTTGCTGGGACAGACCAGTCAACATCTGCAGGGAAATCGGGTGATCATCGACAGAGCTCTGCTAAGGGCCCCAAAAAGGGGGTAGTTAAGCGAGTGAGGTCTGGTGATGACCAGAAATCCCCTGCGGCTAAGAGGACTGGTCAGACTGTGGTCAGTTCTCTTAAAGATCCCCATAAGGAGATCAATAAGAGGACTGGCTCCAGAAAGGACCAACCATCCACGTCAAAAAAACTAAAGGAGTCGTCGAGTAAGGACGGTATTCTAGCGGCTGTCATTGATCGTAAGGATCCCGATGGAAGGATCAGTGTCGAGAGATGGCAGGTGCTAGAGAACAAACTACTCGACGAAATCTTTAGTGCCAAAGGAAGGCCGGAGGAAGTATCGTTCAAAGGGGCTGACTGGGCAAGAGGTGTCAAAACTGTCAGTTGCGGCAATCAGAAAACCTTTGAGTTTTTAAAGGCTGCAATTGGTAAGTGTGGCAGCTCCTGTCCTGAAGCTAGTCTGGACGTTATACTAGCGTCTGAGTTGCCATTAAGGCCGGTAGTCACGGTATGGATACCTCCACCTATAAAACCAGTGGAGGTCATACTGGGGGTACTGGCCAACCAGAACAAGGGACTCAATACAAGCCAGTGGAAGTTGGTAGCTTCACTGGGTTGTAAAGAGAACCAGGGAAGAGACTTCAGGTTCGCAGTGGACCGGGAGTCTCTTAAAAAGCTGGATTCGATAGGAGGGGTTGCAATATTCGGGTTGGGGTCTATCAAATTTAGGTTTCCTAAAAATGATAGACCCTAAGAGGTTGAAAGTGGTGCAGATAAACCTATACCACTGTGAAGCAGCCTCAACCGAATTAGTAACCCACCTCATCGACAACAACGTAGACGTGGCCTTAATCCAAGAGCCCTGGATTAATAAACCGGGTAGTTGGATTAAGGGTCACGGGGTATACATTGTTCGTACACCACACAGATGAGAAGGTACGAACTTGTATTTTGGCGAGAACTGAGTTTAAATTTAGGTTTTCTCATTCTTACAGTAATGGAGACCTCACGGTTGTGACAGGAGAGGCCAAGGACAGAACGGTCCTGGCATTAGCATCGGTATAATTGCCGTACGAGGCTACCGATCCACCTGGTGAAAAAGTGCGAGAGTTGGTGGAGTACTCAGGCAGAATTGGCTCGAGGCAGGTACTAGGGTGTGACGCCAATGCACACCATACCCAATGGGGAAGTGCCGACATAAACAAAAGAGGTGAGTATATGTTTGATTTTATTATTGCCAGCAATCTTTATATCTGTAACAGGTGGAATACACCTACGTTCAGAACTAGGGATAGAGAGGCAGTGATAGACATGACATTGACGAACTGTAGGGAATTAGTGGAGGATTGGAGGGTGGACCTGGGGTTTTCCTTCTGTGACCATAGTCGCCTGTCCTTTAATCTAATGTTTGAGAGGTCGAAAAGGTGTCCGTATAGGAATCCGAGAAGGACGGATTGGGATTACTTTTCGAGATTGGTGCAAAGTAACCTTAGAGTTACACACGACTGGAGGTCGACTTCGACCGGTGTAGAGCAACTGGTGAGCACCTTCACGGGGGTACTGACTAGTAGTTATGAGCGATCCTGTCCTTTGAACTTTCCGGGCAGGCGCACACAACCAAGATGGTGGACAGACGAGATGAGGACTCAAAGGTCCACTGTCAGAAGGTTGTTTAATAGAGCGAAGTATACGCGTAGGGAAGAAGATTGAAGTAACTTCAGATTGAGTTACAATAGATATAAAGGAGACATTGGGAGGGCGAAAAAGGAACTCGTGGGTCAAGTTTAGCGAATCAGTGGAATCTGTAAATGAGATGTCCAGGTTCAGGAGAATTTTATCCAAGGACCCTGTAGTCCCGGGATTTATTCAGAGACCCGACAACTCATGGACGGAACTAGCTCTGAATCTCTTTGTCTGCTAATGGAGACTCACTTTCCGGGATGTGTGGATCCTGGGATGGGGGAACAGATTGAATGTGGTAACCCCTTCTCTGGGTCAGACTCGGGCGGTGAGGGGAGGGAGACGGTGGGGGACATGATCACCTTGGATAAAGTAACATGGGCGGTTAATACCTTTGGGTCTTACAAATCGGCAGGACCAGACGGTATCTTTCCGGCGATGTTACAGAATATCGGGAGATCATCACTCCTGCTGTTGGTGGAACTGTTTAGGGTCTGTGTGCTGAACGGGTACATTCCTAAAGGGTGGAGGGAGGTCAGGGTGGTTTTCATACCCAAGACGGGAAGAACCGGTCACTCTAAACCCAAGGATTTTAGACCAATCAGCTTATCGTCTTTTCTTTTGAAGACGTTGGAAAGACTGATTGATCTACATCTGAGGACGAAGATTGACGCCGGCATCATCAGCGGCGCTCAACACGCCTATCTTAAGGGTAGATCTGTTGAGAGTGCGCTTCATGATGTGGTGGGTTATGTAGAGCGGGGATTGCGAAACAAGGAATACACCTTGGCGGCATTCCTGGATATAGAGGGCGCCTTTAACAATTTGAAGATAGAGGCTATCAGGCAGGCATTGGTGGATCTAGGCGTTCCACTGTTCCTGGTCGAATGGATAACTCTGATGCTCAGCAGCAGAGTTATTCACTCGGACTGGGGAAACGAGCGCTTAAAGAAACTGGTGACTAGGGGAACCCCACAGGGGGAGTTCTCTCTCCCTTATTATGGCTCTTAGCTGTCAACGTCGTTCTGGGACTTTTTGACAGAATGGGTCGGAAAGTTGTGGCCTACGCGGATGATGTAGTGATATTGGTATCGGGCAAGTTTCTGCCGACAATAAGCAAAGTCATGCAAGGGGCGCTGGGCGAACTGTCAGCATGGGCGAGTGATAAGGGATTAGGAGTTAATCCGGAGAAGACCGAGTTGGTTCTTTTTACTAGGAGGTACAGGGTAGAGAATTTTAGGCTGCCGGTACTAGGAGGAGTAGAGCTTAGACTATCTGATAGCGCTAAGTATCTAGGAGTTTTTCTGGACAGCAAGCTGTCGTGGGGAAGGAATACTCAGGAGAGACTTAAGAGAGGCCTCAATGCCTACTATGCTTGCAGATCATCGATAGGTAGGAGCTGGGGACTCCGGCCGTCAGTAGTGGGATGGCTGTACACTTCGGTGGTTAGACCCATTCTTACGTATGGATCCACACGTTGTCGAAGGAACCTTCTGTCTAAGGCTCAGAGGTGTGCTTCAATCGGCATGACAGATGCCATGAGAAGTACACCTCAAGCGGCACTGGATGTCATTCTACATCTTCTGCCCATTGAGCAATATGTTATGGGAATGGCAGCCAGAAGCATTCTTAGACTGAGGAATTTCACATAGGGCTACTCACGGATCTTGGGTGAGATCGAAGCTGGAGGTTACTGCCTGGGATCACCCGGCTCCACGGATTTCGTGGGCACCAGGGTGGATTTCGGACGGTTGCCGGAGGTGGTAACGCCTTCTAGGGAGAGTTGGTCAGGTAGGAGCAGATTATTTAGTGGATTTGCTATTTTCACTGACGGCTCGAAGATGAGAGGCACGGGTGCGGGGGTCTACATTGAGGATCTGGACATCAGAATGTCATATAGGGTTCCGGACGACTGCAGTGTTTTTCAGGCGGAGGTTCTGGGGGTCTTGAGGGCCGTGGAACTGATGAGGGACAACATTGATAGGGGCTCGGAGGTCACTATATATGTCGACAGCCAGGCGGCCCTTATGGCCCTAAGGGGCTGTTACGTGAACTCCAAGCTAGTTGACGGTTGCAGGAGGGCTCTGGAGGGAGCCTTAGGAGAGTATATGTTGAGATTGTGCTGGGTGCCTGGTCACTGCAACATAAACGGCAACGAGATTGCTGATGAGTTGGCGAGACAGGGCTCAGAGATGGAGGATCCTAATCACATAGAGGCGGTTAGGCCTCCAATAGGATTCTACTTTGGAAAGATTAGGGAATGGATTCTGGACGCGACCAATAGGGCCTGGGGGAACCGAACGGACTGCCGGGTATCACGGACGATGTGGCCGGTGCTTAGGAAGTCCGACTCGGAGTTGTTGTTGGGCAGAAGCAGGGTCTGCGTGAGGACCATAATAGGAATCATCACGGGTCATTGCATGATAGGAAGGATGGCGATGAGGTTGGGATTCGACGTGTCGGATATGTGCGGATTGTGTGAGGACCCGGAGGAGCTGGAGACGGTTGAACACATTTTGTGCCGCTGTCCCAGGTTACAGTGCAGCAGGCTGAGGTGGCTGGGCAGCAGATTCCTAGGCGAATTGGGGGACGTCCCGGGCTGTGGGCTCGAGAGTCTGATAGGATTCGTAATGGGGATGGCCTGGCTGCGCAGCAGGAGACTGGGAGCTAACCGCACATAGGGCGGATTCGTGTTGAGTTGAGTGAGGCTTTTCTCTCGGGTTTGGTCAGAACTTCCTTTTCTCATCTATTCTTATCTATTCTATCTTTTCTAATGCTTTTGCTGTTTCTCTTCACCTTCTTTTTCAGCTTCTTAACTATAAACAAGGCATCACAATGGACCGTATTGGTCTCTGGGTGAGGGTGTGAAGGAGACTTCACACCAGCCTTTCTACCTACCTACCTACCTAATACGAAAAAAATTTTATAAATTATTTTTTTTAATAAAATAATTTGCTTAAATCTAGTTTACCAACTAAAGACCTGCACGAGTGTATCATAAAGTATTGTCAAAACAGATACACCAGATATGTATCTGTTACTATTGATATAAATGAGAGAATGAGTGTAACTGATATTGTATGGTTTTGCTTTTGTCCACTCACCATATCTTATACACAAAAACAGTTGCTTATGGTATTGGATTGAGTATATCATAACCTTTTTTTTTTTTGCTCACAAATATCTGTTGTCACCATGGTATTTTAACAATACTTGTTGTTATCTGTTGTATTTTCAAATATTGTTGAAGAGTTGATGCAAATAGCAGAGCTAATAAAAATTTATATACGATCTCAACCAGGGGTGCCAGATGGTTTTGGTAAGAAATCTGCATATCATCAAAAACAAATCGGCAATTTAATTTAAAAAAATCGGCATATTTAAAATACCTTTTTTTAATACAATAAAACATATTTTAATGACAAAAAATAACAAAGCAACAATTTACCATTACCTAATGCTTTTAACATAAAAATCAATACAAATAAAAGTTTTATAAATAAATATTAGTTAATTAAAAATTATATGATTTTTCCATATTAGAGCCAACGGAGACACACTGTCATATAACAATAGATTCGAATTAAAGTGCTCTTTCAGAATCTATGGTGATCTAGAAAAAACTATCTCAACTCCACAGTTAAGACAAATTTTTCAACGAATATATTAAAGTTCGGATTAAACAATAAAAGTAGAGTTTTCTCTCTAAAAAATTAAATAAAACTTGAGGAGTTTTCAGCCTAAAATAAAACTCACTTGGCTGTCAACAAATAAAACTCTTTTAACGATTTATATTTTTACGTCTTTAATAACCAGTGATGCCATTAGGATACGAAAGATACATTTTTCGTACCTTTTGATGACTTCAGGTACCATGTAGAATCCTGATATTTTTCGTATCTTTTGAGTCTGTGCGCAAAATGTACAGAAATCAAATTATAAACTTTCCTACTCTGACAAAGTTTATTTAAGTTATCATTTCGTTATGAATACTAAAAAAAAACAGTGACAACTAAATACAAAAATAACATGTATTTTGTTGTTAGGTTTTCGAAGTTCTTCTGTAGCTTGCTTATTCTTGTGTATGAGTGTTAAGATGAAATTTCAGAAGAAAAATTTATATGAACTTTTTGATATAATCGCCTTAACTCGTATATTCATTTTTACAAAAATGAATTTGTTTTGATAACATTAAAATGGATTTTCAAATGTTTTCCAAAATGTATCATTTTGGAAAAAAGCGTATCTCTTTGGAAACTAAAATGTATCTTTCTTGAAATTTCACTGGCAACACTGATAATAACACTCATTTTGTTTTTCTTCTTTTTTTAATGACAATTTAATTGCAGTACAAGCTGATTAGATAATACTGCTATACAAATTGTAAAGATCTGACCAGCGGCAGACTTTGAGTGTCGATCTTTTATTCCTCAACTGAGTTTTAATTTATGACGGCTAAATCGAACTCCCGTTTTAAGAGTTTAATATTTACGTTAAAGAGTTAACTGTTTAAAAAGGACTTTTTTGTTTTTAATTCACAAAATAACTCCGGGACTGAAAATAATAATAATTATTATTTTTTTGAAAGGCTATGAGAAAAATTCCTTTATTTCCAGTTGGGAATTTTTAACCATTATCGCTACATATATTTTATTCGAGTTATCGTAGCCAATTAAAGTAACAATTTTTTTTTTGTTATTGATAACCATTATTTCAACCAAAAAATTTTTCGGTTAAAAATATGTATTGTAAAAAAGCATTTATTTTTCCATTATAAACAAATAATTTATTTTTTTGGTTGTAATTATCCATTTCAAACAAATAAGAAAGTAGTCTGCATGCCCGACCCTACGATGCTCCTCACCACAATATTTAGAGATAACTTTTCAAGAGTGTAGCTTAGGGACCCATGGGCAATCATGGACCACGCCATTATTTTATGAAGTTAAGATTCATGTCAAAGTTCTCACCATTGACAATATGCTTGTTCCTTAGGACAATTAGAACCTTTGTACCAAATTTCAGCAATTTATCTTCAAAACTGCGACCTGAACTTTACGTACAATGTTTACATAGACAGACATTTTTTCTATGATTTTTTTTTGTCGCTTATTTTATAACTGTTACGATCCCTGAAATAACTGTTATTAAAGAACTTTTTTGATACCAGTTATAACTGCCGCCGTTCCTGGTTAATTGTTTTTATGGATATAAAAAGTTTTTGTTTTAATTTTTTTATTATTATACATTAGACCTGGCGCAGATAATATGGAGTTTTTAATTTTTTGGTAGTTTTTCAAAATTTTGACCTTTGACCTCATTGTGGCACGGGTTGGCACCATCCGATCAGCCTGAAAATTTGCTATATCAATTTTGGCATCAAATCGCATATTTTCATCGCTAAAAAAAGTTTTTAACGCCAGGTCTATTATTTATATATGAATTTGACACTTTTATTAAATAACTTTAAATATAAGCATAAAAATCGAATTATTAAATTTGAAATAATCTTTAAAAAAAAAATAATTCCTTGCAAAGATTAATTTTTCAGTGGATATCGAAATTTGATTATTAAGGTTGAAGAATTCTCGCATTTTAAATCTGATTTTCTTTTTGCAAAAAAACTTAAATATTTACTTTACTTTCTTAAATTAAATTGGCTACCTTATCCTCAATAGCATATAATCCTATAAAATTAAATATTTACATTGACAGTGAATATAAATTAAGCTTAACTTTACCCTTTAGAAAAATAAATTATCTCTTCTTTTAGCTTGGGTCAAAAAATCGTTAAGTTTTTTTCTTTCATTTGGAGTTAATGCTTTTATTCTTATACCTAGTTGAATATTTTTCATAATGTGTGTGTGTGATGGGTTAGTTTTCTCTTTGTAACGTTAAAAGTTACCCAAAATTAAAAATGTATGTATATAACACAAACCAAAAGCTACCGTGTTTTAAGTTTTTATCAAAAAATCGGTAAATAGGCACTTTGATAATTTAGAGAAAAAAATCGGCAAAATACCGATAAATCGGTAAATATGGCAGGCCTGATCGCAACGCTTCTCGCTAGTTTTGTTGTTGTTGCTCGGCAATTTTCAATACTACAGCACGAAAAAAACCCATCCTTTTAAGGGCATCAATGAATTTGTTACAAAAACAAAATACATGTGTTGTTTTTTTGGTAATTTTTTTTTATTATATTTTTCAATAATTTTTGTCTACATGTCTTTTGAACGAATAAACGCCATCCTTTTAAGGGCATCGAAGAATTTGTTACAAAAACAAAATACATGTGGTTTTTTTTGCTAATTTTTTTTAATATTTAAGAACTTAAATTTAGCTCATATCATCCAGGGTTTGAAAGCGGATCTTTTGCTTATCACCAGGTTATAATTCAAAAATCAAACAATTTGATACCCATATTGCCTATATGTATATGAAAAATATAAAATAGATAAAATATATCGCGATTTTCGGGTTTTATGTGAATAATTACAAAAAAAAAAAAATAAATTAACATTATTTTAAAACAGATTCAATTTGAAAAGCAGGACATTACTTCCACATACGTAGAATTTGTATGAAAACCCGAAACGAAAATATGTATTTAGTTAAATATCTCAATTAGTATTTTGCAAGCGGTCAAGTTTTATATACCATTGGATGCTGCTTCAAAAACTCTTTTCGATGATACCAAATTTTATTTATGTCGTCTTGGAGCAAAATACAAAAAAATTCGAAAAACTGAAAAAAGACCTTTTTTAAAAATGGTCCAGCTCACGGAAGGTCAACGCTAGAACCAAAATATTTTGGGAATCATCATAAAACATATCAAGCTTTATTTTCATATTAATATTAATAAAGATACATTTATTCACAATTTATAAAGACACAATTATAAATACAAACGAAAAATGTTCTCATCAAACTTGTAATCAGCTGTTTTCTTTAACGTAAATTGATACACTCTCTTGAAAGAGAATTTTAGAGGCAAGTTCGCTTCAACTTTTAAAAGTATAAGTGTTTGGTAAAAAAGTGTGAGTGTATTTAAACTTGATAGACAAAACTTGATCGTGTAACCCTCAAGTAAAATAAACTTGGTCACACAAATTAAGAAATTTCACGGCGCAGCTGCTGTCATCGGCGGCGGCGCGGCTTGGAGAAATCAAGCGGCGGCGGCGAGCCGATCGGCTTGGTTCTCTGATGTGCATTGCTGTTAATAGGAACATGTATGTATATACAAAATTCAACAGGAGAATAATTTTTTTTTAATGCATTGAATAATTAAAAACGTCTTTTTTTTCTCATGTCCAGTGTTCTAGTAAATATAAACATTTCTGTCTGAATGTCCAAAAAAAAAGCGTATTGTGGAAATGAATATACGCATGTATAGCATTATTAAGTTTTAAGTGCAAATAACTAAATAAAATTAAAGTTGATATATGACTGGTTTGTTTTCGACTATTTTCAACTATAACAAAGCAAAACTTGCAGTTGGATTTTAACATATTTCAGTAACAACAAGTACTTTAAAAGAAAATATTTCATTTAAGGTAAGAATCCAGATTAAAAATTTTAGGTTTGATAAAAAATATCGGCAAAAGTGCACTTTACGGGGCGTACGAAAAAAAAATATGCCACCCGATCCAGAATTAAAAAAAAAATACCAAAATTAATATTTAAGGGGGCTGAGGCCCGTGGGGACCCCTGGGTCCATAAAACCGCCCCGCCCACTGAATGGTATGTGTGGGTACTCAAATTAAAGGTAAAGGTAAAGTGCACTTCAGCCAAAATATCTAATAAAAATTATGGAATTTCGTACACAAATTTTCTATTAAACCAAATATTTAAAAAAAATTAGAATCTGTATTTAAATTACTCTTAATAGTTATAAAAGATCTATAAGAAAATTATTATTCATATTTAAACTAAAACCTATAGGTATACAAATGTTAGCCTTGGTAGTAATTTTAAGTTCTACGCCAGGACCAATCAAAACTATGCACATACATACATACATAATAGAATAAAATTATAGAGATTGAAAATAGCCGATTCTTAATTTTGTAAATTTTATCTATTGTAAATTTTATTTATAAGGTAACATAACCATGATTAATTTAAAGCTATAATTACTTCTGGCCTATATCGGGCATGGTGTAGAAATCGGAATGAAGTGAAATTGAAATCGAACGAATTTTTTTTACAAAATTACGGTTGTTTTTTTTTAAAATTTGTTGTTGAAAAAATAGCTAGTACTCAAAGAATGAAGTATGTGAAAGTGCAATAATCACGAAATGTGCTGCGTTGATAGGATTTTTTTGAATGTTAACCAAGTTTATTAAATTTTTCTGTGCTAAAATAGTTTGATTTTATATCTGATTACAAAAAACTCGAGCAAGTCATAAACTGTAATTTAATATTTATAAGTAGGTATATGATTCTATGTTTGTTTTTATAAAATAAATAAATATACCATCGTAGTTATAGTGTTTTAGAAAAATTCCATTCGTATTTGATTACAAATTTATCATGAATGCAACCTGGGTGCAAGTTCTCCAAGTCACCAGTTTTGTCGACTATTTTGGTGACTTTGACGACATTGTCAGGAAAGTACCTACACTTTTTTATATACCTTTAATACGAAAAAAATTTTATGAATTCTTTTTTTTAATAAAATAATTTGCTTAAATCTAGTTTACCAACTAAAGACCTGCACGAGTGTATCATAAAGTACTGTCAAAACAGATACACCAGATATGTATCTGTTACTATTGATATAAATGAGAGAATGAGTGTAACTTATACACAAAAACAGTTGCTTATGGTATTGGATTGAGTATATCATAACCTTTTTTTTTTGCTCACAAATATCTGTTGTCACCATGGTATTTTAACAATACTTGTTGTTATCTGTTGTATTTTCAAATATTGTTGAAGAGTTGATGCAAATAACAGAGCTAATAAAAATTTATATACGATCTCAACCAGGGGTGCCAGATGGTTTTGGTAAGAAATCTGCATATCATCAAAAACAAATCGGCAATTTAATTTAAAAAGTCGGCATATTAAAAATACCTTTTTTAAATACAATAAAACATATTTTAATGACAAAAAATAACAAAGCAACAATTTACCATTACCTAATGCTTTTAACATAAAAATCAATACAAATAAAAGTTTTATAAATAAATATTAGTTAATTAAAAATTATATGAATTTTCCATATTAGAGCCAACGGAGACATACTGTCATATAACAATAGATTCGTATTAAAGTGCTCTTTCAGAATCTATGGTGATCTAGAAAAAACGATCTCAACTCCACAGTTAAGACAAATTTTTCAACGAATATATAAAAGTTCGGATTAAACAATAAAAGTAGAGTTTTCTCTCTAAAAAAATTAAATAAAACTTGAGGAGTTTTCAGCCTAAAATAAAACTCACTTGGCTGTCAACAAATAAAACTCTTTTAAGGATTTATATTTTTACGTCTTTAATAACCAGTGATACCATTAGGATACGAAAGATACATTTTTCGTACCTTTTGATGACTTCAGGTACCATGTATAATCCTGATATTTTTCGTATCTTTTGAGTCTGTGCGCAAAATGTACAGAAATCAAATTTTAAACTTTCCTACTCTGCCAAAGTTTATTTAAGTTATCATTTCTTTATGAATACTAAAAAAAACAGTGACAACTAAATACAAAAATAACATGTATTTTGTTGTTAGGGTTTCGAAGTTCTTCTGTTGCTTGCTTATTCTTGTGTATGAGTGTTAAGATGAAATTTCAGAAGAAAAAATTTATATGAACTTTTTGATATAATCGCCTTAGTATAAACGCCTTAACTCGTATATTCATTTTTACAAAAATGAATTTGTTTTGATAACATTAAAATGGATTTTCAAATGTTTTCCAAAATGTATCATTTTGGAAAAAAGCGTATCTCTTTGGAAACTAAAATGTATCTTTCTTGAAATTTCACTGGCAACACTGATAATAACACTCATTTTGTTTTTCTTCTTTTTTTAATGACAATTTAATTGCAGTACAAGCTGATTAGATAATACTGCTATACAAATTGTAAAGATATGACCAGCGGCAGACTTTGAGTGTCGATCTTTTATTCCTCAACTGAGTTTTAATTTATGACGGCTAAATCGAACTCCCGTTTTAAGAGTTTAATATTTACGTTAAAGAGTTAACTGTTTAAAAAGGACTTTTTTGTTTTTAATTCACAAAATAACTCCGGGACTGAAAATAATAATAATTATTATTTTTTTGAAAGGCTATGAGAAAAATTCCTTTATTTCCAGTTGGGAATTTTTAACCATTATCGCTACATATATTTTATTTGAGTTATCGTAGCCAATTAAAGTAACAATTTTTTTTTTGTTATTGATAACCATTATTTCAACCAAAAAATTTTTCGGTTAAAAATATGTATTGTAAAAAAGCATTTATTTTTCCATTATAAACAAATAATTTATTTTTTTGGTTGTAATTATCCATTTCAAACAAATAAGAAAGTAGTCTGCATGCCCGACCCTACGATGCTCCTCACCACAATATTTATAGATAACTTTTCAAGAGTGTAGCTTAGGGACCCATGGGCAATCATGGACCACGCCATTATTTTATGAAGTTAAGATTCATGTCAAAGTTCTCACCATTGACAATATGCTTGTTCCTTAGGACAATTAGAACCTTTGTACCAAATTTCAGCAATTTATCTTCAAAACTGCGACCTGAACTTTACGTACAATGTTTACATAGACAGACATTTTTTCTATGATTTTTTTTGTCGCTTATTTTATAACTGTTACGATCCCTGAAATAACTGTTATTAAAGAACTTTTTTGATACCAGTTATAACTGCCGCCGTTCCTGGTTAATTGTTTTTATGGATATAAAAAGTTTTTGTTTTAATTTTTTTATTATTATACATTAGACCTGGCGCAGATAATATGGAGTTTTTAATTTTTTGGTAGTTTTTCAAAATTTTGACCTTTGACCTCATTGTGGCACGGGTTGGCACCATCCGATCAGCCTGAAAATTTGCTATATCAATTTTGGCATCAAATCGCATATTTTCATCGCTAAAAAAAGTTTTTAACGCCAGGTCTATTATTTATATATGAATTTGACACTTTTATTAAATAACTTTAAATATAAGCATAAAAATCGAATTATTAAATTTGAAATAATCTTTAAAAAAAAAATAATTCCTTGCAAAGATTAATTTTTCAGTGGATATCGAAATTTGATTATTAAGGTTGAAGAATTCTCGCATTTTAAATCTGATTTTCTTTTTGCAAAAAAACTTGAATATTTACTTTACTTTCTTAAATTAAATTGGCTACCTTATCCTCAATAGCATATAATCCTATAAAATTAAATATTAACATTGACAGTGAATATAAATTAAGCTTAACTTTACCCTTTAGAAAAATAAATTATCTCTTCTTTTAGCTTTGGTCAAAAAATCGTTAAGTTTTTTTCTTTCATTTGGAGTTAATGCTTTTATTCTTTATACCTAGTTGAATATTTTTCATAATGTGTGTGTGTGATGGGTTAGTTGTCTCTTTGTAACGTTAAAAGTTACCCAAAATTAAAAATGTATGTATATAACACAAACCAAAAGCTACCGTGTTTTAAGTTTTTATCAAAAAATCGGTAAATAGGCACTTTGATAATTTAGAGAAAAAAATCGGCAAAATACCGATAAATCGGTAAATATGGCAGGCCTGATCGCAACGCTTCTCGCTAGTTTTGTTGTTGTTGCTCGGCAATTTTCAATACTACAGCACGAAAAAAACCCATCCTTTTAAGGGCATCAATGAATTTCTTACAAAAACAAAATACATGTGTTGTTTTTTTGGTAATTTTTTTTTATTATATATTTCAATAATTTTTGTCTACATGTCTTTTGAACGAATAAACGCCATCCTTTTAAGGGCATCGAAGAATTTGTTACAAAAACAAAATACATGTGGTTTTTTTTGCTAATTTTTTTTAATATTTAAGAACTTAAATTTAGCTCATATCATCCAGGGTTTGAAAGCGGATCTTTTGCTTATCACCAGGTTATTATAATTCAAAAATCAAACAATTTGATACCCATATTGCCTATATGTATATGAAAAATATAAAATAGATAAAATATATCGCGATTTTCGGGTTTTATGTGAATAATTACAAAAAAAAAAAATAAATTAACATTATTTTAAAACAGATTCAATTTGAAAAGCAGGACATTACTTCCACATACGTAGAATTTGTATGAAAACCCGAAACGAAAATATGTATTTAGTTAAATATCTCAATTAGTATTTTGCAAGCGGTCAAGTTTTATATACCATTGGATGCTGCTTCAAAAACTCTTTTCGATGATACCAAATTTTATTTATGTCGTCTTGGAGCAAAATACAAAAAAATTCGAAAAACTGAAAAAATACCTTTTTTAAAAATGGTCCAGCTCACGGAAGGTCAACGCTAGAACCAAAATATTTTGGGAATCATCATAAAACATATCAAGCTTTATTTTCATATTAATATTAATAAAGATACATTTATTCACAATTTATAAAGACACAATTATAAATACAAACGAAAAATGTTCTCATCAAACTTGTAATCAGCTGTTTTCTTTAACGTAAATTGATACACTCTCTTGAAAGAGAATTTTAGAGGCAAGTTCGCTTCAACTTTTAAAAGTATAAGTGTTTGGTAAAAAAGTGTGAGTGTATTTAAACTTGATAGACAAAACTTGATCGTGTAACCCTCAAGTAAAATAAACTTGGTCACACAAATTAAGAAATTTCACGGCGCAGCTGCTGTCATCGGCGGCGGCGCGGCTTGGAGAAATCAAGCGGCGGCGGCGAGCCGATCGGCTTGGTTCTCTGATGTGCATTGCTGTTAATAGGAACATGTATGTATATACAAAATTCAACAGGAGAATAATTTTTTTTTAATGCATTGAATAATTAAAAACGTCTTTTTTTTCTCATGTCCAGTGTTCTAGTAAATATAAACATTTCTGTCTGAATGTCCAAAAAAAAAGCGTATTGTGGAAATGAATATACGCATGTATAGCATTATTAAGTTTTAAGTGCAAATAACTAAATAAAATTAAAGTTGATATATGACTGGTTTGTTTTCGACTATTTTCAACTATAACAAAGCAAAACTTGCAGTTGGATTTTAACATATTTCAGTAACAACAAGTACTTTAAAAGAAAATATTTCATTTAAGGTAAGAATCCAGATTACAAATTTTAGGTTTGATAAAAAATATCGGCAAAAGTGCACTTTACGGGGCGTACGAAAAAAAATATGCCACCCGATCCAGAATTAAAAAAAAAATACCAAAATTAATATTTAAGGGGGCTGAGGCCCGTGGGGACCCCTGGGTCCATAAAACCGCCCCGCCCACTGAATGGTATGTGTGGGTACTCAAATTAAAGGTAAAGGTAAAGTGCACTTCAGCCAAAATATCTAATAAAAATTATGGAATTTCGTACACAAATTTTCTATTAAACCAAATATTTAAAAAAATTTAGAATCTGTATTTAAATTACTCTTAATAGTTATAAAAGATCTATAAGAAAATTATTATTCATATTTAAACTAAAACCTATAGGTATACAAATGTTAGCCTTGGTAGTAATTTTAAGTTCTACGCCAGGACCAATCAAAACTATGCTCATACATACATACATACTAGAATAAAATTATAGAGATGGAAAATAGCCGATTCTTAATTTTGTAAATTTTATCTATTGTAAATTTTATTTATAAGGTAACATAACCATGATTAATTTAAAGCTATAATTACTTCTGGCCTATATCGGGCATGGTGTAGAAATCGGAATGAAGTGAAATTGAAATCGAACGAATTTTTTTTACAAAATTACGGTTGTTTTTTTTTAAAATTTGTTGTTGAAAAAATAGCTAGTACTCAAAGAATGAACGTTCATTAAAAGGTCAAATTTAAAATTTTTTCGATTCTAAATCTACTTCATTTCGATTTCTAGAACATTCCCGATTGTTTTGAATTTTTCCGACATTCCCACCCTCATTGGATATATCATTATTAAACTTAAGTTGATTTATTACAAATAAGATAAATAGTGCAATAATCACGAAATGTGCTGCGTTGATAGGATTTTTTTGAATGTTAACCAAGTTTATTAAATTTTTCTGTGCTAAAATAGTTTGATTTTATATCTGATTACAAAAAACTCGAGCAAGTCATAAACTGTAATTTAATATTTATAAGTAGGTATATGATTCTATGTTTGTTTTTATAAAATAAATAAATATACCATCGTAGTTATAGTGTTTTAGAAAAATTCCATTCGTATTTGATTACAAATTTATCATGAATGCAACCTGGGTGCAAGTTCTCCAAGTCACCAGTTTTGTCGACTATTTTGGTGACTTTGACGACATTGTCAAGAAAGTACCTACACTTTTTTATATACCTTTAATACGAAAAAAATTTTATGAATTCTTTTTTTTAATAAAATAATTTGCTTAAATCTAGTTTACCAACTAAAGACCTGCACGAGTGTATCATAAAGTATTGTCAAAACAGATACACCAGATATGTATCTGTTACTATTGATATAAATGAGAGAATGAGTGTAACTGATATTGTATGGTTTTGCTTATAAACAAAAACAGTTGCTTATGGTATTGGATTGAGTATATCATAACCTTTTTTTTTTTTTGCTCACAAATATCTGTTGTCACCATGGTATTTTAACAATACTTGTTGTTATCTGTTGTAATTTCAAATATTGTTGAAGAGTTGATGCAAATAACAGAGCTAATAAAAATTTATATACGATCTCAACCAGGGGTGCCAGATGGTTTTGGTAAGAAATCTGCATATCATCAAAAACAAATCGGCAATTTAATTTAAAAAAATCGGCATATTAAAAATACCTTTTTTAAATACAATAAAACATATTTTAATGACAAAAAATAACAAAGCAACTGTTTGGGGGTTGATTTTGTGCTGGTTCTTTTTTTTTTTGTTTGTTAAATAAAACACTTTGGGTTTTGTTGGTTTTTGTATTTTATTTAGTTTATTTTTAAATTCTGGTTTTGTTCAGTGCTATTTTGGAGTTTTTTGTTCACAATTTTTTTTCACTTTAAATGTGTCTTTTTGTTGTTTTTATGTTTGATTTGTTCACAGGTTTTAATTTGTTTTAATGTTCTTTGTACAAAGGTCGCAACTAGAGTGAGTTTTTAATGATTTAAAAATGATCTTACAAGCTAAGTTTCAGTACATAGAAAAATAGAGTAATGACAAATGTGAGAAAGTAAATAACAATTTAAGGACCGTTACTATTTTACAGGGTGCTGTGTTTATAATGAGTCATCATTAAACAGCAACAATTTACCATTACCTAATGCTTTTAACATAAAAATCAATACAAATAAAAGTTTTATAAATAAATATTAGTTAATTAAAAATTATATGAATTTTCCATATTAGAGCCAACGGAGACACACTGTCATATAACAATAGATTCGTATTAAAGTGCTCTTTCAGAATCTATGGTGATCTAGAAAAAACGATCTCAACTCCACAGTTAAGACAATTTTTTCAACGAATATATAAAAGTTCGGTTTAAACAATAAAAGTAGAGTTTTCTCTAAAAAATTAAATAAAACTTGAGGAGTTTTCAGCCTAAAATAAAACTCACTTGGCTGTCAACAAATAAAACTCTTTTAAGGATTTATATTTTTACGTCTTTAATAACCAGTGATGCCATTAGGATACGAAAGATACATTTTTCGTACCTTTTGATGACTTCAGGTACCATGTAGAATCCTGATATTTTTCGTATCTTTTGAGTCTGTGCGCAAAATGTACAGAAATCAAATTATAAACTTTCCTACTCTGACAAAGTTTATTTAAGGTATCATTTCGTTATGAATACTAAAAAAAAAACAGTGACAACTAAATACAAAAATAACATGTATTTTGTTGTTAGGTTTTCGAAGTTCTTCTGTAGCTTGCTTATTCTTGTGTATGAGTGTTAAGATGAAATTTCAGAAGAAAAATTTATATGAACTTTTTGATATAATCGCCTTAACTCGTATATTAATTTTTACAAAAATGAATTTGTTTTGATAACATTAAAATGGATTTTCAAATGTTTTCCAAAATGTATCATTTTGGAAAAAAGCGTATCTCTTTGGAAACTAAAATGTATCTTTCTTGAAATTTCACTGGCAACACTGATAATAACACTCATTTTGTTTTTTTTCTTTTTTTAATGACAATTTAATTGCAGTACAAGCTGATTAGATAATACTGCTATACAAATTGTAAAGATATGACCAGCGGCAGACTTTGAGTGTCGATCTTTTATTCCTCAACTGAGTTTTAATTTATGACGGCTAAATCGAACTCCCGTTTTAAGAGTTTAATATTTACGTTAAAGAGTTAACTGTTTAAAAAGGACTTTTTTGTTTTTAATTCACAAAATAACTCCGGGACTGAAAATAATAATCATTATTATTTTTTTGAAAGGCTATGAGAAAAATTCCTTTATTTCCAGTTGGGAATTTTTAACCATTATCGCTACATATATTTTATTTGAGTTATCGTAGCCAATTAAAGTAACAATTTTTTTTTTGTTATTGATAACCATTATTTCAACCAAAAAATTTTTCGGTTAAAAATATGTATTGTAAAAAAGCATTTATTTTTCCATTATAAACAAATAATTTATTTTTTTGGTTGTAATTATCCATTTCAAACAAATAAGAAAGTAGTCTGCATGCCCGACCCTACGATGCTCCTCACCACAATATTTATAGATAACTTTTCAAGAGTGTAGCTTAGGGACCCATGGGCAATCATGGACCACGCCATTATTTTATGAAGTTAAGATTCATGTCAAAGTTCTCACCATTGACAATATGCTTGTTCCTTAGGACAATTAGAACCTTTGTACCAAATTTCAGCAATTTATCTTCAAAACTGCGACCTGAACTTTACGTACAATGTTTACATAGACAGACATTTTTTCTATGATTTTTTTTGTCGCTTATTTTATAACTGTTACGATCCCTGAAATAACTGTTATTAAAGAACTTTTTTGATACCAGTTATAACTGCCGCCGTTCCTGGTTAATTGTCTTTATGGATATAAAAAGTTTTTGTTTTAATTTTTTTATTATTATACATTAGACCTGGCGCAGCTAATATGGAGTTTTTAATTTTTTGGTAGTTTTTCAAAATTTTGACCTTTGACCTCATTGTGGCACGGGTTGGCACCATCCGATCAGCCTGAAAATTTGCTATATCAATTTTGGCATCAAATCGCATATTTTCATCGCTAAAAAAAGTTTTTAACGCCAGGTCTATTATTTATATATGAATTTGACACTTTTATTAAATAACTTTAAATATAAGCATAAAAATCGAATTATTAAATTTGAAATAATCTTTAAAAAAAAAATAATTCCTTGCAAAGATTAATTTTTCAGTGGATATCGAAATTTGATTATTAAGGTTGAAGAATTCTCGCATTTTAAATCTGATTTTCTTTTTGCAAAAAAACTTGAATATTTACTTTACTTTCTTAAATTAAATTGGCTACCTTATCCTCAATAGCATATAATCCTATAAAATTAAATATTAACATTGACAGTGAATATAATTTAAGCTTAACTTTACCCTTTAGAAAAATAAATTATCTCTTCTTTTAGCTTTGGTCAAAAAATCGTTAAGTTTTTTTCTTTCATTTGGAGTTAATGCTTTTATTCTTTATACCTAGTTGAATATTTTTCATAATGTGTGTGTGTGATGGGTTAGTTGTCTCTTTGTAACGTTAAAAGTTACCCAAAATTAAAAATGTATGTATATAACACAAACCAAAAGCTACCGTGTTTTAAGTTTTTATCAAAAAATCGGTAAATAGGCACTTTGATAATTTAGAGAAAAAAATCGGCAAAATACCGATAAATCGGTAAATATGGCAGGCCTGATCGCAACGCTTCTCGCTAGTTTTGTTGTTGTTGCTCGGCAATTTTCAATACTACAGCACGAAAAAAACCCATCCTTTTAAGGGCATCAATGAATTTGTTACAAAAACAAAATACATGTGTTGTTTTTTTGGTATTTTTTTTTTTATTATATTTTTCAATAATTTTTGTCTACATGTCTTTTGAACGAATAAACGCCATCCTTTTAAGGGCATCGAAGAATTTGTTACAAAAACAAAATACATGTGGTTTTTTTTGCTAATTTTTTTTAATATTTAAGAACTTAAATTTAGCTCATATCATCCAGGGTTTGAAAGCGGATCTTTTGCTTATCACCAGGTTATTATAATTCAAAAATCAAACAATTTGATACCCATATTGCCTATATGTATATGAAAAATATAAAATAGATAAAATATATCGCGATTTTCGGGTTTTATGTTAATAATTACAAAAAAAAAAAATAAATTAACATTATTTTAAAACAGATTCAATTTGAAAAGCAGGACATTACTTCCACATACGTAGAATTTGTATGAAAACCCGAAACGAAAATATGTATTTAGTTAAATATCTCAATTAGTATTTTGCAAGCGGTCAAGTTTTATATACCATTGGATGCTGCTTCAAAAACTCTTTTCGATGATACCAAATTTTATTTATGTCGTCTTGGAGCAAAATACAAAAAAATTCGAAAAACTGAAAAAATACCTTTTTTAAAAATGGTCCAGCTCACGGAAGGTCAACGCTAGAACCAAAATATTTTGGGAATCATCATAAAACATATCAAGCTTTATTTTCATATTAATATTAATAAAGATACATTTATTCACAACTTATAAAGACACAATTATAAATACAAACGAAAAATGTTCTCATCAAACTTGTAATCAGCTGTTTTCTTTAACGTAAATTGATACACTCTCTTGAAAGAGAATTTTAGAGGCAAGTTCGCTTCAACTTTTAAAAGTATAAGTGTTTGGTAAAAAAGTGTGAGTGTATTTAAACTTGATAGACAAAACTTGATCGTGTAACCCTCAAGTAAAATAAACTTGGTCACACAAATTAAGAAATTTCACGGCGCAGCTGCTGTCATCGGCGGCGGCGCGGCTTGGAGAAATCAAGCGGCGGCGGCGAGCCGATCGGCTTGGTTCTCTGATGTGCATTGCTGTTAATAGGAACATGTATGTATATACAAAATTCAACAGGAGAATAATTTTTTTTTAATGCATTGAATAATTAAAAACGTCTTTTTTTTCTCATGTCCAGTGTTCTAGTAAATATAAACATTTCTGTCTGAATGTCCAAAAAAAAAGCGTATTGTGGAAATGAATATACGCATGTATAGCATTATTAAATTTTAAGTGCAAATAACTAAATAAAATTAAAGTTGATATATGACTGGTTTGTTTTCGACTATTTTCAACTATAACAAAGCAAAACTTGCAGTTGGATTTTAACATATTTCAGTAACAACAAGTACTTTAAAAGAAAATATTTCATTTAAGGTAAGAATCCAGATTAAAAATTTTAGGTTTGATAAAAAATATCGGCAAAAGTGCACTTTACGGGGCGTACGAAAAAAAAATATGCCACCCGATCCAGAATTAAAAAAAAAATACCAAAATTAATATTTAAGGGGGCTGAGGCCCGTGGGGACCCCTGGGTCCATAAAACCGCCCCGCCCACTGAATGGTATGTGTGGGTACTCAAATTAAAGGTAAAGGTAAAGTGCACTTCAGCCAAAATATCTAATAAAAATTATGGAATTTCGTGCACAAATTTTCTATTAAACCAAATATTTAAAAAAATTTAGAATCTGTATTTAAATTACTCTTAATAGTTATAAAAGATCTATAAGAAAATTATTATTCATATTTAAACTAAAACCTATAGGTATACAAATGTTAGCCTTGGTAGTAATTTTAAGTTCTACGCCAGGACCAATCAAAACTATGCACATACATACATACATACTAGAATAAAATTATAGAGATTGAAAATAGCCGATTCTTAATTTTGTAAATTTTATCTATTGTAAATTTTATTTATAAGGTAACATAACCATGATTAATTTAAAGCTATAATTACTTCTGGCCTATATCGGGCATGGTGTAGAAATCGGAATGAAGTGAAATTGAAATCGAACGAATTTTTTTTACAAAATTACGGTTGTTTTTTTTTTAAATTTGTTGTTGAAAAAATAGCTAGTACTCAAAGAATGAACGTTCATTAAAAGGTCAAATTTAAAATTTTTTCGATTCTAAATCTACTTCATTTCGATTTCTAGAACATTCCCGATTGTTTTGAATTTTTCCGACATTCCCACCCTCATTGGATATATCATTATTAAACTTAAGTTGATTTATTACAAATAAGATAAATAGTGCAATAATCACGAAATGTGCTGCGTTGATAGGATTTTTTTGAATGTTCACCAAGTTTATTAAATTTTTCTGTGCTAAAATAGTTTGATTTTATATCTGATTACAAAAAACTCGAGCAAGTCATAAACTGTAATTTAATATTTATAAGTAGGTATATGATTCTATGTTTGTTTTTATAAAATAAATAAATATACCATCGTAGTTATAGTGTTTTAGAAAAATTCCATTCGTATTTGATTACAAATTTATCATGAATGCAACCTGGGTGCAAGTTCTCCAAGTCACCAGTTTTGTCGACTATTTTGGTGACTGACGACATTGTCAAGAAAGTACCTACACTTTTTTATATACCTTTAATACGAAAAAAATTTTATGAATTCTTTTTTTTAATAAAATAATTTGCTTAAATCTAGTTTACCAACTAAAGACCTGCACGAGTGTATCATAAAGTATTGTCAAAACAGATACACCAGATATGTATCTGTTACTATTGATATAAATGAGAGAATGAGTGTAACTGATATTGTATGGTTTTGCTTATAAACAAAAACAGTTGCTTATGGTATTGGATTGAGTATATCATAACCTTTTTTTTTTTTTGCTCACAAATATCTGTTGTCACCATGGTATTTTAACAATACTTGTTGTTATCTGTTGTAATTTCAAATATTGTTGAAGAGTTGATGCAAATAACAGAGCTAATAAAAATTTATATACGATCTCAACCAGGGGTGCCAGATGGTTTTGGTAAGAAATCTGCATATCATCAAAAACAAATCGGCAATTTAATTTAAAAAAATCGGCATATTAAAAATACCTTTTTTAAATACAATAAAACATATTTTAATGACAAAAAATAACAAAGCAACTGTTTGGGGGTTGATTTTGTGCTGGTTCTTTTTTTTTTTTGTTTGTTAAATAAAACACTTTGGGTTTTGTTGGTTTTTGTATTTTATTTAGTTTATTTTTAAATTCTGGTTTTGTTCAGTGCTATTTTGGAGTTTTTTGTTCACAATTTTTTTTCACTTTAAATGTGTCTTTTTGTTGTTTTTATGTTTGATTTGTTCACAGGTTTTAATTTGTTTTAATGTTCTTTGTACAAAGGTCGCAACTAGAGTGAGTTTTCAATGATTTAAAAATGATCTTACAAGCTAAGTTTCAGTACATAGAAAAATAGAGTAATGACAAATGTGAGAAAGTAAATAACAATTTAAGGACCGTTACTATTTTACAGGGTGCTGTGTTTATAATGAGTCATCATTAAACAGCAACAATTTACCATTACCTAATGCTTTTAACATAAAAATCAATACAAATAAAAGTTTTATAAATAAATATTAGTTAATTAAAAATTATATGAATTTTCCATATTAGAGCCAACGGAGACACACTGTCATATAACAATAGATTCGTATTAAAGTGCTCTTTCAGAATCTATGGTGATCTAGAAAAAACGATCTCAACTCCACAGTTAAGACAATTTTTTCAACGAATATATAAAAGTTCGGTTTAAACAATAAAAGTAGAGTTTTCTCTAAAAAATTAAATAAAACTTGAGGAGTTTTCAGCCTAAAATAAAACTCACTTGGCTGTCAACAAATAAAACTCTTTTAAGGATTTATATTTTTACGTCTTTAATAACCAGTGATGCCATTAGGATACGAAAGATACATTTTTCGTACCTTTTGATGACTTCAGGTACCATGTAGAATCCTGATATTTTTCGTATCTTTTGAGTCTGTGCGCAAAATGTACAGAAATCAAATTATAAACTTTCCTACTCTGACAAAGTTTATTTAAGGTATCATTTCGTTATGAATACTAAAAAAAAAACAGTGACAACTAAATACAAAAATAACATGTATTTTGTTGTTAGGTTTTCGAAGTTCTTCTGTAGCTTGCTTATTCTTGTGTATGAGTGTTAAGATGAAATTTCAGAAGAAAAATTTATATGAACTTTTTGATATAATCGCCTTAACTCGTATATTAATTTTTACAAAAATGAATTTGTTTTGATAACATTAAAATGGATTTTCAAATGTTTTCCAAAATGTATCATTTTGGAAAAAAGCGTATCTCTTTGGAAACTAAAATGTATCTTTCTTGAAATTTCACTGGCAACACTGATAATAACACTCATTTTGTTTTTTTTCTTTTTTTAATGACAATTTAATTGCAGTACAAGCTGATTAGATAATACTGCTATACAAATTGTAAAGATATGACCAGCGGCAGACTTTGAGTGTCGATCTTTTATTCCTCAACTGAGTTTTAATTTATGACGGCTAAATCGAACTCCCGTTTTAAGAGTTTAATATTTACGTTAAAGAGTTAACTGTTTAAAAAGGACTTTTTTGTTTTTAATTCACAAAATAACTCCGGGACTGAAAATAATAATCATTATTATTTTTTTGAAAGGCTATGAGAAAAATTCCTTTATTTCCAGTTGGGAATTTTTAACCATTATCGCTACATATATTTTATTTGAGTTATCGTAGCCAATTAAAGTAACAATTTTTTTTTTGTTATTGATAACCATTATTTCAACCAAAAAATTTTTCGGTTAAAAATATGTATTGTAAAAAAGCATTTATTTTTCCATTATAAACAAATAATTTATTTTTTTGGTTGTAATTATCCATTTCAAACAAATAAGAAAGTAGTCTGCATGCCCGACCCTACGATGCTCCTCACCACAATATTTATAGATAACTTTTCAAGAGTGTAGCTTAGGGACCCATGGGCAATCATGGACCACGCCATTATTTTATGAAGTTAAGATTCATGTCAAAGTTCTCACCATTGACAATATGCTTGTTCCTTAGGACAATTAGAACCTTTGTACAAAATTTCAGCAATTTATCTTCAAAACTGCGACCTGAACTTTACGTACAATGTTTACATAGACAGACATTTTTTCTATGATTTTTTTTGTCGCTTATTTTATAACTGTTACGATCCCTGAAATAACTGTTATTAAAGAACTTTTTTGATACCAGTTATAACTGCCGCCGTTCCTGGTTAATTGTTTTTATGGATATAAAAAGTTTTTGTTTTAATTTTTTTATTATTATACATTAGACCTGGCGCAGATAATATGGAGTTTTTAATTTTTTGGTAGTTTTTCAAAATTTTGACCTTTGACCTCATTGTGGCACGGGTTGGCACCATCCGATCAGCCTGAAAATTTGCTATATCAATTTTGGCATCAAATCGCATATTTTCATCGCTAAAAAAAGTTTTTAACGCCAGGTCTATTATTTATATATGAATTTGACACTTTTATTAAATAACTTTAAATATAAGCATAAAAATCGAATTATTAAATTTGAAATAATCTTTAAAAAAAAAATAATTCCTTGCAAAGATTAATTTTTCAGTGGATATCGAAATTTGATTATTAAGGTTGAAGAATTCTCGCATTTTAAATCTGATTTTCTTTTTGCAAAAAAACTTGAATATTTACTTTACTTTCTTAAATTAAATTGGCTACCTTATCCTCAATAGCATATAATCCTATAAAATTAAATATTAACATTGACAGTGAATATAATTTAAGCTTAACTTTACCCTTTAGAAAAATAAATTATCTCTTCTTTTAGCTTTGGTCAAAAAATCGTTAAGTTTTTTTCTTTCATTTGGAGTTAATGCTTTTATTCTTTATACCTAGTTGAATATTTTTCATAATGTGTGTGTGTGATGGGTTAGTTGTCTCTTTGTAACGTTAAAAGTTACCCAAAATTAAAAATGTATGTATATAACACAAACCAAAAGCTACCGTGTTTTAAGTTTTTATCAAAAAATCGGTAAATAGGCACTTTGATAATTTAGAGAAAAAAATCGGCAAAATACCGATAAATCGGTAAATATGGCAGGCCTGATCGCAACGCTTCTCGCTAGTTTTGTTGTTGTTGCTCGGCAATTTTCAATACTACAGCACGAAAAAAACCCATCCTTTTAAGGGCATCAATGAATTTGTTACAAAAACAAAATACATGAGTTGTTTTTTTGGTATTTTTTTTTTATTATATTTTTCAATAATTTTTGTCTACATGTCTTTTGAACGAATAAACGCCATCCTTTTAAGGGCATCGAAGAATTTGTTACAAAAACAAAATACATGTGGTTTTTTTTGCTAATTTTTTTTAATATTTAAGAACTTAAATTTAGCTCATATCATCCAGGGTTTGAAAGCGGATCTTTTGCTTATCACCAGGTTATTATAATTCAAAAATCAAACAATTTGATACCCATATTGCCTATATGTATATGAAAAATATAAAATAGATAAAATATATCGCGATTTTCGGGTTTTATGTTAATAATTACAAAAAAAAAAAATAAATTAACATTATTTTAAAACAGATTCAATTTGAAAAGCAGGACATTACTTCCACATACGTAGAATTTGTATGAAAACCCGAAACGAAAATATGTATTTAGTTAAATATCTCAATTAGTATTTTGCAAGCGGTCAAGTTTTATATACCATTGGATGCTGCTTCAAAAACTCTTTTCGATGATACCAAATTTTATTTATGTCGTCTTGGAGCAAAATACAAAAAAATTCGAAAAACTGAAAAAATACCTTTTTTAAAAATGGTCCAGCTCACGGAAGGTCAACGCTAGAACCAAAATATTTTGGGAATCATCATAAAACATATCAAGCTTTATTTTCATATTAATATTAATAAAGATACATTTATTCACAACTTATAAAGACACAATTATAAATACAAACGAAAAATGTTCTCATCAAACTTGTAATCAGCTGTTTTCTTTAACGTAAATTGATACACTCTCTTGAAAGAGAATTTTAGAGGCAAGTTCGCTTCAACTTTTAAAAGTATAAGTGTTTGGTAAAAAAGTGTGAGTGTATTTAAACTTGATAGACAAAACTTGATCGTGTAACCCTCAAGTAAAATAAACTTGGTCACACAAATTAAGAAATTTCACGGCGCAGCTGCTGTCATCGGCGGCGGCGCGGCTTGGAGAAATCAAGCGGCGGCGGCGAGCCGATCGGCTTGGTTCTCTGATGTGCATTGCTGTTAATAGGAACATGTATGTATATACAAAATTCAACAGGAGAATAATTTTTTTTTAATGCATTGAATAATTAAAAACGTCTTTTTTTTCTCATGTCCAGTGTTCTAGTAAATATAAACATTTCTGTCTGAATGTCCAAAAAAAAAGCGTATTGTGGAAATGAATATACGCATGTATAGCATTATTAAATTTTAAGTGCAAATAACTAAATAAAATTAAAGTTGATATATGACTGGTTTGTTTTCGACTATTTTCAACTATAACAAAGCAAAACTTGCAGTTGGATTTTAACATATTTCAGTAACAACAAGTACTTTAAAAGAAAATATTTCATTTAAGGTAAGAATCCAGATTAAAAATTTTAGGTTTGATAAAAAATATCGGCAAAAGTGCACTTTACGGGGCGTACGAAAAAAAAATATGCCACCCGATCCAGAATTAAAAAAAAATCCATAAAACCGCCCCGCCCACTGAATGGTATGTGTGGGTACTCAAATTAAAGGTAAAGGTAAAGTGCACTTCAGCCAAAATATCTAATAAAAATTATGGAATTTCGTGCACAAATTTTCTATTAAACCAAATATTTAAAAAAATTTAGAATCTGTATTTAAATTACTCTTAATAGTTATAAAAGATCTATAAGAAAATTATTATTCATATTTAAACTAAAACCTATAGGTATACAAATGTTAGCCTTGGTAGTAATTTTAAGTTCTACGCCAGGACCAATCAAAACTATGCACATACATACATACATACTAGAATAAAATTATAGAGATTGAAAATAGCCGATTCTTAATTTTGTAAATTTTATCTATTGTAAATTTTATTTATAAGGTAACATAACCATGATTAATTTAAAGCTATAATTACTTCTGGCCTATATCGGGCATGGTGTAGAAATCGGAATGAAGTGAAATTGAAATCGAACGAATTTTTTTTACAAAATTACGGTTGTTTTTTTTTTAAATTTGTTGTTGAAAAAATAGCTAGTACTCAAAGAATGAACGTTCATTAAAAGGTCAAATTTAAAATTTTTTCGATTCTAAATCTACTTCATTTCGATTTCTAGAACATTCCCGATTGTTTTGAATTTTTCCGACATTCCCACCCTCATTGGATATATCATTATTAAACTTAAGTTGATTTATTACAAATAAGATAAATAGTGCAATAATCACGAAATGTGCTGCGTTGATAGGATTTTTTTGAATGTTCACCAAGTTTATTAAATTTTTCTGTGCTAAAATAGTTTGATTTTATATCTGATTACAAAAAACTCGAGCAAGTCATAAACTGTAATTTAATATTTATAAGTAGGTATATGATTCTATGTTTGTTTTTATAAAATAAATAAATATACCATCGTAGTTATAGTGTTTTAGAAAAATTCCATTCGTATTTGATTACAAATTTATCATGAATGCAACCTGGGTGCAAGTTCTCCAGGTCACCAGTTTTGTCGACTATTTTGGTGACTGACGACATTGTCAAGAAAGTACCTACACTTTTTTATATACCTTTAATACGAAAAAAATTTTATGAATTCTTTTTTTTAATAAAATAATTTGCTTAAATCTAGTTTACCAACTAAAGACCTGCACGAGTGTATCATAAAGTATTGTCAAAACAGATACACCAGATATGTATCTGTTACTATTGATATAAATGAGAGAATGAGTGTAACTGATATTGTATGGTTTTGCTTATAAACAAAAACAGTTGCTTATGGTATTGGATTGAGTATATCATAACCTTTTTTTTTTTTTGCTCACAAATATCTGTTGTCACCATGGTATTTTAACAATACTTGTTGTTATCTGTTGTAATTTCAAATATTGTTGAAGAGTTGATGCAAATAACAGAGCTAATAAAAATTTATATACGATCTCAACCAGGGGTGCCAGATGGTTTTGGTAAGAAATCTGCATATCATCAAAAACAAATCGGCAATTTAATTTAAAAAAATCGGCATATTAAAAATACCTTTTTTAAATACAATAAAACATATTTTAATGACAAAAAATAACAAAGCAACTGTTTGGGGGTTGATTTTGTGCTGGTTCTTTTTTTTTTTTGTTTGTTAAATAAAACACTTTGGGTTTTGTTGGTTTTTGTATTTTATTTAGTTTATTTTTAAATTCTGGTTTTGTTCAGTGCTATTTTGGAGTTTTTTGTTCACAATTTTTTTTCACTTTAAATGTGTCTTTTTGTTGTTTTTATGTTTGATTTGTTCACAGGTTTTAATTTGTTTTAATGTTCTTTGTACAAAGGTCGCAACTAGAGTGAGTTTTCAATGATTTAAAAATGATCTTACAAGCTAAGTTTCAGTACATAGAAAAATAGAGTAATGACAAATGTGAGAAAGTAAATAACAATTTAAGGACCGTTACTATTTTACAGGGTGCTGTGTTTATAATGAGTCATCATTAAACAGCAACAATTTACCATTACCTAATGCTTTTAACATAAAAATCAATACAAATAAAAGTTTTATAAATAAATATTAGTTAATTAAAAATTATATGAATTTTCCATATTAGAGCCAACGGAGACACACTGTCATATAACAATAGATTCGTATTAAAGTGCTCTTTCAGAATCTATGGTGATCTAGAAAAAACGATCTCAACTCCACAGTTAAGACAATTTTTTCAACGAATATATAAAAGTTCGGTTTAAACAATAAAAGTAGAGTTTTCTCTAAAAAATTAAATAAAACTTGAGGAGTTTTCAGCCTAAAATAAAACTCACTTGGCTGTCAACAAATAAAACTCTTTTAAGGATTTATATTTTTACGTCTTTAATAACCAGTGATGCCATTAGGATACGAAAGATACATTTTTCGTACCTTTTGATGACTTCAGGTACCATGTAGAATCCTGATATTTTTCGTATCTTTTGAGTCTGTGCGCAAAATGTACAGAAATCAAATTATAAACTTTCCTACTCTGACAAAGTTTATTTAAGGTATCATTTCGTTATGAATACTAAAAAAAAAACAGTGACAACTAAATACAAAAATAACATGTATTTTGTTGTTAGGTTTTCGAAGTTCTTCTGTAGCTTGCTTATTCTTGTGTATGAGTGTTAAGATGAAATTTCAGAAGAAAAATTTATATGAACTTTTTGATATAATCGCCTTAACTCGTATATTAATTTTTACAAAAATGAATTTGTTTTGATAACATTAAAATGGATTTTCAAATGTTTTCCAAAATGTATCATTTTGGAAAAAAGCGTATCTCTTTGGAAACTAAAATGTATCTTTCTTGAAATTTCACTGGCAACACTGATAATAACACTCATTTTGTTTTTTTTCTTTTTTTAATGACAATTTAATTGCAGTACAAGCTGATTAGATAATACTGCTATACAAATTGTAAAGATATGACCAGCGGCAGACTTTGAGTGTCGATCTTTTATTCCTCAACTGAGTTTTAATTTATGACGGCTAAATCGAACTCCCGTTTTAAGAGTTTAATATTTACGTTAAAGAGTTAACTGTTTAAAAAGGACTTTTTTGTTTTTAATTCACAAAATAACTCCGGGACTGAAAATAATAATAATTATTATTTTTTTGAAAGGCTATGAGAAAAATTCCTTTATTTCCAGTTGGGAATTTTTAACCATTATCGCTACATATATTTTATTTGAGTTATCGTAGCCAATTAAAGTAACAATTTTTTTTTTGTTATTGATAACCATTATTTCAACCAAAAAATTTTTCGGTTAAAAATATGTATTGTAAAAAAGCATTTATTTTTCCATTATAAACAAATAATTTATTTTTTTGGTTGTAATTATCCATTTCAAACAAATAAGAAAGTAGTCTGCATGCCCGACCCTACGATGCTCCTCACCACAATATTTATAGATAACTTTTCAAGAGTGTAGCTTAGGGACCCATGGGCAATCATGGACCACGCCATTATTTTATGAAGTTAAGATTCATGTCAAAGTTCTCACCATTGACAATATGCTTGTTCCTTAGGACAATTAGAACCTTTGTACCAAATTTCAGCAATTTATCTTCAAAACTGCGACCTGAACTTTACGTACAATGTTTACATAGACAGACATTTTTTCTATGATTTTTTTTGTCGCTTATTTTATAACTGTTACGATCCCTGAAATAACTGTTATTAAAGAACTTTTTTGATACCAGTTATAACTGCCGCCGTTCCTGGTTAATTGTTTTTATGGATATAAAAAGTTTTTGTTTTAATTTTTTTATTATTATACATTAGACCTGGCGCAGATAATATGGAGTTTTTAATTTTTTGGTAGTTTTTCAAAATTTTGACCTTTGACCTCATTGTGGCACGGGTTGGCACCATCCGATCAGCCTGAAAATTTGCTATATCAATTTTGGCATCAAATCGCATATTTTCATCGCTAAAAAAAGTTTTTAACGCCAGGTCTATTATTTATATATGAATTTGACACTTTTATTAAATAACTTTAAATATAAGCATAAAAATCGAATTATTAAATTTGAAATAATCTTTAAAAAAAAAATAATTCCTTGCAAAGATTAATTTTTCAGTGGATATCGAAATTTGATTATTAAGGTTGAAGAATTCTCGCATTTTAAATCTGATTTTCTTTTTGCAAAAAAACTTAAATATTTACTTTACTTTCTTAAATTAAATTGGCTACCTTATCCTCAATAGCATATAATCCTATAAAATTAAATATTTACATTGACAGTGAATATAAATTAAGCTTAACTTTACCCTTTAGAAAAATAAATTATCTCTTCTTTTAGCTTGGGTCAAAAAATCGTTAAGTTTTTTTCTTTCATTTGGAGTTAATGCTTTTATTCTTATACCTAGTTGAATATTTTTCATAATGTGTGTGTGTGATGGGTTAGTTGTCTCTTTGTAACGTTAAAAGTTACCCAAAATTAAAAATGTATGTATATAACACAAACCAAAAGCTACCGTGTTTTAAGTTTTTATCAAAAAATCGGTAAATAGGCACTTTGATAATTTAGAGAAAAAAATCGGCAAAATACCGATAAATCGGTAAATATGGCAGGCCTGATCGCAACGCTTCTCGCTAGTTTTGTTGTTGTTGCTCGGCAATTTTCAATACTACAGCACGAAAAAAACCCATCCTTTTAAGGGCATCAATGAATTTGTTACAAAAACAAAATACATGTGTTGTTTTTTTGGTATTTTTTTTTTATTATATTTTTCAATAATTTTTGTCTACATGTCTTTTGAACGAATAAACGCCATCCTTTTAAGGGCATCGAAGAATTTGTTACAAAAACAAAATACATGTGGTTTTTTTTGCTAATTTTTTTTAATATTTAAGAACTTAAATTTAGCTCATATCATCCAGGGTTTGAAACCGGATCTTTTGCTTATCACCAGGTTATTATAATTCAAAAATCAAACAATTTGATACCCATATTGCCTATATGTATATGAAAAATATAAAATAGATAAAATATATCGCGATTTTCGGGTTTTATGTGAATAATTACAAAAAAAAAAAATAAATTAACATTATTTTAAAACAGATTCAATTTGAAAAGCAGGACATTACTTCCACATACGTAGAATTTGTATGAAAACCCGAAACGAAAATATGTATTTAGTTAAATATCTCAATTAGTATTTTGCAAGCGGTCAAGTTTTATATACCATTGGATGCTGCTTCAAAAACTCTTTTCGATGATACCAAATTTTATTTATGTCGTCTTGGAGCAAAATACAAAAAAATTCGAAAAACTGAAAAAATACCTTTTTTAAAAATGGTCCAGCTCACGGAAGGTCAACGCTAGAACCAAAATATTTTGGGAATCATCATAAAACATATCAAGCTTTATTTTCATATTAATATTAATAAAGATACATTTATTCACAATTTATAAAGACACAATTATAAATACAAACGAAAAATGTTCTCATCAAACTTGTAATCAGCTGTTTTCTTTAACGTAAATTGATACACTCTCTTGAAAGAGAATTTTAGAGGCAAGTTCGCTTCAACTTTTAAAAGTATAAGTGTTTGGTAAAAAAGTGTGAGTGTATTTAAACTTGATAGACAAAACTTGATCGTGTAACCCTCAAGTAAAATAAACTTGGTCACACAAATTAAGAAATTTCACGGCGCAGCTGCTGTCATCGGCGGCGGCGCGGCTTGGAGAAATCAAGCGGCGGCGGCGAGCCGATCGGCTTGGTTCTCTGATGTGCATTGCTGTTAATAGGAACATGTATGTATATACAAAATTCAACAGGAGAATAATTTTTTTTTAATGCATTGAATAATTAAAAACGTCTTTTTTTTCTCATGTCCAGTGTTCTAGTAAATATAAACATTTCTGTCTGAATGTCCAAAAAAAAAGCGTATTGTGGAAATGAATATACGCATGTATAGCATTATTAAGTTTTAAGTGCAAATAACTAAATAAAATTAAAGTTGATATATGACTGGTTTGTTTTCGACTATTTTCAACTATAACAAAGCAAAACTTGCAGTTGGATTTTAACATATTTCAGTAACAACAAGTACTTTAAAAGAAAATATTTCATTTAAGGTAAGAATCCAGATTAAAAATTTTAGGTTTGATAAAAAATATCGGCAAAAGTGCACTTTACGGGGCGTACGAAAAAAAATATGCCACCCGATCCAGAATTAAAAAAAAAATACCAAAATTAATATTTAAGGGGGCTGAGGCCCGTGGGGACCCCTGGGTCCATAAAACCGCCCCGCCCACTGAATGGTATGTGTGGGTACTCAAATTAAAGGTAAAGGTATAGTGCACTTCAGCCAAAATATCTAATAAAAATTATGGAATTTCGTACACAAATTTTCTATTAAACCAAATATTTAAAAAAAATTAGAATCTGTATTTAAATTACTCTTAATAGTTATAAAAGATCTATAAGAAAATTATTATTCATATTTAAACTAAAACCTATAGGTATACAAATGTTAGCCTTGGTAGTAATTTTAAGTTCTACGCCAGGACCAATCAAAACTATGCACATACATACATACATAATAGAATAAAATTATAGAGATTGAAAATAGCCGATTCTTAATTTTGTAAATTTTATCTATTGTAAATTTTATTTATAAGGTAACATAACCATGATTAATTTAAAGCTATAATTACTTCTGGCCTATATCGGGCATGGTGTAGAAATCGGAATGAAGTGAAATTGAAATCGAACGAATTTTTTTTACAAAATTACGGTTGTTTTTTTTTAAAATTTGTTGTTGAAAAAATAGCTAGTACTCAAAGAATGAAGTATGTGAAAGTGCAATAATCACGAAATGTGCTGCGTTGATAGGATTTTTTTGAATGTTAACCAAGTTTATTAAATTTTTCTGTGCTAAAATAGTTTGATTTTATATCTGATTACAAAAAACTCGAGCAAGTCATAAACTGTAATTTAATATTTATAAGTAGGTATATGATTCTATGTTTGTTTTTATAAAATAAATAAATATACCATCGTAGTTATAGTGTTTTAGAAAAATTCCATTCGTATTTGATTACAAATTTATCATGAATGCAACCTGGGTGCAAGTTCTCCAAGTCACCAGTTTTGTCGACTATTTTGGTGACTTTGACGACATTGTCAGGAAAGTACCTACACTTTTTTATATACCTTTAATACGAAAAAAATTTTATGAATTCTTTTTTTTAATAAAATAATTTGCTTAAATCTAGTTTACCAACTAAAGACCTGCACGAGTGTATCATAAAGTACTGTCAAAACAGATACACCAGATATGTATCTGTTACTATTGATATAAATGAGAGAATGAGTGTAACTTATACACAAAAACAGTTGCTTATGGTATTGGATTGAGTATATCATAACCTTTTTTTTTTTGCTCACAAATATCTGTTGTCACCATGGTATTTTAACAATACTTGTTGTTATCTGTTGTATTTTCAAATATTGTTGAAGAGTTGATGCAAATAACAGAGCTAATAAAAATTTATATACGATCTCAACCAGGGGTGCCAGATGGTTTTGGTAAGAAATCTGCATATCATCAAAAACAAATCGGCAATTTAATTTAAAAAGTCGGCATATTAAAAATACCTTTTTTAAATACAATAAAACATATTTTAATGACAAAAAATAACAAAGCAACAATTTACCATTACCTAATGCTTTTAACATAAAAATCAATACAAATAAAAGTTTTATAAATAAATATTAGTTAATTAAAAATTATATGAATTTTCCATATTAGAGCCAACGGAGACATACTGTCATATAACAATAGATTCGTATTAAAGTGCTCTTTCAGAATCTATGGTGATCTAGAAAAAACGATCTCAACTCCACAGTTAAGACAAATTTTTCAACGAATATATAAAAGTTCGGATTAAACAATAAAAGTAGAGTTTTCTCTCTAAAAAAATTAAATAAAACTTGAGGAGTTTTCAGCCTAAAATAAAACTCACTTGGCTGTCAACAAATAAAACTCTTTTAAGGATTTATATTTTTACGTCTTTAATAACCAGTGATACCATTAGGATACGAAAGATACATTTTTCGTACCTTTTGATGACTTCAGGTACCATGTATAATCCTGATATTTTTCGTATCTTTTGAGTCTGTGCGCAAAATGTACAGAAATCAAATTTTAAACTTTCCTACTCTGCCAAAGTTTATTTAAGTTATCATTTCTTTATGAATACTAAAAAAACAGTGACAACTAAATACAAAAATAACATGTATTTTGTTGTTAGGGTTTCGAAGTTCTTCTGTTGCTTGCTTATTCTTGTGTATGAGTGTTAAGATGAAATTTCAGAAGAAAAAATTTATATGAACTTTTTGATATAATCGCCTTAGTATAAACGCCTTAACTCGTATATTCATTTTTACAAAAATGAATTTGTTTTGATAACATTAAAATGGATTTTCAAATGTTTTCCAAAATGTATCATTTTGGAAAAAAGCGTATCTCTTTGGAAACTAAAATGTATCTTTCTTGAAATTTCACTGGCAACACTGATAATAACACTCATTTTGTTTTTCTTCTTTTTTTAATGACAATTTAATTGCAGTACAAGCTGATTAGATAATACTGCTATACAAATTGTAAAGATATGACCAGCGGCAGACTTTGAGTGTCGATCTTTTATTCCTCAACTGAGTTTTAATTTATGACGGCTAAATCGAACTCCCGTTTTAAGAGTTTAATATTTACGTTAAAGAGTTAACTGTTTAAAAAGGACTTTTTTGTTTTTAATTCACAAAATAACTCCGGGACTGAAAATAATAATAATTATTATTTTTTTGAAAGGCTATGAGAAAAATTCCTTTATTTCCAGTTGGGAATTTTTAACCATTATCGCTACATATATTTTATTTGAGTTATCGTAGCCAATTAAAGTAACAATTTTTTTTTTGTTATTGATAACCATTATTTCAACCAAAAAATTTTTCGGTTAAAAATATGTATTGTAAAAAAGCATTTATTTTTCCATTATAAACAAATAATTTATTTTTTTGGTTGTAATTATCCATTTCAAACAAATAAGAAAGTAGTCTGCATGCCCGACCCTACGATGCTCCTCACCACAATATTTATAGATAACTTTTCAAGAGTGTAGCTTAGGGACCCATGGGCAATCATGGACCACGCCATTATTTTATGAAGTTAAGATTCATGTCAAAGTTCTCACCATTGACAATATGCTTGTTCCTTAGGACAATTAGAACCTTTGTACCAAATTTCAGCAATTTATCTTCAAAACTGCGACCTGAACTTTACGTACAATGTTTACATAGACAGACATTTTTTCTATGATTTTTTTTGTCGCTTATTTTATAACTGTTACGATCCCTGAAATAACTGTTATTAAAGAACTTTTTTGATACCAGTTATAACTGCCGCCGTTCCTGGTTAATTGTTTTTATGGATATAAAAAGTTTTTGTTTTAATTTTTTTATTATTATACATTAGACCTGGCGCAGATAATATGGAGTTTTTAATTTTTTGGTAGTTTTTCAAAATTTTGACCTTTGACCTCATTGTGGCACGGGTTGGCACCATCCGATCAGCCTGAAAATTTGCTATATCAATTTTGGCATCAAATCGCATATTTTCATCGCTAAAAAAAGTTTTTAACGCCAGGTCTATTATTTATATATGAATTTGACACTTTTATTAAATAACTTTAAATATAAGCATAAAAATCGAATTATTAAATTTGAAATAATCTTTAAAAAAAAAAATAATTCCTTGCAAAGATTAATTTTTCAGTGGATATCGAAATTTGATTATTAAGGTTGAAGAATTCTCGCATTTTAAATCTGATTTTCTTTTTGCAAAAAAACTTAAATATTTACTTTACTTTCTTAAATTAAATTGGCTACCTTATCCTCAATAGCATATAATCCTATAAAATTAAATATTTACATTGACAGTGAATATAAATTAAGCTTAACTTTACCCTTTAGAAAAATAAATTATCTCTTCTTTTAGCTTGGGTCAAAAAATCGTTAAGTTTTTTTCTTTCATTTGGAGTTAATGCTTTTATTCTTATACCTAGTTGAATATTTTTCATAATGTGTGTGTGTGATGGGTTAGTTGTCTCTTTGTAACGTTAAAAGTTACCCAAAATTAAAAATGTATGTATATAACACAAACCAAAAGCTACCGTGTTTTAAGTTTTTATCAAAAAATCGGTAAATAGGCACTTTGATAATTTAGAGAAAAAAATCGGCAAAATACCGATAAATCGGTAAATATGGCAGGCCTGATCGCAACGCTTCTCGCTAGTTTTGTTGTTGTTGCTCGGCAATTTTCAATACTACAGCACGAAAAAAACCCATCCTTTTAAGGGCATCAATGAATTTGTTACAAAAACAAAATACATGTGTTGTTTTTTTGGTATTTTTTTTTTATTATATTTTTCAATAATTTTTGTCTACATGTCTTTTGAACGAATAAACGCCATCCTTTTAAGGGCATCGAAGAATTTGTTACAAAAACAAAATACATGTGGTTTTTTTTGCTAATTTTTTTTAATATTTAAGAACTTAAATTTAGCTCATATCATCCAGGGTTTGAAACCGGATCTTTTGCTTATCACCAGGTTATTATAATTCAAAAATCAAACAATTTGATACCCATATTGCCTATATGTATATGAAAAATATAAAATAGATAAAATATATCGCGATTTTCGGGTTTTATGTGAATAATTACAAAAAAAAAAAATAAATTAACATTATTTTAAAACAGATTCAATTTGAAAAGCAGGACATTACTTCCACATACGTAGAATTTGTATGAAAACCCGAAACGAAAATATGTATTTAGTTAAATATCTCAATTAGTATTTTGCAAGCGGTCAAGTTTTATATACCATTGGATGCTGCTTCAAAAACTCTTTTCGATGATACCAAATTTTATTTATGTCGTCTTGGAGCAAAATACAAAAAAATTCGAAAAACTGAAAAAATACCTTTTTTAAAAATGGTCCAGCTCACGGAAGGTCAACGCTAGAACCAAAATATTTTGGGAATCATCATAAAACATATCAAGCTTTATTTTCATATTAATATTAATAAAGATACATTTATTCACAATTTATAAAGACACAATTATAAATACAAACGAAAAATGTTCTCATCAAACTTGTAATCAGCTGTTTTCTTTAACGTAAATTGATACACTCTCTTGAAAGAGAATTTTAGAGGCAAGTTCGCTTCAACTTTTAAAAGTATAAGTGTTTGGTAAAAAAGTGTGAGTGTATTTAAACTTGATAGACAAAACTTGATCGTGTAACCCTCAAGTAAAATAAACTTGGTCACACAAATTAAGAAATTTCACGGCGCAGCTGCTGTCATCGGCGGCGGCGCGGCTTGGAGAAATCAAGCGGCGGCGGCGAGCCGATCGGCTTGGTTCTCTGATGTGCATTGCTGTTAATAGGAACATGTATGTATATACAAAATTCAACAGGAGAATAATTTTTTTTTAATGCATTGAATAATTAAAAACGTCTTTTTTTTCTCATGTCCAGTGTTCTAGTAAATATAAACATTTCTGTCTGAATGTCCAAAAAAAAAGCGTATTGTGGAAATGAATATACGCATGTATAGCATTATTAAGTTTTAAGTGCAAATAACTAAATAAAATTAAAGTTGATATATGACTGGTTTGTTTTCGACTATTTTCAACTATAACAAAGCAAAACTTGCAGTTGGATTTTAACATATTTCAGTAACAACAAGTACTTTAAAAGAAAATATTTCATTTAAGGTAAGAATCCAGATTACAAATTTTAGGTTTGATAAAAAATATCGGCAAAAGTGCACTTTACGGGGCGTACGAAAAAAAAATATGCCACCCGATCCAGAATTAAAAAAAAAATACCAAAATTAATATTTAAGGGGGCTGAGGCCCGTGGGGACCCCTGGGTCCATAAAACCGCCCCGCCCACTGAATGGTATGTGTGGGTACTCAAATTAAAGGTAAAGGTAAAGTGCACTTCAGCCAAAATATCTAATAAAAATTATGGAATTTCGTACACAAATTTTCTATTAAACCAAATATTTAAAAAAATTTAGAATCTGTATTTAAATTACTCTTAATAGTTATAAAAGATCTTTAAGAAAATTATTATTCATATTTAAACTAAAACCTATAGGTATACAAATGTTAGCCTTGGTAGTAATTTTAAGTTCTACGCCAGGACCAATCAAAACTATGCACATACATACATACATGCTAGAATAAAATTATAGAGATAGAAAATAGCCGATTCTTAATTTTGTAAATTTTATCTATTGTAAATTTTATTTATAAGGTAACATAACCATGATTAATTTAAAGCTATAATTACTTCTGGCCTATATCGGGCATGGTGTAGAAATCGGAATGAAGTGAAATTGAAATCGAACGAATTTTTTTTACAAAATTACGGTTGTTTTTTTTTAAAATTTGTTGTTGAAAAAATAGCTAGTACTCAAAGAATGAAGTATGTGAAAGTGCAATAATCACGAAATGTGCTGCGTTGATAGGATTTTTTTGAATGTTAACCAAGTTTATTAAATTTTTCTGTGCTAAAATAGTTTGATTTTATATCTGATTACAAAAAACTCGAGCAAGTCATAAACTGTAATTTAATATTTATAAGTAGGTATATGATTCTATGTTTGTTTTTATAAAATAAATAAATATACCATCGTAGTTATAGTGTTTTAGAAAAATTCCATTCGTATTTGATTACAAATTTATCATGAATGCAACCTGGGTGCAAGTTCTCCAAGTCACCAGTTTTGTCGACTATTTTGGTGACTTTGACGACATTGTCAGGAAAGTACCTACACTTTTTTATATACCTTTAATACGAAAAAAATTTTATGAATTCTTTTTTTTAATAAAATAATTTGCTTAAATCTAGTTTACCAACTAAAGACCTGCACGAGTGTATCATAAAGTATTGTCAAAACAGATACACCAGATATGTATCTGTTACTATTGATATAAATGAGAGAATGAGTGTAACTGATATTGTATGGTTTTGCTTATAAACAAAAACAGTTGCTTATGGTATTGGATTGAGTATATCATAACCTTTTTTTTTTTTGCTCACAAATATCTGTTGTCACCATGGTATTTTAACAATGCTTGTTGTTATCTGTTGTAATTTCAAATATTGTTGAAGAGTTGATGCAAATAACAGAGCTAATAAAAATTTATATACGATCTCAACCAGGGGTGCCAGATGGTTTTGGTAAGAAATCTGCATATCATCAAAAACAAATCGGCAATTTAATTTAAAAAAATCGGCATATTAAAAATACCTTTTTTAAATACAATAAAACATATTTTAATGACAAAAAATAACAAAGCAACTGTTTGGGGGTTGATTTTGTGCTGGTTCTTTTTTTTTTTGTTTGTTAAATAAAACACTTTGGGTTTTGTTGGTTTTTGTATTTTATTTAGTTTATTTTTAAATTCTGGTTTTGTTCAGTGCTATTTTGGAGTTTTTTGTTCACAATTTTTTTTCACTTTAAATGTGTCTTTTTGTTGTTTTTATGTTTGATTTGTTCACAGGTTTTAATTTGTTTTAATGTTCTTTGTACAAAGGTCGCAACTAGAGTGAGTTTTTAATGATTTAAAAATGATCTTACAAGCTAAGTTTCAGTACATAGAAAAATAGAGTAATGACAAATGTGAGAAAGTAAATAACAATTTAAGGACCGTTACTATTTTACAGGGTGCTGTGTTTATAATGAGTCATCATTAAACAGCAACAATTTACCATTACCTAATGCTTTTAACATAAAAATCAATACAAATAAAAGTTTTATAAATAAATATTAGTTAATTAAAAATTATATGAATTTTCCATATTAGAGCCAACGGAGACACACTGTCATATAACAATAGATTCGTATTAAAGTGCTCTTTCAGAATCTATGGTGATCTAGAAAAAACGATCTCAACTCCACAGTTAAGACAATTTTTTCAACGAATATATAAAAGTTCGGATTAAACAATAAAAGTAGAGTTTTCTCTAAAAAATTAAATAAAACTTGAGGAGTTTTCAGCCTAAAATAAAACTCACTTGGCTGTCAACAAATAAAACTCTTTTAAGGATTTATATTTTTACGTCTTTATTAACCAGTGATGCCATTAGGATACGAAAGATACATTTTTCGTACCTTTTGATGACTTCAGGTACCATGTATAATCCTGATATTTTTCGTATCTTTTGAGTCTGTGCGCAAAATGTACAGAAATCAAATTTTAAACTTTCCTACTCTGACAAAGTTTATTTAAGTTATCATTTCGTTATGAATACTAAAAAAAACAGTGACAACTAAATACAAAAATAACATGTATTTTGTTGTTAGGTTTTCGAAGTTCTTCTGTAGCTAAAAAAGCTTATCTCTTTGGAAACTAAAATGTATCTTTCTTGAAATTTCACTGGCAACTGATAATAACACTCATTTTGTTTTTCTTCTTTTTTTAATGACAATTTAATTGCCGTACAAGCTGATTAGATAATACTGCTATACAAATTGTAAAGATCTGACCAGCGGCAGGCTTTGAGTGTCGATCTTTTATTCCTCAACTGAGTTTTAATTTATGACGGCTAAATCGAACTCCCGTTTGAGGAGTTTAATATTTACGTTAAAGAGGTAACTGTTTAAAAAGGACTTTTTTGTTTTTAATTCACAAAATAACTCCGTGACTGAAAATAATAATAATTATTATTTTTTTGAAAGGCTATGAGAAAAATTCCTTTATTTCCAGTTGGGAATTTTTAACCATTATCGCTACATATATTTAATTTGAGTTATCGTAGCCAATTAAAGTAACAATTTTTTTTTTGTTATTGATAACCATTATTTCAACCAAAAAATTTTTCGGTTAAAAATATGTATTGTAAAAAAGCATTTATTTTTCCATTATAAACAAATAATTTATTTTTTTGGTTGTAATTATCCATTACTAACAAATAAGAAAGTAGTCTGCATGCCCGACCCTACGATGCTCCTCACCACAATATTTAGAGATAACTTTTCAAGAGTGTAGCTTAGGGATCCATGGGCAATCATGGACCACGCCATTATTTTATGAAGTTAAGATTCATGTCAAAGTTCTCACCATTGACAATATGCTTGTTCCTTAGGAAAATTAGAACCTTTGTACCAAATTTCAGCAATTTATCTTCAAAACTGCGACCTGAACTTTACGTACAATGTTTACATAGACAGACATTTTTTCTATGATTTTTTTTGTCGCTTATTTTATAACTGTTACGATCCCTGAAATAACTGTTATTAAAGAACTTTTTTGATACCAGTTATAACTGCCGCCGTTCCTGGTTAATTGTTTTTATGGATATAAAAAGTTTTTGTTTTAATTTTTTTATTATACATTAGACCTGGCGCAGCTAATATGGAGTTTTTTATTTTTTGGTAGTTTTTCAAAATTTTGACCTTTGACCTCATTGTGGCACGGGTTGGCACCATCCGATCAGCCTGAAAATTTGCTATATCAATTTTGGCATCAAATCGCATATTTTCATCGCTACCCACATTCAAGTTTAAAAAAAAAGTTTTTAACGCCAGGTCTCTATTATACATATATGAGTTAGACACTTTTATTAAATAACTTTAAATATAAGCATAAAAATCGAATTATTAAATTTGAAATAATCTTTAAAAAAAAAAATAATTCCTTGCAAAGATTAATTTTTCAGTGGATATCGAAATTTGATTATTAAGGTTGAAGAATTCTCGCATTTTAAATCTGATTTTCTTTTTGCAAAAAAACTTAAATATTTACTTTACTTTCTTAAATTAAATTGGCTACCTTATCCTCAATAGCATATAATCCTATAAAATTAAATATTTACATTGACAGTGAATATAAATTAAGCTTAACTTTACCCTTTAGAAAAATAAATTATCTCTTCTTTTAGCTTGGGTCAAAAAATCGTTAAGTTTTTTTCTTTCATTTGGAGTTAATGCTTTTATTCTTATACCTAGTTGAATATTTTTCATAATGTGTGTGTGTGATGGGTTAGTTTTCTCTTTGTAACGTTAAAAGTTACCCAAAATTAAAAATGTATGTATATAACACAAACCAAAAGCTACCGTGTTTTAAGTTTTTATCAAAAAATCGGTAAATAGGCACTTTGATAATTTAGAGAAAAAAATCGGCAAAATACCGATAAATCGGTAAATATGGCAGGCCTGATCGCAACGCTTCTCGCTAGTTTTGTTGTTGTTGCTCGGCAATTTTCAATACTACAGCACGAAAAAAACCCATCCTTTTAAGGGCATCAATGAATTTGTTACAAAAACAAAATACATGTGTTGTTTTTTTGGTAATTTTTTTTTATTATATTTTTCAATAATTTTTGTCTACATGTCTTTTGAACGAATAAACGCCATCCTTTTAAGGGCATCGAAGAATTTGTTACAAAAACAAAATACATGTGGTTTTTTTTGCTAATTTTTTTTAATATTTAAGAACTTAAATTTAGCTCATATCATCCAGGGTTTGAAAGCGGATCTTTTGCTTATCACCAGGTTATAATTCAAAAATCAAACAATTTGATACCCATATTGCCTATATGTATATGAAAAATATAAAATAGATAAAATATATCGCGATTTTCGGGTTTTATGTGAATAATTACAAAAAAAAAAAAATAAATTAACATTATTTTAAAACAGATTCAATTTGAAAAGCAGGACATTACTTCCACATACGTAGAATTTGTATGAAAACCCGAAACGAAAATATGTATTTAGTTAAATATCTCAATTAGTATTTTGCAAGCGGTCAAGTTTTATATACCATTGGATGCTGCTTCAAAAACTCTTTTCGATGATACCAAATTTTATTTATGTCGTCTTGGAGCAAAATACAAAAAAATTCGAAAAACTGAAAAAAGACCTTTTTTAAAAATGGTCCAGCTCACGGAAGGTCAACGCTAGAACCAAAATATTTTGGGAATCATCATAAAACATATCAAGCTTTATTTTCATATTAATATTAATAAAGATACATTTATTCACAATTTATAAAGACACAATTATAAATACAAACGAAAAATGTTCTCATCAAACTTGTAATCAGCTGTTTTCTTTAACGTAAATTGATACACTCTCTTGAAAGAGAATTTTAGAGGCAAGTTCGCTTCAACTTTTAAAAGTATAAGTGTTTGGTAAAAAAGTGTGAGTGTATTTAAACTTGATAGACAAAACTTGATCGTGTAACCCTCAAGTAAAATAAACTTGGTCACACAAATTAAGAAATTTCACGGCGCAGCTGCTGTCATCGGCGGCGGCGCGGCTTGGAGAAATCAAGCGGCGGCGGCGAGCCGATCGGCTTGGTTCTCTGATGTGCATTGCTGTTAATAGGAACATGTATGTATATACAAAATTCAACAGGAGAATAATTTTTTTTTAATGCATTGAATAATTAAAAACGTCTTTTTTTTCTCATGTCCAGTGTTCTAGTAAATATAAACATTTCTGTCTGAATGTCCAAAAAAAAAGCGTATTGTGGAAATGAATATACGCATGTATAGCATTATTAAGTTTTAAGTGCAAATAACTAAATAAAATTAAAGTTGATATATGACTGGTTTGTTTTCGACTATTTTCAACTATAACAAAGCAAAACTTGCAGTTGGATTTTAACATATTTCAGTAACAACAAGTACTTTAAAAGAAAATATTTCATTTAAGGTAAGAATCCAGATTAAAAATTTTAGGTTTGATAAAAAATATCGGCAAAAGTGCACTTTACGGGGCGTACGAAAAAAAAATATGCCACCCGATCCAGAATTAAAAAAAAAATACCAAAATTAATATTTAAGGGGGCTGAGGCCCGTGGGGACCCCTGGGTCCATAAAACCGCCCCGCCCACTGAATGGTATGTGTGGGTACTCAAATTAAAGGTAAAGGTAAAGTGCACTTCAGCCAAAATATCTAATAAAAATTATGGAATTTCGTACACAAATTTTCTATTAAACCAAATATTTAAAAAAATTTAGAATCTGTATTTAAATTACTCTTAATAGTTATAAAAGATCTTTAAGAAAATTATTATTCATATTTAAACTAAAACCTATAGGTATACAAATGTTAGCCTTGGTAGTAATTTTAAGTTCTACGCCAGGACCAATCAAAACTATGCACATACATACATACATGCTAGAATAAAATTATAGAGATAGAAAATAGCCGATTCTTAATTTTGTAAATTTTATCTATTGTAAATTTTATTTATAAGGTAACATAACCATGATTAATTTAAAGCTATAATTACTTCTGGCCTATATCGGGCATGGTGTAGAAATCGGAATGAAGTGAAATTGAAATCGAACGAATTTTTTTTACAAAATTACGGTTGTTTTTTTTTAAAATTTGTTGTTGAAAAAATAGCTAGTACTCAAAGAATGAAGTATGTGAAAGTGCAATAATCACGAAATGTGCTGCGTTGATAGGATTTTTTTGAATGTTAACCAAGTTTATTAAATTTTTCTGTGCTAAAATAGTTTGATTTTATATCTGATTACAAAAAACTCGAGCAAGTCATAAACTGTAATTTAATATTTATAAGTAGGTATATGATTCTATGTTTGTTTTTATAAAATAAATAAATATACCATCGTAGTTATAGTGTTTTAGAAAAATTCCATTCGTATTTGATTACAAATTTATCATGAATGCAACCTGGGTGCAAGTTCTCCAAGTCACCAGTTTTGTCGACTATTTTGGTGACTTTGACGACATTGTCAGGAAAGTACCTACACTTTTTTATATACCTTTAATACGAAAAAAATTTTATGAATTCTTTTTTTTAATAAAATAATTTGCTTAAATCTAGTTTACCAACTAAAGACCTGCACGAGTGTATCATAAAGTATTGTCAAAACAGATACACCAGATATGTATCTGTTACTATTGATATAAATGAGAGAATGAGTGTAACTGATATTGTATGGTTTTGCTTATAAACAAAAACAGTTGCTTATGGTATTGGATTGAGTATATCATAACCTTTTTTTTTTTTGCTCACAAATATCTGTTGTCACCATGGTATTTTAACAATGCTTGTTGTTATCTGTTGTAATTTCAAATATTGTTGAAGAGTTGATGCAAATAACAGAGCTAATAAAAATTTATATACGATCTCAACCAGGGGTGCCAGATGGTTTTGGTAAGAAATCTGCATATCATCAAAAACAAATCGGCAATTTAATTTAAAAAAATCGGCATATTAAAAATACCTTTTTTAAATACAATAAAACATATTTTAATGACAAAAAATAACAAAGCAACTGTTTGGGGGTTGATTTTGTGCTGGTTCTTTTTTTTTTTGTTTGTTAAATAAAACACTTTGGGTTTTGTTGGTTTTTGTATTTTATTTAGTTTATTTTTAAATTCTGGTTTTGTTCAGTGCTATTTTGGAGTTTTTTGTTCACAATTTTTTTTCACTTTAAATGTGTCTTTTTGTTGTTTTTATGTTTGATTTGTTCACAGGTTTTAATTTGTTTTAATGTTCTTTGTACAAAGGTCGCAACTAGAGTGAGTTTTTAATGATTTAAAAATGATCTTACAAGCTAAGTTTCAGTACATAGAAAAATAGAGTAATGACAAATGTGAGAAAGTAAATAACAATTTAAGGACCGTTACTATTTTACAGGGTGCTGTGTTTATAATGAGTCATCATTAAACAGCAACAATTTACCATTACCTAATGCTTTTAACATAAAAATCAATACAAATAAAAGTTTTATAAATAAATATTAGTTAATTAAAAATTATATGAATTTTCCATATTAGAGCCAACGGAGACACACTGTCATATAACAATAGATTCGTATTAAAGTGCTCTTTCAGAATCTATGGTGATCTAGAAAAAACGATCTCAACTCCACAGTTAAGACAATTTTTTCAACGAATATATAAAAGTTCGGATTAAACAATAAAAGTAGAGTTTTCTCTAAAAAATTAAATAAAACTTGAGGAGTTTTCAGCCTAAAATAAAACTCACTTGGCTGTCAACAAATAAAACTCTTTTAAGGATTTATATTTTTACGTCTTTATTAACCAGTGATGCCATTAGGATACGAAAGATACATTTTTCGTACCTTTTGATGACTTCAGGTACCATGTATAATCCTGATATTTTTCGTATCTTTTGAGTCTGTGCGCAAAATGTACAGAAATCAAATTTTAAACTTTCCTACTCTGACAAAGTTTATTTAAGTTATCATTTCGTTATGAATACTAAAAAAAACAGTGACAACTAAATACAAAAATAACATGTATTTTGTTGTTAGGTTTTCGAAGTTCTTCTGTAGCTAAAAAAGCTTATCTCTTTGGAAACTAAAATGTATCTTTCTTGAAATTTCACTGGCAACTGATAATAACACTCATTTTGTTTTTCTTCTTTTTTTAATGACAATTTAATTGCCGTACAAGCTGATTAGATAATACTGCTATACAAATTGTAAAGATCTGACCAGCGGCAGGCTTTGAGTGTCGATCTTTTATTCCTCAACTGAGTTTTAATTTATGACGGCTAAATCGAACTCCCGTTTGAGGAGTTTAATATTTACGTTAAAGAGGTAACTGTTTAAAAAGGACTTTTTTGTTTTTAATTCACAAAATAACTCCGTGACTGAAAATAATAATAATTATTATTTTTTTGAAAGGCTATGAGAAAAATTCCTTTATTTCCAGTTGGGAATTTTTAACCATTATCGCTACATATATTTAATTTGAGTTATCGTAGCCAATTAAAGTAACAATTTTTTTTTTGTTATTGATAACCATTATTTCAACCAAAAAATTTTTCGGTTAAAAATATGTATTGTAAAAAAGCATTTATTTTTCCATTATAAACAAATAATTTATTTTTTTGGTTGTAATTATCCATTACTAACAAATAAGAAAGTAGTCTGCATGCCCGACCCTACGATGCTCCTCACCACAATATTTAGAGATAACTTTTCAAGAGTGTAGCTTAGGGATCCATGGGCAATCATGGACCACGCCATTATTTTATGAAGTTAAGATTCATGTCAAAGTTCTCACCATTGACAATATGCTTGTTCCTTAGGAAAATTAGAACCTTTGTACCAAATTTCAGCAATTTATCTTCAAAACTGCGACCTGAACTTTACGTACAATGTTTACATAGACAGACATTTTTTCTATGATTTTTTTTGTCGCTTATTTTATAACTGTTACGATCCCTGAAATAACTGTTATTAAAGAACTTTTTTGATACCAGTTATAACTGCCGCCGTTCCTGGTTAATTGTTTTTATGGATATAAAAAGTTTTTGTTTTAATTTTTTTATTATACATTAGACCTGGCGCAGCTAATATGGAGTTTTTTATTTTTTGGTAGTTTTTCAAAATTTTGACCTTTGACCTCATTGTGGCACGGGTTGGCACCATCCGATCAGCCTGAAAATTTGCTATATCAATTTTGGCATCAAATCGCATATTTTCATCGCTACCCACATTCAAGTTTAAAAAAAAAGTTTTTAACGCCAGGTCTCTATTATACATATATGAGTTAGACACTTTTATTAAATAACTTTAAATATAAGCATAAAAATCGAATTATTAAATTTGAAATAATCTTTAAAAAAAAAAATAATTCCTTGCAAAGATTAATTTTTCAGTGGATATCGAAATTTGATTATTAAGGTTGAAGAATTCTCGCATTTTAAATCTGATTTTCTTTTTGCAAAAAAACTTAAATATTTACTTTACTTTCTTAAATTAAATTGGCTACCTTATCCTCAATAGCATATAATCCTATAAAATTAAATATTTACATTGACAGTGAATATAAATTAAGCTTAACTTTACCCTTTAGAAAAATAAATTATCTCTTCTTTTAGCTTGGGTCAAAAAATCGTTAAGTTTTTTTCTTTCATTTGGAGTTAATGCTTTTATTCTTATACCTAGTTGAATATTTTTCATAATGTGTGTGTGTGATGGGTTAGTTTTCTCTTTGTAACGTTAAAAGTTACCCAAAATTAAAAATGTATGTATATAACACAAACCAAAAGCTACCGTGTTTTAAGTTTTTATCAAAAAATCGGTAAATAGGCACTTTGATAATTTAGAGAAAAAAATCGGCAAAATACCGATAAATCGGTAAATATGGCAGGCCTGATCGCAACGCTTCTCGCTAGTTTTGTTGTTGTTGCTCGGCAATTTTCAATACTACAGCACGAAAAAAACCCATCCTTTTAAGGGCATCAATGAATTTGTTACAAAAACAAAATACATGTGTTGTTTTTTTGGTAATTTTTTTTTATTATATTTTTCAATAATTTTTGTCTACATGTCTTTTGAACGAATAAACGCCATCCTTTTAAGGGCATCGAAGAATTTGTTACAAAAACAAAATACATGTGGTTTTTTTTGCTAATTTTTTTTAATATTTAAGAACTTAAATTTAGCTCATATCATCCAGGGTTTGAAAGCGGATCTTTTGCTTATCACCAGGTTATAATTCAAAAATCAAACAATTTGATACCCATATTGCCTATATGTATATGAAAAATATAAAATAGATAAAATATATCGCGATTTTCGGGTTTTATGTGAATAATTACAAAAAAAAAAAAATAAATTAACATTATTTTAAAACAGATTCAATTTGAAAAGCAGGACATTACTTCCACATACGTAGAATTTGTATGAAAACCCGAAACGAAAATATGTATTTAGTTAAATATCTCAATTAGTATTTTGCAAGCGGTCAAGTTTTATATACCATTGGATGCTGCTTCAAAAACTCTTTTCGATGATACCAAATTTTATTTATGTCGTCTTGGAGCAAAATACAAAAAAATTCGAAAAACTGAAAAAAGACCTTTTTTAAAAATGGTCCAGCTCACGGAAGGTCAACGCTAGAACCAAAATATTTTGGGAATCATCATAAAACATATCAAGCTTTATTTTCATATTAATATTAATAAAGATACATTTATTCACAATTTATAAAGACACAATTATAAATACAAACGAAAAATGTTCTCATCAAACTTGTAATCAGCTGTTTTCTTTAACGTAAATTGATACACTCTCTTGAAAGAGAATTTTAGAGGCAAGTTCGCTTCAACTTTTAAAAGTATAAGTGTTTGGTAAAAAAGTGTGAGTGTATTTAAACTTGATAGACAAAACTTGATCGTGTAACCCTCAAGTAAAATAAACTTGGTCACACAAATTAAGAAATTTCACGGCGCAGCTGCTGTCATCGGCGGCGGCGCGGCTTGGAGAAATCAAGCGGCGGCGGCGAGCCGATCGGCTTGGTTCTCTGATGTGCATTGCTGTTAATAGGAACATGTATGTATATACAAAATTCAACAGGAGAATAATTTTTTTTTAATGCATTGAATAATTAAAAACGTCTTTTTTTTCTCATGTCCAGTGTTCTAGTAAATATAAACATTTCTGTCTGAATGTCCAAAAAAAAAGCGTATTGTGGAAATGAATATACGCATGTATAGCATTATTAAGTTTTAAGTGCAAATAACTAAATAAAATTAAAGTTGATATATGACTGGTTTGTTTTCGACTATTTTCAACTATAACAAAGCAAAACTTGCAGTTGGATTTTAACATATTTCAGTAACAACAAGTACTTTAAAAGAAAATATTTCATTTAAGGTAAGAATCCAGATTAAAAATTTTAGGTTTGATAAAAAATATCGGCAAAAGTGCACTTTACGGGGCGTACGAAAAAAAAATATGCCACCCGATCCAGAATTAAAAAAAAAATACCAAAATTAATATTTAAGGGGGCTGAGGCCCGTGGGGACCCCTGGGTCCATAAAACCGCCCCGCCCACTGAATGGTATGTGTGGGTACTCAAATTAAAGGTAAAGGTAAAGTGCACTTCAGCCAAAATATCTAATAAAAATTATGGAATTTCGTACACAAATTTTCTATTAAACCAAATATTTAAAAAAATTTAGAATCTGTATTTAAATTACTCTTAATAGTTATAAAAGATCTTTAAGAAAATTATTATTCATATTTAAACTAAAACCTATAGGTATACAAATGTTAGCCTTGGTAGTAATTTTAAGTTCTACGCCAGGACCAATCAAAACTATGCACATACATACATACATGCTAGAATAAAATTATAGAGATAGAAAATAGCCGATTCTTAATTTTGTAAATTTTATCTATTGTAAATTTTATTTATAAGGTAACATAACCATGATTAATTTAAAGCTATAATTACTTCTGGCCTATATCGGGCATGGTGTAGAAATCGGAATGAAGTGAAATTGAAATCGAACGAATTTTTTTTACAAAATTACGGTTGTTTTTTTTTAAAATTTGTTGTTGAAAAAATAGCTAGTACTCAAAGAATGAAGTATGTGAAAGTGCAATAATCACGAAATGTGCTGCGTTGATAGGATTTTTTTGAATGTTAACCAAGTTTATTAAATTTTTCTGTGCTAAAATAGTTTGATTTTATATCTGATTACAAAAAACTCGAGCAAGTCATAAACTGTAATTTAATATTTATAAGTAGGTATATGATTCTATGTTTGTTTTTATAAAATAAATAAATATACCATCGTAGTTATAGTGTTTTAGAAAAATTCCATTCGAATTTGATTACAAATTTATCATGAATGCAACCTGGGTGCAAGTTCTCCAAGTCACCAGTTTTGTCGACTATTTTGGTGACTTTGACGACATTGTCAGGAAAGTACCTACACTTTTTTATATACCTTTAATACGAAAAAAATTTTATGAATTCTTTTTTTTTAATAAAATAATTTGCTTAAATCTAGTTTACCAACTAAAGACCTGCACGAGTGTATCATAAAGTATTGTCAAAACAGATACACCAGATATGTATCTGTTACTATTGATATAAATGAGAGAATGAGTGTAACTGATATTGTATGGTTTTGCTTATAAACAAAAACAGTTGCTTATGGTATTGGATTGAGTATATCATAACCTTTTTTTTTTTTGCTCACAAATATCTGTTGTCACCATGGTATTTTAACAATGCTTGTTGTTATCTGTTGTAATTTCAAATATTGTTGAAGAGTTGATGCAAATAACAGAGCTAATAAAAATTTATATACGATCTCAACCAGGGGTGCCAGATGGTTTTGGTAAGAAATCTGCATATCATCAAAAACAAATCGGCAATTTAATTTAAAAAAATCGGCATATTAAAAATACCTTTTTTAAATACAATAAAACATATTTTAATGACAAAAAATAACAAAGCAACTGTTTGGGGGTTGATTTTGTGCTGGTTCTTTTTTTTTTTGTTTGTTAAATAAAACACTTTGGGTTTTGTTGGTTTTTGTATTTTATTTAGTTTATTTTTAAATTCTGGTTTTGTTCAGTGCTATTTTGGAGTTTTTTGTTCACAATTTTTTTTCACTTTAAATGTGTCTTTTTGTTGTTTTTATGTTTGATTTGTTCACAGGTTTTAATTTGTTTTAATGTTCTTTGTACAAAGGTCGCAACTAGAGTGAGTTTTTAATGATTTAAAAATGATCTTACAAGCTAAGTTTCAGTACATAGAAAAATAGAGTAATGACAAATGTGAGAAAGTAAATAACAATTTAAGGACCGTTACTATTTTACAGGGTGCTGTGTTTATAATGAGTCATCATTAAACAGCAACAATTTACCATTACCTAATGCTTTTAACATAAAAATCAATACAAATAAAAGTTTTATAAATAAATATTAGTTAATTAAAAATTATATGAATTTTCCATATTAGAGCCAACGGAGACACACTGTCATATAACAATAGATTCGTATTAAAGTGCTCTTTCAGAATCTATGGTGATCTAGAAAAAACGATCTCAACTCCACAGTTAAGACAATTTTTTCAACGAATATATAAAAGTTCGGATTAAACAATAAAAGTAGAGTTTTCTCTAAAAAATTAAATAAAACTTGAGGAGTTTTCAGCCTAAAATAAAACTCACTTGGCTGTCAACAAATAAAACTCTTTTAAGGATTTATATTTTTACGTCTTTATTAACCAGTGATGCCATTAGGATACGAAAGATACATTTTTCGTACCTTTTGATGACTTCAGGTACCATGTATAATCCTGATATTTTTCGTATCTTTTGAGTCTGTGCGCAAAATGTACAGAAATCAAATTTTAAACTTTCCTACTCTGACAAAGTTTATTTAAGTTATCATTTCGTTATGAATACTAAAAAAAACAGTGACAACTAAATACAAAAATAACATGTATTTTGTTGTTAGGTTTTCGAAGTTCTTCTGTAGCTAAAAAAGCTTATCTCTTTGGAAACTAAAATGTATCTTTCTTGAAATTTCACTGGCAACTGATAATAACACTCATTTTGTTTTTCTTCTTTTTTTAATGACAATTTAATTGCCGTACAAGCTGATTAGATAATACTGCTATACAAATTGTAAAGATCTGACCAGCGGCAGGCTTTGAGTGTCGATCTTTTATTCCTCAACTGAGTTTTAATTTATGACGGCTAAATCGAACTCCCGTTTGAGGAGTTTAATATTTACGTTAAAGAGGTAACTGTTTAAAAAGGACTTTTTTGTTTTTAATTCACAAAATAACTCCGTGACTGAAAATAATAATAATTATTATTTTTTTGAAAGGCTATGAGAAAAATTCCTTTATTTCCAGTTGGGAATTTTTAACCATTATCGCTACATATATTTAATTTGAGTTATCGTAGCCAATTAAAGTAACAATTTTTTTTTTGTTATTGATAACCATTATTTCAACCAAAAAATTTTTCGGTTAAAAATATGTATTGTAAAAAAGCATTTATTTTTCCATTATAAACAAATAATTTATTTTTTTGGTTGTAATTATCCATTACTAACAAATAAGAAAGTAGTCTGCATGCCCGACCCTACGATGCTCCTCACCACAATATTTAGAGATAACTTTTCAAGAGTGTAGCTTAGGGATCCATGGGCAATCATGGACCACGCCATTATTTTATGAAGTTAAGATTCATGTCAAAGTTCTCACCATTGACAATATGCTTGTTCCTTAGGAAAATTAGAACCTTTGTACCAAATTTCAGCAATTTATCTTCAAAACTGCGACCTGAACTTTACGTACAATGTTTACATAGACAGACATTTTTTCTATGATTTTTTTTGTCGCTTATTTTATAACTGTTACGATCCCTGAAATAACTGTTATTAAAGAACTTTTTTGATACCAGTTATAACTGCCGCCGTTCCTGGTTAATTGTTTTTATGGATATAAAAAGTTTTTGTTTTAATTTTTTTATTATACATTAGACCTGGCGCAGCTAATATGGAGTTTTTTATTTTTTGGTAGTTTTTCAAAATTTTGACCTTTGACCTCATTGTGGCACGGGTTGGCACCATCCGATCAGCCTGAAAATTTGCTATATCAATTTTGGCATCAAATCGCATATTTTCATCGCTACCCACATTCAAGTTTAAAAAAAAAGTTTTTAACGCCAGGTCTCTATTATACATATATGAGTTAGACACTTTTATTAAATAACTTTAAATATAAGCATAAAAATCGAATTATTAAATTTGAAATAATCTTTAAAAAAAAAATAATTCCTTGCAAAGATTAATTTTTCAGTGGATATCGAAATTTGATTATTAAGGTTGAAGAATTCTCGCATTTTAAATCTGATTTTCTTTTTGCAAAAAAACTTAAATATTTACTTTACTTTCTTAAATTAAATTGGCTACCTTATCCTCAATAGCATATAATCCTATAAAATTAAATATTTACATTGACAGTGAATATAAATTAAGCTTAACTTTACCCTTTAGAAAAATAAATTATCTCTTCTTTTAGCTTGGGTCAAAAAATCGTTAAGTTTTTTTCTTTCATTTGGAGTTAATGCTTTTATTCTTATACCTAGTTGAATATTTTTCATAATGTGTGTGTGTGATGGGTTAGTTGTCTCTTTGTAACGTTAAAAGTTACCCAAAATTAAAAATGTATGTATATAACACAAACCAAAAGCTACCGTGTTTTAAGTTTTTATCAAAAAATCGGTAAATAGGCACTTTGATAATTTAGAGAAAAAAATCGGCAAAATACCGATAAATCGGTAAATATGGCAGGCCTGATCGCAACGCTTCTCGCTAGTTTTGTTGTTGTTGCTCGGCAATTTTCAATACTACAGCACGAAAAAACCCATCCTTTTAAGGGCATCAATGAATTTGTTACAAAAACAAAATACATGTGTTGTTTTTTTGGTAATTTTTTTTTATTATATTTTTCAATAATTTTTGTCTACATGTCTTTTGAACGAATAAACGCCATCCTTTTAAGGGCATCGAAGAATTTGTTACAAAAACAAAATACATGTGGTTTTTTGTGCTAATTTTTTTTAATATTTAAGAACTTAAATTTAGCTCATATCATCCAGGGTTTGAAAGCGGATCTTTTGCTTATCACCAGGTTATTATAATTCAAAAATCAAACAATTTGATACCCATATTGCCTATATGTATATGAAAAATATAAAATAGATAAAATATATCGCGATTTTCGGGTTTTATGTGAATAGTTACAAAAAAAAAAATAAATTAACATTATTTTAAAACAGATTCAATTTGAAAAGCAGGACATTACTTCCACATACGTAGAATTTGTATGAAAACCCGAAACGAAAATATGTATTTAGTTAAATATCTCAATTAGTATTTTGCAAGCGGTCAAGTTTTATATACCATTGGATGCTGCTTCAAAAACTCTTTTCGATGATACCAAATTTTATTTATGTCGTCTTGGAGCAAAATACAAAAAAATTCGAAAAACTGAAAAAAGACCTTTTTTAAAAATGGTCCAGCTCACGGATGGTCAACGCTAGAACCAAAATATTTTGGGAATCATCATAAAACATATCAAGCTTTATTTTCATATTAATATTAATAAAGATACATTTATTCACAATTTATAAAGACACAATTATAAATACAAACGAAAAATGTTCTCATCAAACTTGTAATCAGTTGTTTTCTTTAACGTAAATTGATACACTCACTTGAATGAGAATTTTAGAGGCAAGTTCGCTTCAACTTTTAAAAGTATAAGTGTATTGGTAAAAAAGTTTGAGTGTATTTAAACATGATAGACAAAACTTGATCGTGTAACCCTCAAGTAAAATAAACTTAGTCACACAAATTAAGAAATTTCACGGCGCAGCTGCTGTCATCGGCGGCTTTAATTGAGCCATCTAAGCCGAGTAACTCGGCGACGGCGCGGCCTGGAGAAATCAAGCGGCGGCGGCGAGCCGATCGGCTTGTTGTCTGATGTGCATTGCTGGTAATAGGAACATGTATGTATAACGTCTTTTTTTTTCTCATGTCCAGTGTTCTAGTAAATATAAACATTTCTGTCTGAATGTCCAAAAAAAAAAGCGTATTGCGGAAATTAATATACGCATGTATTGCATTATTAAGTTTTAAGTGCAAATAACTAAATAAAATTAAAGTTGATATATGACTGGTTTGTTTTCGACTATTTTCAACTATAACAAAGCAAAACTTGCAGTTGGATTTTAACATATTTCAGTAACAACAAGTACTTTAAAAGAAAATATTTCATTTAAGGTAAGAATCCAGATTAAAAATTTTAGGTTTGATAAAAAATATCTAATAAAAATTATGGAATTTCGTACACAAATTTTCTATTAAACCAAATATTTAAAAAAATTTAGAATCTGTATTTAAATTACTCTTAATAGTTATAAAAGATCTACAAGAAAATTATTATACATATTTAAACTAAAACCTATAGGTATACAAATGTTAGCCTTGGTAGTAATTTTAAGTTCTGCGCCAGGACCAATCAAAACTATGCACATACATACATACATACTAGAATAAAATTATAGAGATTGAAAATAGCCGATTCTTAATTTTGTAAATTTTATCTATTGTAAATTTTATTTATAAGGTAACATAACCATGATTAATATAAAGCTATAATTACTTCTGGCCTACATCGGGCATGGTCTAGAAATCGGAATGAAGTGAAATTGAAATCGAACGAATTTTTTTTACAAAATGACGGTTGTTTTTTTTAAGAGTTGTTTTTGAAAAAATAGCTAGTACTCAAAGAATGAAGTATGTGAAACGGCATATTTTAATGAACTTTCATTAAAGGGTCAAATTTAAAATTTTTTCGATTCTAAATCTACTTCATTTCGATTTCTAGAACATTCCCGATTGTTTTGAATTTTTCCGACGTTCCCACCCTCATTGGATATATCATTATTAAACTTAAGTTGATTTATTACAAATAAGATAAATAGTGCAATAATCACCAAATGTGCTGCGTTGTTAGGATTTTTTTGAATGTTAACAAAGTTTATTAAATTTTTCTGTGCTAAAGTAGTTTGATTTTATATCTGATTACAAAAAACTCGAGCAAGTCATAAACTGTAATTTAATATTTATAAGTAGGTTAGTGTTTTAGAAAAACTAGAATGGGCCAGCAGTCGACACAATCGACTGCAATCTAGAAATAACTTATTTGTACCGTTATATATAATATTTATTTAATCTTAAGCTTTATTAAATATGTATATACATTAGTGTGTCCGAAAAAAAAATATTATTTTATGCCCCACCTTTTTTTGAAAGCTTATAGTGTGAAGTGTTTTTGTTATTTTTTTTCAGATTTTTCGGAAGAGGTTTAGAGGTCGCTAAAATCGAATTTAACCCAAAAATCGGGTTTTCTCGACTTTTTTGAATTTTGCTGATTACTCGGCCCATTAGCACGATTTTCTTTGTTACTTATTCAATTTTTTTAAAGAAAACTTCTCAAACTTTACTTCTCTGTGCAGATATTAAAAGTTTCGGTTATTTTTTGCTCATTTGGGTCCCCTTAATCACATTTTTTTGGAAAATTTTTCATAAATTTGAAAAATAATGCTCTGTAACTTTTAAAATTTATATTGAAGTTAAAAACCAGTGATTCAGTTTAAAAGGTGGATAAATACTGAGTCATTGCAAAAAAAAATAATTGAGGTTGCTCTTACTGTTCCAAAGTTATACCCTTTTTAAGTTTTGTACCCATTTTGTGAAATTAAAAATATTGTAATATGTTTGCCAGTTATGCTTCGGATTTGTTTTAATGTTAGATATTTAGATATGAGGTATTCTTTTAAAATAATAAATATGGGTGGTTTTTTGTTCTTTTGCACAGACTTCAGCAATGCGAGTCCAAAAAATTCTAGGCAGCTTACTTAATTAAAAAACTATTTTTTTTAGCTTTCAATTATTTATTAGAGCTTTTACGATGAAGCTCTATGCCCTGCAATAAATTCTGAAAGTCTGTTGCAGAGGTTGTTAGATTAATGTAAGTATTAGCTTAGGCCACGCCGCGTTCTGTGACATCATTTACCACGTGCAATTGCTGAACTTTTTTCTTTGCTTCATTAAATGATTTGTTTGTATGCCTTTTGAACTGAATCATTAGTTTTTTTAATTAACTTCAATATAAATTTAGTAACAAAGAAAATCGTGCTAATTGACCGAGTAATCTGTAAAATTCAAAAAAGTCGAGAAAACCCGATTTTCGGGTTAAATTCGATTTTAGCGACCTCTTTTTTGGGACACTAATATACATATATAGAAATATATTTATTTAATGTTAAAAAACATATCGCACTTGATTATAAACAGAGAAGTAACTCAAAATGTAATAATTCTCAGTAGAGCAGAACAATTTTTTAATTTTATGAGCCATATTTCTTTTAGGCATATGAAATTTATTGACAATTTTTCTAAAAATGTATAGGTATATAACATAAGTTCCCTAATCTCAATGTTTATAACAAAGCCTTTTATATATTTTCCATTTATATTTATTTCCCTGATGAATTATGTTCTTATAACCTCTCTATATATATATGTTTTGTAAATACATGATTATCATATAACAAATTACCATGATCGGTAGTGTCTGTTATATAAAATCGCAACCCATCAAAACATCGCACTTTATTAAAAAAAAAAAATGCAATAAACACATTCTTTACAATGTAACCATATTAATAATGTAACAATAACATTAAAATTATTCATAAGCGCAAAAATTTAAGAAATCAACGGTAAAATTTAAAACAACAACTCTCCCAAAAAGAAAACAAAATATTTAAAATTGTCTTTCTCTTTTTTATTTCTTAATATCTACTGTTCTTCAATTTAATGCATAGCAGAAAACTCTGCATGTTGTTGTTCTTATTACTATGTAAACACAAAAACAAAGAATACTGCTTCTGTTATGTGTTTACATTGTTTTTGCTCACACGTATGTGAATTGTTTCAATGTATTAGTACCACTTTCTAACGCATATAACTCGTAAAATACTGAACCGATTTTAACAAAATTTACATTAACAGAATCTACCAAAAAATATCTTTCGTTTAATATATCATTTGTTAAAATACAATATATAGTTAAGGCGTAAAAGGGATCCAAAGAAATCCACTTGCCTATTAATATATATGATTCCATTCGTACTGTCTTACTTCGTCAGACAGTAAGATTTAAGTGTAGTATTTGATTACAAATTTATCATGAATGCAACCTGGGTGCAAGTTCTCCAAGTCACCAGTTTTGTCGACTATTTTTGTGACTTTGACGACATTGTCAAGAAAGTACCTACACTTTTTTATATACCTTTAATACGAAAAAAATTTTATAAATTCTTTTTTTTAATAAAATAATTTGCTTAAATTTAGTTTACCAACTAAAGACCTGCACGAGTGTATCATAAAGTATTGTCAAAACAGATACACCAGATATGTATCTGTTACTATTGATATAAATGAGAGAATGAGTGTAACTTATACACAAAAACAGTTGCTTATGGTATTGGATTGAGTATATCATAACCTTTTTTTTTTTTTGCTCACAAATATCTGTTGTCACCATGGTATTTTAACAATACTTGTTGTTATCTGTTGTATTTTCAAATATTGTTGAAGAGTTGATGCAAATAACAGAGCTAATAAAAATTTATATACGATCTCAACCAGGGGTGCCAGATGGTTTTGGCAAGAAATCTGCATATCATCAAAAACAAATCGGCAATTTAATTTAAAAAGTCGGCATATTAAAAATACCTTTTTTAAATACAATAAAACATATTTTAATGACAAAAAATAACAAAGCAACAATTTACCATTACCTAATGCTTTTAACATAAAAATCAATACAAATAAAAGTTTTATAAATAAATATTAGTTAATTAAAAATTATATGAATTTTCCATATTAGAGCCAACGGAGACATACTGTCATATAACAATAGATTCGTATTAAAGTGCTCTTTCAGAATCTATGGTGATCTAGAAAAAACGATCTCAACTCCACAGTTAAGACAAATTTTTCAACGAATATATAAAAGTTCGGATTAAACAATAAAAGTAGAGTTTTCTCTCTAAAAAAATTAAATAAAACTTGAGGAGTTTTCAGCCTAAAATAAAACTCACTTGGCTGTCAACAAATAAAACTCTTTTAAGGATTTATATTTTTACGTTTTTAATAACCAGTGATGCCATTAGGATACGAAAGATACATTTTTCGTACCTTTTGATGACTTCAGGTACCATGTATAATCCTGATATTTTTCGTATCTTTTGAGTCTGTGCGCAAAATGTACAGAAATCAAATTTCTACTCTGACAAAGTTTATTTAAGTTATCATTTCGTTATGAATACTAAAAAAAACAGTGACAACTAAATACAAAAATAACATGTATTTTGTTGTTAGGTTTTCGAAGTTCTTCTGTAGCTTACTTATTCTTGTGTATGTGTGTTAAGATGAAATTTCAGAAGAAAAATTTATATGAACTTTTTGATATAATCGCCTTAGTATAAACGCCTTAACTCGTATATTAATATAAAAATGAATTTGTTTTGATAACATTAAAATGGATTTTCAAATGTTTTCCAAAATGTATCATTTTTGAAAAAAGCGTATCTCTTTGGAAACTAAAATGTATCTTTCTTGAAATTTCACTGGCAACACTGATAATAACACTCATTTTGTTTTTCTTCTTTTTTTAATGACAATTTAATTGCAGTACAAGCTGATTAGATAATACTGCTATACAAATTGTAAAGATCTGACCAGCGGCAGGCTTTGAGTGTCGATCTTTTATTCCTCAACTGAGTTTTAATTTATGACGGCTAAATCGAACTCCCGTTTTAAGAGTTTAATATTTACGTTAAAGAGGTAACTGTTTAAAAAGGACATTTTTGTTTTTAATTCACAAAATAACTCCGGGACTGAAAATAATAATAATTATTATTTTTTTGAAAGGCTATGAGAAAAATTCCTTTATTTCCAGTTGGGAATTTTTAACCATTATCGCTACATATATTTTATTTGAGTTATCGTAGCCAATTAAAGTAACAATTATTTCAACCAAAAAATTTTTCGGTTAAAAATATGTATTGTAAAAAAGCATTTATTTTTCCATTATAAACACATAATTTATTTTTTTGGTTGTAATTATCCATTACAAACAAATAAGAAAGTAGTCTGCATGCCCGACCCTACGATGCTCCTCACCACAATATTTAGAGATAACTTTTCAAGAGTGTAGCTTAGGGACCCATGGGCAATCATGGACCACGCCTTTATTTTATGAAGTTAAGATTCATGTCAAAATTCTCACCATTGACAATATGCTTGTTCCTTAGGACAATTAGACCCTTTGTACCAACTTTCAGCAATTTATCTTCAAAACTGCGACCTGAACTTTACGTACAATGTTTACATAGACAGACATTTTTTCTATGATTTTTTTTGTCGCTTATTTTATAACTGTTACGATCCCTGAAATAACTGTTATTAAAGAACTTTTTTGATACCAGTTATAACTGCCGCCGTTCCTGGTTAATTGTTTTTATGGATATAAAAAGTTTTTGTTTTAATTTTTTTATTATTGTACATTAGACCTGGCGCAGCTAATATGGAGTTTTTTATTTTTTGGTAGTTTTTCAAAATTTTGACCTTTGACCTCATTGTGGCACGGGTTGGCACCATCCGATCAGCCTGAAAATTTGCTGTATCAATTTTGGCATCAAATCGCATATTTTCATCGCTACCCACATTCAAGATTAAAAAAAAAGTTTTTAACGCCAGGTCTATTATACATATATGAGTTTGACACTTTTATTAAATAACTTTAAATATAAGCATAAAAATCGAATTATTAAATTTGAAATAATCTTTAAAAAAAAAATAATTCCTTGCAAAGATTAATTTTTCAGTGGATATCGAAATTTGATTATTAAGGTTGAAGAATTCTCGCAATTTAAATCTGATTTTCTTTTTGCAAAAAAACTTAAATATTTACTTTACTTTCTTAAATTAAATTGGCTACCTTATCTTCAATAGCATATAATCCTATAAAATTAAATATTTACATTGACAGTGAATATAAATTAGGCTTAACTTTACCCTTTAGAAAAATAAATTATCTCTTCTTTTAGCTTTGGTCAAAAAATCGTTAAGTTTTTTCTTTCATTTGGAGTTAATGCTTTTATTCTTTATACCTAGTTGAATATTTTTCATAATGTGTGTGTGTGATGGGTTAGTTGTCTCTTTGTAACGTTAAAAGTTACCCAAAATTAAAAATGTATGTATATAACACAAACCAAAAGCTACCGTGTTTTAAGTTTTTATCAAAAAATCGGTAAATAGGCACTTTAATAATTTAGAGAAAAAAATCGGCAAAATACCGATAAATCGGTAAATATGGCAGGCCTGATCGCAACGCTTCTCGCTAGTTTTGTTGTTGTTGCTCGGCAATTTTCAATACTACAGCACGAAAAAAACCCATCCTTTTAAGGGCATCAATGAATTTGTTACAAAAACAAAATACATGTGTTGTTTTTTTGGTAATTTTTTTTTATTATATTTTTCAATAATCTTTGTCTACATGTCTTTTGAACGAATAAACGCCATCCTTTTAAGGGCATCGAAGATTTTGTTACAAAAACAAAATACATTTTGCTAATTTTTTTTAATATTTAAGAACTTAAATTTAGCTCATATCATCCAGGGTTTGAAAGCGGATCTTTTGCTTATCACCAGGTTATTATAATTCAAAAATCAAACAATTTGATACCCATATTGCCTATATGTATATGAAAAATATAAAATAGATAAAATATATCGCGATTTTCGCGTTTTATGTGAATAATTACAAAAAATAAATTAACATTATTTTAAAACAGATTCAATTTGAAAAGCAGGACATTACTTCCACATACGTAGAATTTGTATGAAAACCCGAAACGAAATTATGTATTTAGTTAAATATCTCAATTAGTATTTTGCAAGCGGTCAAGTTTTATATACCATTGGATGCTGCTTCAAAAACTCTTTTCGATGATACCAAATTTTATTTATGTCGTCTTGGAGCAAAATACAAAAAAATTCGAAAAACTGAAAAAAGACCTTTTTTAAAAATGGTCCAGCTCACGGATGGTCAACGCTAGAACCAAAATATTTTGGGAATCATCATAAAACATATCAAGCTTTATTTTCATATTAATATTAATAAAGATACATTTATTCACAATTTATAAAGACACAATTATAAATACAAACGAAAAATGTTCTCATCATACTTGTAATCAGCTGTTTTCTTTAACGTAAATTGATACACTCACTTGAAAGAGAATTTTAGAGGCAAGTTCGCTTCAACTTTTAAAAGTATAAGTGTATTGGTAAAAAAGTGTGAGTGTATTTAAACTTGATAGACAAAACTTGATCGTGTAACCCTCAAGTAAAATAAACTTAAGCACACAAATTAAGAAATTTCACGGCGCAGCTGCTGTCATCGGCGGCTTTAATTGAGCCGTCTAAGCCGAATAACTCTGCGGCGGCGCGGCTTGGAGAAATCAAGCGGCGGCGGCGAGCCGATCGGCTTGGTTCTCTGATGTGCATTGCTGTTAATAGGAACATGTATGTATATATGTATATACAAAATTCAACAGGAGAATAACAATTTTTTTTTAATGCATTGAATAATTAAAAACGTCTTTTTTTTTCTCATGTCCAGTGTTCTAGTAAATATAAACATTTCTGTCTGAATGTCCAAAAAAAAAGCGTATTGTGGAAATGAATATACACATGTATTGCATTATTAAGTTTTAAGTGCAAATAACTAAAAATTAAAGTTGATATATGACTGGTTTGTTTTCGACTATTTTCAACTATAACAAAGCAAAACTTGCAGTTGGATTTTAACATATTTCAGTAACAACAAGTACTTTAAAAGAAAATATTTCATTTAAGGTAAGAATCCAGATTAAAATTTTAGGTTTGATAAAAAATATCTAATAAAAATTACACAGTACAACACATGATTTGCCAACTCAATTCTGTGAACTGTATGTGAAATTAGACCCAAAAAGAAGAATTTCTGCATCATTCGTTTTGTCTTCTTACCTGCGATTTGAAGTTAGTATCGATTTGAAGTTAGTACTATCGTATAGGGGAATTTATCACGTTTTAGGCCCTGTTGTTTGACATAGCTCGACAACCCCTAGCCCAATTTAGTTGAAATAAATTTTAAAAAATTAAGAATTACAATTCCCTTAATCTGTTCATATATTGTTTTCCTATACAAGTAACACTTTCGAAGTTAAAAATGAATATATGTAAAATTTAAATTTTTTTTTTTAAAAATACATAAAAAATCCAAAATGGAAAAAAGTTTCAAGTCTAGTTATTTTTTCGCAAAGTCACATAACCTATGAGCAAAATGAGACAAAGATCATAAAAATCGATGCACGCGTTTCGCTCAAAAATCAGTTATAGCCCCCACCCTTAAAATAAAAATAAAAATATAAATTAAAAAATTATCATGCAAAAAAAAACTTTATTTATAAAAACTTAATGAAAATAAAATAATATGCAATTAATACGCAATTATAATATGCATAAAAACAAAATTTAGAACATTTTTTCAATTATTGGCAATATCCATCCTTGTAGAAGTTGACGCTTGTGGTTCTGATGATCTTGTTTTCTTCGTAGGTTGTTCATATTCATGGTCTGAGTCAGCTTGGCGTTGTCGGTATGATGTTGCGCTGACATTTTGCTGTGTGAGTTTTCTTCTCTTCAAAAATGATGTCAGCCATTCGGAGTCGTGTTGTGATAGTCCCAGCTTGGCCACAATGCAATCCATTTCGATTTGTGGTAGCGGTTGTGGTGCACTATTTTCAATATCGGGTATCCAATCAGCATCATCCAAATCGGTCGGATTGGTGAAAACGGTTTCGGCTAGCAGGGACACAGTATCCGCACTCGGAGGTTCAGGTGCATCGGTATCAGCAGGGCGTTGCACTGGAAGTGTGGCAGTAAATGCAGCAGTGTATACTTTTGTTTTCAATTGTTGTCTGTTTAATCCAGGACGAAAATTTATGCATGCACCTGGATTCATCATGTCCAGTTGTGTCTTCCACCCAAATTACTGGCTTCATAAAAGATAACTTTCTTCTTTTTCCGTGAATCCATTTTAGAAGGGTAGTATAACAACTGTTGCACACTGTGTTCGGCGTAAAATTTGCACCACTTAAATCTGCTTCATCGAAATAATTACAATACGCGGTTTTGAATTGCTCAGTAAACAAATTTGTTCGATCTTTTTTCTGTATTTTTCGGACGATATGACCACAAACGTAACAATATTCATCCAAATATGGGCACTTGTTGTTTTCCATATTGATATACTTTATGTTTTGTTGTTATTCACTTTTAAAAAACTGGAGAAAAATCACTTTTACTGTTCGCGTTCGTCGGCACTGGCTGAATGCCAAAAATCGATCAATGCACACCTATAAATACTACGTATTTTTGAATATTTTACTGCCAGGTACTTATAAATGGGCGCATATTTTAAGGGCGGCTGGCTATATACCTGATTCAGCACTTGTACGTTTCAAACTGTGCAAAACTTTCCAAATAATGACCACCCTTAAATGTGGGTGCAATTTCTGTAAAAAAAATCATATAGGTAGCCACCGGAAAAACCCAAATAATAAAAAGGTCCACTTTCCGTTTAATTGTCCACGTACATTTATTACCGCAATCATAAAAATCAAATAACCTTTTGTTTATTCCTTTTTTTTTAATTCTCAGAATCATGAAAAAGGTGTCAATGTTTTCTCCAAATAATGTTGTGCATATCTCGAGCAAATTTTTGAAATTCATACATTTACTCAATTGCGAATAAAAGCGAAACGCGTGCATCGATTTTTATGATCTTTGTCTCATTTTGCTCATAGGTTATGTGACTTTGCGAAAAAATAACTAGACTTGAAACTTTTTTCCATTTTGCATTTTTTATGTATTTTTAAAAAAAAAAATTTAAATTTTTAGGCAAAAAATAATTTTTTCCCTTCATACATTCATTTTTAACTTCGAAAGTGTTACTTGTATAGGAAAACAATATATGAACAGATTAAGGGAATTGTAATTCTTAATTTTTTAAAATTTATTTCAACTAAATTGGGCTAGGGGTTGTCGAGCTATGTCAAACAACAGGGCCTAAAACGTGATAAATTCCCCTATACGATAGTACTAACTTCAAATCGATACTAACTTCAAATCGCAGGTAAGAAGACAAAACGAATGATGCAGAAATTCTTCTTTTTGGGTCTAATTTCACATACAGTTCACAGAATTGAGTTGGCAATCAATTAACTGAAAAATGTTGTACTGTGTTATGGAATTTCGTACACAAATTTTCTATTAAACCAAATATTTAAAAAAATTTAGAATCTGTATTTAAATTACTCTTAATAGTTATAAAAGATCTACAAGAAAATTATTATACATATTTAAACTAAAACCTATAGGTATACAAATGTTAGCCTTGGTAGTAATTTTAAGTTCTGCGCCAGGACCAATCAAAACTATGCACATACATACATACATACTAGAATAAAATTATAGAGATTGAAAATAGCCGATTCTTAATTTTGTAAATTTTATCTATTGTAAATTTTATTTATAAGGTAACATAACCATGATTAATTTAAAGCTATAATTACTTCTGGCCTATGTATATCGGGCATGGTCTAGAAATCGGAATGAAGTGAAATTGAAATCGAACGAATTTTTTTTACAAAATGACGGTTGTTTTTTTTAAGAGTTGTTTTTGAAAAATAGCTAGTACTCAAAGAATGAAGTATGTGAAACGGCATATATTAATGAACTTTCATTAAAGGGTCAAATTTAAAATTTTTTCGATTCTAAATCTACTTCATTTCTATTTCTAGAACATTCCCGATTATTTTGAATTTTTCCGATATTCCCACCCTCATTGGATATATCATTATTAAACTTAAGTTGATTTATTACAAATAAGATAAATAGTGCAATAATCACCAAATGTGCTGCGTTGTTAGGATTTTTTTGAATGTTAACAAAGTTTATTAAATTTTTCTGTGCTAAAGTAGTTTGATTTTATATCTGATTACAAAAAACTCGAGCAAGTCATAAACTGTAATTTAATATTTATAAGTAGGTATATGATTCTTTGTTTGTTTTTATAAAATAAATAAATATACCATCGTAGTTATAGTGTTTTAGAAAAATTCCATTCGTACTGTCTTACTTCGTCAGACAGTAAGATTTAAGTGTAGTATTTGATTACAAATTTATCATGAATGCAACCTGGGTGCAAGTTCTCCAAGTCACCAGTTTTGTCGACTATTTTTGTGACTTTGACGACATTGTCAAGATAGTACCTACACTTTTTTATATACCTTTAATACGAAAAAATTTTATAAATTCTTTTTTTTAATAAAATAATTTGCTTAAATCTAGTTTACCAACTAAAGACCTGCACGAGTGTATCATAAAGTACTGTCAAAACAGATACACCAGATATGTATCTGTTACTATTGATATAAATGAGAGAATGAGTGTAACTTATACACAAAAACAGTTGCTTATGGTATTGGATTGAGTATATCATAACCTTTTTTTTTTGCTCACAAATATCTGTTGTCACCATGGTATTTTAACAATACTTGTTGTTATCTGTTGTATTTTCAAATATTGTTGAAGAGTTGATGCAAATAACAGAGCTAATAAAAATTTATATACGATCTCAACCAGGGGTGCCAGATGGTTTTGGTAAGAAATCTGCATATCATCAAAAACAAATCGGCAATTTAATTTAAAAAGTCGGCATATTAAAAATACCTTTTTTAAATACAATAAAACATATTTTAATGACAAAAAATAACAAAGCAACAATTTACCATTACCTAATGCTTTTAACATAAAAATCAATACAAATAAAAGTTTTATAAATAAATATTAGTTAATTAAAAATTATATGAATTTTCCATATTAGAGCCAACGGAGACATACTGTCATATAACAATAGATTCGTATTAAAGTGCTCTTTCAGAATCTATGGTGATCTAGAAAAAACGATCTCAACTCCACAGTTAAGACAAATTTTTCAACGAATATATAAAAGTTCGGATTAAACAATAAAAGTAGAGTTTTCTCTCTAAAAAAATTAAATAAAACTTGAGGAGTTTTTAGCCTAAAATAATACTCACTTGGCTGTCAACAAATAAAACTCTTTTAAGGATGTATATTTTTACGTCTTTAATAACCAGTGAAGCCATTAGGATACGAAAGATACATTTTTCGTATCTTTTGATGACTTCAGGTACCATGTATAATCCTGATATTTTTCGTATCTTTTGAGTCTGTGCGCAAAATGTACAGAAATAAAATTTCTACTCTGACAAAGTTTATTTAAGTTATCATTTCGTTATGAATACTAAAAAAAACAGTGACAACTAAATACAAAAATAACATGTATTTTGTTGTTAGGTTTTCGAAGTTCTTCTGTAGCTTACTTATTCTTGTGTATGTGTGTTAAGATGAAATTTCAGAAGAAAAATTTATATGAACTTTTTGATATAATCGCCTTAGTATAAACGCCTTAACTCGTATATTAATATAAAAATGAATTTGTTTTGATAACATTAAAATGGATTTTCAAATGTTTTCCAAAATGTATCATTTTGGAAAAAAGCGTATCTCTTTGGAAACTAAAATGTATCTTTCTTGAAATTTCACTGGCAACACTGATAATAACACTCATTTTGTTTTTCTTCTTTTTTTAATGACAATTTACTGCAAAGTACAAGCTGATTAGATAATACTGCTATACAAATTGTAAAGATCTGACCAGCGGCAGGCTTTGAGTGTCGATCTTTTATTCCTCTACTGAGTTTTAATTTATGACGGCTAAATCGAACTCCTGTTTTAAGAGTTTAATATTTACGTTAAAGAGGTAACTGTTTAAAAAGGACTTTTTTGTTTTTAATTCACAAAATAACTCCGGGACTGAAAATAATAATAATTATTATTTTTTTGAAAGGCTATGAGAAAAATTCCTTTATATCCAGTTGGAAATTTTTAACCATTATCGCTACATACATTTTATTTGAGTTATCGTAGCCAATTAAAGTAACAATTTTTATTTTGTTATTGATAACCATTATTTCAACCAAAAAATTTTTCGGTTAAAAATATGTATTGTAAAAAAGCATTTATTTTTCCATTATAAACAAATAATTTATTTTTTTGGTTGTAAATATCCATTACAAACAAATAAGAAAGTAGTCTGCATGCCGGACCCTACGATGCTCCTCACCACAATATTTAGAGATAACTTTTCAAGAGTGTAGCTTAGGGACCCATGGGCAATCATGGACCACGCCATTATTTTATGAAGTTAAGATTCATTTCAAAGTTTTCACCATTGACAATATGCTTGTTCCTTAGGACAATTAGAACCTTTGTACCAAATTTCAGCAATTTATCTTCAAAGCTGCGACCTGAACTTTACGTACAATGTTTACATAGACAGACATTTTTTCTATGATTTTTTTTGTCGCTTATTTTATAACTGTTACGATCCCTGAAATAACTGTTATTAAAGAACTTTTTTGATACCAGTTATAACTGCCGCCGTTCCTGGTTAATTGTTTTTATGGATATAAAAAGTTTTTGTTTTAATTTTTTTATTATTATACATTAGACCTGGCGCAGCTAATATGGAGTTTTTTATTTTTTGGTAGTTTTTCAAAATTTTGACCTTTGACCTCATTGTGGCACGGGTTGGCACCATCCGATCAGCCTGAAAATTTGCTATATCAATTTTGGCATCAAATCGCATATTTTCATCGCTACCCACATTCAAGTTTAAAAAAAAAGTTTTTAACGCCAGGTCTATTATACATATATGAGTTTGACACTTTTATTAAATAACTTTAAATATAAGCATAAAAATCGAATTATTAAATTTGAAATAATCTTTAAAAAAAAAAATAATTCCTTGCAAAGATTAATTTTTCAGTGGATATCGAAATTTGATTATTAAGGTTGAAGAATTCTCGCATTTTAAATCTGATTTTCTTTTTGCAAAAAAACTTGAATATTTACTTTACTTTCTTAAATTAAATTGGCTACCTTATCCTCAATAGCATATAATCCTATAAAATTAAATATTTACATTGACAGTGAATATAAATTAAGCTTAACTTTACCCTTTAGAAAAATAAATTATCTCTTCTTTTAGCTTTGGTCAAAAAATCGTTAAGTTTTTTTCTTTCATTTGGAGTTAATGCTTTTATTCTTTATACCTAGTTGAATATTTTTCATAATGTGTGTGTGTGATGGGTTAGTTGTCTCTTTGTAACGTTAAAAGTTACCCAAAATTAAAAATGTATGTATATAACACAAACCAAAAGCTACCGTGTTTTAAGTTTTTATCAAAAAATCGGTAAATAGGCACTTTGATAATTTAGAGAAAAAAATGGGCAAAATACCGATAAATCGGTAAATATGGCAGGCCTGATTGCAACGCTTCTCGCTAGTTTTGTTGTTGTTGCTCGGCAATTTTCAATACTACAGCACGAAAAAAACCCATCCTTTTAAGGGCATCAATGAATTTGTTACAAAAACAAAATACATGTGTTGTTTTTTTTTATTATATTTTTCAATAATTTTTGTCTACATGTCTTTTGAACGAATAAACGCCATCCTTTTAAGGGCATCGAAGAATTTGTTACAAAAACAAAATACATGTGGTTTTTTTTGCTAATTTTTTTTAATATTTAAGAACTTAAATTTAGCTCATATCATCCAGGGTTTGAAAGCGGATCTTTTGCTTCTCACCAGGTTATTATAATTCAAAAATCAAACAATTTGATACCCATATTGCCTATATGTATATGAAAAATATAAAATAGATAAAATATATAGCGATTTTCGCGTTTTATGTGAATAATTACAAAAAAAAAAAAATAAATTAACATTATTTTAAAACAGATTCAATTTGAAAAGCAGGACATACGTAGAATTTGTATGAAACCCGAAACGAAAATATGTATTTAGTTAAATATCTCAATTAGTATTTTGCAAGCGGTGAAGTTTTATATACCATTGGATGCTGCTTCAAAAACTCTTTTCGATGATACCAAATTTTATTTATGTCGTCTTGGAGCAAAATACAAAAAAATTCGAAAAACTGAAAAAAGACCTTTTTTAAAAATGATCCAGCTCACGGATGGTCAACGCTAGAACCAAAATATTTTGGGAATCATCATAAAACATATCAAGCTTTATTTTCATATTAATATTAATAAAGATACATTTATTCACAATTTATAAAGACACAATTATAAATACAAACGAAAAATGTTCCCATCAAACTTGTAATCAGCTGTTTTCTTTAACGTAAATTGATACACTCACTTGAAAGAGAATTTTAAAGGCAAGTTCGCTTCAACTTTTAAAAGTATAAGTGTATTGGTAAAAAAGTGTGAGTGTATTTAAACTTGATAGACAAAACTTGATCGTGTAACCCTCAAGTAAAATAAACTTAGTCACACAAATTAAGAAATTTCACGGCGCAGCTGCTGTCATCGGCGGCTTTAATTGAGCCGTCTAAGCCGAGTAACTCTGCGGCGGCGCGGCTTGGAGAAATCAAGCGGCGGCGGCGAGCCGATCGGCTTGGTTCTCTGATGTGCATTGCTGTTAATAGGAACATGTATGTATATACAAAATTCAACAGGAGAATAACGATTTTTTTTTAATGCATTGAATAATTAAAAACGTCTTTTTTTCTCATGTCCAGTGTTCTAGTAAATATAAACATTTCTGTCTGAATGTCCAAAAAAAAAGCGTATTGTGGAAATGAATATACGCATGTATTGCATTATTAAGTTTTAAGTGCAAATAACTAAATAAAATTAAAGTTGATATATGACTGGTTTGTTTTCGACTATTTTCAACTATAACAAAGCAAAACTTGCAGTTGGATTTTAACATATTTCAGTAACAACAAGTACTTTAAAAGAAAATATTTCATTTAAGGTAAGAATCCAGATTAAAAATTTTAGGTTTGATAAAAAATATCGGCAAAAGTGCACTTTACGGGGCGTACGAAAAAAAAATATGCCACCCGATCCAGAATTAAAAAAAAAATACCAAAATTAATATTTAAGGGGGCTGAGGCCCGTGGGGACCCCTGGGTCCATAAAACCGCCCCGCCCACTGAATGGTATGTGTGGGTACTCAAATTAAAGGTAAAGGTAAAGTGCACTTCAGCCAAAATATCTAATAAAAATTATGGAATTTCGTACACAAATTTTCTATTAAACCAAATATTTAAAAAAATTTAGAATCTGTATTTAAATTACTCTTAATAGTTATAAAAGATCTACAAGAAAATTATTATACATATTTAAACTACATACATACATACTAGAATAAATTTATAGAGATTGAAAATAGCCGATTCTTAATTTTGTAAATTTTATCTATTGTAAATTTTATTTATAAGGTAACATAACCATGATTAATTTAAAGCTATAATTACTTCTGGCCTATGTATATCGGGCATGGTCTAGAAATTGGAATGAAGTGAAATTGAAATCGAACGAATTTTTTTTACAAAATGACGGTTGTTTTTTTTAAGAGTTGTTTTTGAAAAAATAGCTAGTACTCAAAGAATGAAGTATGTGAAACGGCATATTTTAATGAACTTTCATTAAAGGGTCAAATTTAAAATTTTTTCGATTCTAAATCTACTTCATTTCGATTTCTAGAACATTCCCGATTGTTTTGAATTTTTCTGACATTCCCACCATCATTGGATATATCATTATTAAACTTAAGTTGATTTATTACAAATAAGATAAATAGTGCAATAATCACCAAATGTGCTGCGTTGTTAGGATTTTTTTGAATGTTAACAAAGTTTATTAAATTTTTCTGTGCTAAAGTAGTTTGATTTTATATCTGATTACAAAAAACTCGAGCAAGTCATAAACTGTAATTTAATATTTATAAGTAGGTATATGATTCTATGATTGTTTTTATAAAATAAATAAATATACCATCGTAGTTATAGTGTTTTAGAAAAATTCCATTCGTACTGTCTTACTTCGTCAGACAGTAAGATTTAAGTGTAGTATTTGATTACAAATTTATCATGAATGCAACCTGGGTGCAAGTTCTCCAAGTCACCAGTTTTGTCGACTATTTTTGTGACTTTGACGACATTGTCAAGATATTACCTACACTTTTTTATATACCTTTAATACGAAAAAATTTTATAAATTCTTTTTTTTAATAAAATAATTTGCTTAAATCTAGTTTACCAACTAAAGACCTGCACGAGTGTATCATAAAGTATTGTCAAAACAGATACACCAGATATGTATCTGTTACTATTGATATAAATGAGAGAATGAGTGTAACTTATACACAAAAACAGTTGCTTATGGTATTGGATTGAGTATATCATAACCTTTTTTTTTTTTGCTCACAAATATCTGTTGTCACCATGGTATTTTAACAATACTTGTTGTTATCTGTTGTATTTTCAAATATTGTTGAAGAGTTGATGCAAATAACAGAGCTAATAAAAATTTATATACGATCTCAACCAGGGGTGCCAGATGGTTTTGGTAAGAAATCTGCATATCATCAAAAACAAATCGGCAATTTAATTTAAAAAGTCGGCATATTAAAAATACCTTTTTTAAATACAATAAAACATAACCATGGTTAACATAACCATGATTAATTTAAAGCTATAATTACTTCTGGCCTATGTATATCGGGCATGGTCTAGAAATCGGAATGAAGTGAAATTGAAATCGAACGAATTTTTTTTACAAAATGACGGTTGTTTTTTTTAAGAGTTGTTTTTGAAAAAATAGCTAGTACTCAAAGAATGAAGTATGTGAAACGGCATATTTTAATGAACTTACATTAAAGGGTCAAATTTAAAATTTTTTCGATTCTAAATCTACTTCATTTCTATTTCTAGAACATTCCCGATTATTTTGAATTTTTCCGACATTCCCACCCTCATTGGATATATCATTATTAAACTTAAGTTGATTTATTACAAATAAGATAAATAGTGCAATAATCACCAAATGTGCTGCGTTGTTAGGATTTTTTTGAATGTTAACAAAGTTTATTAAATTTTTCTGTAGTTTGATTTTATATCTGATTACAAAAAACTCGAGCAAGTCATAAACTGTAATTTAATATTTATAAGTAGGTATATGATTCTATGTTTGTTTTTATAAAATAAATAAATATACCATCGTAGTTATAGTGTTTTAGAAAAATTCCATTCGTACTGTCTTACTTCGTCAGACAGTAAGATTTAAGTGTAGTATTTGATTACAAATTTATCATGAATGCAACCTGGGTGCAAGTTCTCCAAGTCACCAGTTTTGTCGACTATTTTTGTGACTTTGACGACATTGTCAAGAAAGTACCTACACTTTTTTATATACCTTTAATACGAAAAAAATTTTCAGCCCAATTATGAAAGAAAAACTCCCCGGGAGTTTTCTCCCTTCTCCCATTTTTCCTATGTTAATTCAATTGTAGAAATGGGAAAAGGGAAAAAACTCCCAGGGAATTTTTATTCATAATTGGGCTGTTTATAAACTCTTTTTTTTAATAAAATAATTTGCTTAAATCTAGTTTACCAACTAAAGACCTGCACGAGTGTATCATAAAATATTGTCAAAACAGATACACCAGATATGTATCTGTTACTATTGATATAAATGAGAGAATGAGTGTAACTGATATTGTATGGTTTTGCTTTTGTCCACTCACCATATCTTATACACAAAAACAGTTGCTTATGGTATTGGATTGAGTATATCATAACCTTTTTTTTTTTTGCTCACAAATATCTGTTGTCACCATGGTATTTTAACAATACTTGTTGTTATCTGTTGTATTTTCAAATATTGTTGAAGAGTTGATGCAAACAACAGAGCTAATAAAAATTTATATACGATCTCAACCAGGGGTGCCAGATGGTTTTGGTAAGAAATCTGCATATCATCAAAAACAAATCGGCAATTTAATTTAAAAAAATCGGCATATTAAAAATACCTTTTTTTAATAGAATAAAACATATTTTAATGACAAAAAATAACAAAGCAACAATTTACCATTACCTTACATAAAAATCAATACAAATAAAAGTTTTATAAATAAATATTAGTTAATTAAAAATTATATGAATTTTCCATATTAGAGCCAACGGAGACACACTGTCATATAACAATAGATTCGTATTAAAGTGCTCTTTCAGAATCTATGGTGATCTAGAAAAAACGATCTCAACTCCACAGTTAAGACAAATTTTTCAACGAATATATAAAAGTTCACAAAGGGACCGCTATAAGGACCCAAGTGAGTCGTCTTCGTGACGGCTACCCATTTAACCTAACCTATAAAAGTTCGGATTAAACAATAAAAGTAGAGTTTTCTCTCTAAAAAATTAAATAAAACTTGAGGAGTTTTCAGCCTAAAATAAAACTCACTTGGCTGTCAACAAATAAAACTCTTTTAAGGATTTATATTTTTACGTCTTTAATAACCAGTGATACCATTAGGATACGAAAGATACATTTTTCGTACCTTTTGATGACTTCAGGTACCATGTATAATCCTGATATTTTTCGTATCTTTTGAGTCTGTGCGCAAAATGTACAGAAATCAAATTTTAAACTTTCCTACTCTGCCAAAGTTTATTTAAGTTATCATTTCTTTATGAATACTAAAAAAAACAGTGACAACTAAATACAAAAATAACATGTATTTTGTTGTTAGGGTTTCGAAGTTCTTCTGTTGCTTGCTTATTCTTGTGTATGAGTGTTAAGATGAAATTTCAGAAGAAAAAATTTATATGAACTTTTTGATATAATCGCCTTAGTATAAACGCCTTAACTCGTATATTCATTTTTACAAAAATGAATTTGTTTTGATAACATTAAAATGGATTTTCAAATGTTTTCCAAAATGTATCATTTTGGAAAAAAGCGTATCTCTTTGCAAACTAAAATGTATCTTTCTTGAAATTTCACTGGCAACACTGATAATAACACTCATTTTGTTTTTCTTCATTTTTAATGACAATTTAATTGCAGTACAAGCTGATTAGATAATACTGCTATACAAATTGTAAAGATCTGACCAGCGGCAGGCTTTGAGTGTCGATCTTTTATTCCTCAACTGAGTTTTAATTTATGACGGCTAAATCGAACTCCCGTTTTAAGAGTTTAATATTTACGTTAAAGAGGTAACTGTTTAAAAAGGACTTTTTTTTTTTAATTCACAAAATAACTCCGGGACTGAAAATAATAATAATTATTATTTTTTTGAAAGGCTGTGAGAAAAATTCCTTTATTTCCAGTTGGGAATTTTTAACCATTATCGCTACATATATTTTATTTGAGTTATCGTAGCCAATTAAAGTAACAATTTTTTTTTTGTTATTGATAACCATTATTTCAACCAAAAAATTTTTCGGTTAAAAATATGTATTGTAAAAAAGCATTTATTTTTCCATTATAAACAAATAATTTATTTTTTTGGTTGTAATTATCCATTACAAACAAATAAGAAAGTAGTCTGCATGCCCGACCCTACGATGCTCCTCACCACAATATTTAGAGATAACTTTTCAAGAGTGTAGCTTAGGGACCCATGGGCAATCATAGACCACGCCATTATTTTATGAAGTTAAGATTCATGTCAAAGTTCTCACCATTGACAATATGCTTGTTCCTTAGGACAATTAGAACCTTTGTACCAAATTTCAGCAATTTATCTTCAAAACTGCGACCTGAACTTTACGTACAATGTTTACATAGACAGACATTTTTTCTATGATTTTTTTGTCGCTTATTTTATAACTGTTACGATCCCTGAAATAACTGTTATTAAAGAACTTTTTTGATACTAGTTATAACTGCCGCCGTTCCTGGTTAATTGTTTTTATGGATATAAAAAGTTTTTGTTTTAATTTTTTTATTATTATACATTAGACCTGGCGCAGCTAATATGGAGTTTTTTATTTTTTGGTAGTTTTTCAAAATTTTGACCTTTGACCTCATTGTGGCACGGGTTGGCACCATCCGATCAGCCTGAAAATTTGCTATATCAATTTTGGCATCAAATCGCATATTTTCATCGCTACCCACATTCAAGTTTAAAAAAAAAGTTTTTAACGCCAGGTCTATTATACATATATGAGTTTGACACTTTTATTAAATAACTTTAAATATAAGCATAAAAATCGAATTATTAAATTTGAAATAATCTTAAAAAAAAAAAATAATTCCTTGCAAAGATTAATTTTTCAGTGGATATCGAAATTTGATTATTAAGGTTGAAGAATTCTCGCATTTTAAATCTGATTTTCTTTTTGCAAAAAAACTAGAATATTTACTTTACTTTCTTAAATTAAATTGGCTACCTTATCCTCAATAGCATATAATCCTATAAAATTAAATATTTACATTGACAGTGAATATAAATTAAGCTTAACTTTACCCTTTAGAAAAATAAATTATCTCTTCTTTTAGCTTTAGTCATAAAATCGTTAAGTTTTTTTCTTTCATTTGGAGTTAATGCTTTTATTCTTATACCTAGTTGAATATTTTTCATAATGTGTGTGTGTGATGGGTTAGTTGTCTCTTTGTAACGTTAAAAGTTACCCAAAATTAAAAATGTATGTATATAACACAAACCAAAAGCTACTGTGTTTTAAGTTTTTATCAAAAAATCGGTAAATAGGCACTTTGATAATTTAATTTTTTTGTTTTAAGGTTTGTTGGTGATTTTCGTAAAATGTAATTAAAATTATAATAATAAAACACGTTTTTAACTGTTTTGTACTTTGTAGATTATTTTTATTACGTTTTTAAATTCGTTCCCAATTGGGAACATTGGGCATTAAATTGTGATATTTTTTACAAAGTGCACATCGTTTTTGCTTGCCATTCGGAATTCCTGCCAACACATGTTTTGTTATGTTCCTATTTTGCTTTGGAACGCGCACTGGCCGACGTTGCATTTTGGGGTCTGAAAGTTCAGAATGCGTGTGTAAATAGTGTCGAGAAACCATACGATTAAATTGTAAATATGGTATTTTTTCATGACATACATATATTTAGTCAATTCACAAGGTATCCTAACATGTCATATTGTCAAAATGTCCTAATATTTCACAATGGTTTAAAAATATTGTTGTTGGTTTGTTAACAAAAAGAGTCTTAAATAAATAGAACGTTGCTTGCTGTGTTTATTCTGCTGTCGTAATTAATCAGAAAAGTCCAGCGTTGAGTGGCTGAGCCGCACAACAATATTTTTAAACCATTGTGAAATATTAGGACATTTTGATAATATGACATGTTAGGATACCTTGTGAATTGACTAATTGTAAATAACATAGGAGTTGTACATGCAGTTCGTAAAAAGTCTAAAATACCACTTTTTTCCTTTAATTTTAATTGGATATTTGTTCACATGCCAATCTAATTTATCTACACCTCCCATGTATTTATTATACTGTGATATTACGTAAGGCTGAAGTACTTCAACATATTTTTTATCCTTTTTACTATATCTTTGAACAGGCTTCATTGGATTAACAGTAAGGTGATTTGTTAGCACTTTTACGCACCGGTTATCATTCCAGGAAACAACCAATATTTCATTGTTTTTGTCGAAACTGTAATCAATTGCTCCCCGAAGCTCTTTTTTCATGGCATCATCCTTTTTTATCGGACACTTATTGATTCGATTAAATCTTGCTGTGCCAGTAGCACGCATGTGTTTCTTACTCAGAACTGACATAAGTCGGAAGCTTGAGAAAAAATTGTCAAAATAGAGCTCATGGTCTTCAGGATTGTCGAGAAGGTTAACCATTGAAGTAATTACCTTTTCGCCTAATGATGTTAAATCTCTTTCAGCAGGATCTTTTTTACCCTGGTAAAGCTCGATTTGGTAGCAAAAACCAGTTTCTCCACAGGACATAACCCACTGTTTTAAACCAAATCGTATTGGCTTTCCCCTAATAAACTGCTTCAGAAAATTACCTCCATAATAACGTACCATCTGCTCATCCACTGACAGTTGTTTTGAAAAAACATTTAGTTTCAAAAAATTTTCATTGAGCACAAGGGTTTGATTTTAAAATCTTTTCCATGAACTCGACTGCGTATGCACTCGTTGTTGTTAAAGTGAAAGAACCTTTTGATTTCAAGATATCTGTTTCTAGGCATACAATTCTTTACTATTTGTATATCAATGTCATCGTCTGTGGACCAATACATCCTCTCACTGGGTAAGCCGTGATAGGACGTAAAAAATAATATTCCTAGGAATTTGCGAAAACAGTTAGGAGAAAAATCAAAACTATGAACATTATTCTGGTGTGCGTAACGAATAGTTTCGTCAACAATGTGCTGCATTAGTGCATTATCCAAAAAAAAAATTCAAAAATCTCTAACGCCTCTGCATTTTGAAATTTCTCTTGAATTTTTTCTTTATTTTCTGTACAGCGTTCGGAAGATGAAAACGTTTGCGTATAACTTGCATCTGCATGGAGCCAACGCTATAATAATATTTTGCTCGTGTGTTCCTTATCCTCAAGCTTCTGCTTTTTGGATGTTGTTGGTCCAACATCTGTACCTTGATCGTTTCCTGTAAAGTGTATTTCAACTTCACCAGGCACGTCTTTTAGCTCTGTAATTTCACCAAGGTCATCTTCATCAATATCTTCACAGTCAGTCAATTTATCTGGTTCAGGAGGAAGTTGCACAATATTAATACCATTTTCACCACTTAGATCTTCATTTTCGAGGAGTTCTTCTAATATTCCCTCAATTTCAGGAAGCCTCAAGGCACGCTTACTTAGCATTATTATAATTTTTAAAATTCCCATGTGTCCAATGTTCCCATTTGGGAACAGACAAAAGTTTACCCGTTCTAGCAAATCCAAAAGGCTATGTACACAGAAAACCAATTATTTTATTTTATAACGTAAAACAATTCTTGATAATAATATAAATCACTTTTACTCGATCCTTTACCATAAATAAAATCATCAATCAATGAGAACGATTTGAAAAATGAACTTCTTTCGAAAATAGTTGCTCTTTACTGAGCATGCAATGACAAAAAATTACTAAAATTGTTGATATTTTATACAATGGAATGTGAGTACCGTTAGTTTGGAGTGTTGATTTCGATCTGTGCCTGCGTACAGCTGATACTCAATTATTTGTGCATGTTCCCAAATGGGATCATTGGGCGCTAATGGGTTAAGGGCATAGAAGAATTTGTTACAATAATTTTTTTCAATAATTTTTGTCTACATGTCTCTTGAACAAAAAGACCTCAATTATCAAAAGATACTCAATTATTTGTGCATGTTCCCAAATGGGATCATTGGGCGCTAATGGGTTAAGGGCATAGAAGAATTTGTTACAATAATTTTTTTCAATAATTTTTGTCTACATGTCTCTTGAACAAAAAGACCCCATCCTTTTAAGGGCATCAAAGAATTTGTTACAAAAACAAAATACATGTGGTTTTTTTTTGGTAATTTTTTTTCAATAATTTTTGTCTACATGTCTCTTGAACGAAAAGACCCGATCGATCCTTTTAAGGGCATCAAAGAATTTGTTACAAAAACAAAATATTTTCGTTGAAAGACAATTGAAAAAAAAAACGGCATCGTACAATGAGTAACTCATTGTATTCGATTAGTATCAACTAGTATCTGCTTTTGTAAAACAGATATAAACAGATATGTTACTCTCATTATCAACTCATATCCACTATGTTACAAAAACTATCCATATTAACTTATATCAGAAACACTCGACAACTCATCCATACACACTCACTTTAGTAAACACACAGAAACTTGTACAAACAGATATATCTGTGCACGTCTTTATTACCAACGCAGCTCCAAATAAAAAAAACTTGACTAAGGTAATAGAAAATTTAAAAATAAAATAAAAAAAGGAGTTGAGCATATTTCAAAGACCACTCGGCACTGTCAGGATTTCAAAATGGTTATAACACAACTTCGCTGCTGTTTTCGCTGACAAATTCTATAAGGCAGTCTTTAGATAGCCATAAGAATGTGGTTTTACTTTCTATAGATTTCTCAAAAGCGTTTGATAGAGTAGTACCAAAGACTATGGATTTATAAAGATATTGCACTGCCATACAAAGTTCATACATTTTTCTGTCTATATTAATTTTTCTGGTGGATTTAGCCGCTAAATCCACTTGTGAGAGTAAATTATAGTCTTTGTTTTTACTCTCAGAGAACTTTTTATTCTCATCTATCAGCGTATATGTGCGTGCATGCGTGTGTGTATGTACTCGTATGTACATGACAATGAAAAAAATATAAAAAACTAAAAGAAATCTTGTTTTTCTCGTTGAAAACACATTTATGGTATAAAATAAGTTTTGTTTGCATGCCATTTATGTGCAAAAAACCTATGTAAAAGCAAATGTGACCGATTTTTAATTGTAGGGAAATAATATGTGTTTTATTGTTGTACAGATGAAACTATATCGATTTGCACCGAAGTTCAAATGCTGTTATTGTCTAAATTTAAACAATTGTAGGAATATAAAAATTATTTTTTCTAAAAAAATGAATTGCTTATTTATAAAAGATATTTTATGTTTACTAAAGCGACATGGCGACATAATCAAAATGCTTTTGATTTTCATAAAAATTTGCAGCCAGTTTGATGTGTATGAAAACTTTATTTTCAATGTTTTTTTTTTTTATTAAAATTGTGTTATTTGACAAATTATTAAATTGTTTCCGATGAAATTTCCAATTTTGTTTATTATTACAAGAAATAATTATTACAAATTATGGAAAATAGTCAGGCTTTGGAAGTCTACCTTTAAAAAGTTTGTAAAATTCTTATAAAGGTCTGCAAAAATATTTTTACAAAATAAAGTAATGAAAATTAAAAATTTATTAATTTATTGTTTTTGGTTTGCGGAGAATAACGTACAGACAGGATGGAGATTTTAAATTTTCTATTCCTTCCTTATATTATGACGGAAGCAATACACATGGGAAACATTTAAATACCTTCAAGTATCGATTACATACTGAAAAGGTTAAAATTTGTAACCATTAAACTTGAAAAGAGCCTATAAGTAAAATTATTACCTAAATACTAGTGGTAAATAGTTAGGGCGTGTGTGAAACGGTAGCAAAGGACTATGGTAATAAGTATTTCCGTGTGGGGAAAAATTCATGCTTCTGCTGTGTGAAGTGATATCTTTTAACGAAATAAAGAATGCTTTTTCATTGTATACCTAGATAAACAAGGATATATTCAAAATGTGGGACTACGGTAGTATACCACATTAATAGACGAGTCAACGAAATCAACTGCAATTTAATGACCGATGTTAATCCATTTAGGGATAACAACATGTTGCCAAACTTATATGTTAAAAAAAATGGTGGCTACACAGATATGGTGGCTAAAACTTTTCTTTTGTCCCTAAACTGTTTCCCATTTTAATTATACTAATACATAGATATGTATGTATTGCAGTACTTGTAAGTTAATTTATCAAAATTCCTAAAAAAAATACCTTAGATTTTATGATAGTAAATATACTAGAGCTCGAACACGGGACAGTGTATGTTATATTAACTACTAGGGAGATCGAACGGTTATTATTCGACCGGTTCTAACCGGTTATTTTTGCTTTGCCCAAGTCGGCTATTTTAAAATGCCCATTTTTCGAATATCGAATAAACCGGTTATTTTGGTATAGTAAACCGGTTATTTTAATAATGTGTAATTAATATACATTTTCCTCACTCTGGTTATAGATGTACCCGTAATTTAAGTATTTTCTAATTGAATATTGGCAAACTTAAAACTTTTAATGAAGAATGTCAAAACAAAATGTAACAAAGGTCAAAAAACATTATGAACATCGTATATACAAATCTTATAAAAGCGTGTGTTCTTGTAAAAAAAAAACCAAAAACTATTCAAAATATTAAAAAGTAAGAATTTGTGCGATAATATTCTAAATATTAAATATATTTTTATATAGAGGTTATCTCTTGAGATTTTTCGAACGCGATTTAAAAGATAAGTTACAATAAGTACCTTTGTTCTTACATGTCACGACTTATTTATCACCTTTAATTAGTATACATGCCTGACATTAATGTGCTCCACATAAAATTTAACTCCGTTGGAAGTAGTTCTAAAGAGACGACAAAGAATACTTTACTAAAATACGCTGCCAAAAATGAATCATTGGTGAAATATTAGACCATTGTGTTGCCGAGGACGAAATGCACTTTAAGGCACTAAAAACTCTTAAGTAGTTCTAGCATCTTTTCATGCTGAAAACTTCAACATTCCGGCGGAATCAACGATATGGGAAACATTTGACAAATATTTCACACAAAAAGCATGTTCATTTTACTATTCGTTTCTATAATGCTGAAACAAAATAATTTGAAAAATAAAATCCTGGCTAATCTAATCCTGGTTTTGTTTGCAACTTTTTAAAAATATGGTTGATTTATATAGACATGCTTTACCACCAACAAATTAAAACTCATTCAAAATAAATTTGGGAATATTTCAAATAATAACTTTATAAAATTCATATTATTTATTTGCTTTTTCAAAACGTTTGTCTAGATCAAATATCATTCAACAGTTTCAAAAATTACATTAAACATATATCTTTTTACAAATAAAGTTTAGTAAATCAATAAAAAATTGTTGAAAATTAAGCTAAAGTTTGATCAATTTACTGGTCCCACTTTTCTTGGATTCTACCATCAAATATTTGTTAGCTCTGATCTAAATTTTGAGTTGACTCTGTTTCGAGGAACAAGTTCGATATGTATTTTGTTGGCTCCTTACCTTTGAAAATTGTTTTGTTTTTATTCAAATTAACGTTGTATTACGAAAACTTATTTGATTTTTGTGTTTTTATGTATTCGATTTAAAACCGGTTAACCGGTTATTTAAAAAATGCTTAACCGAAAACCGGGTTTTTTAAAATTGCAACTATTCGTAATATTCGAAAACCGGTTATTGAAAAAAGTCGAATAATCGATCTCCCTATTAACTACTATTTGTTTGGTTATGGTCTACATTATAAGAACTTTTTTAAAAAATATCGTTGAAAAAAATTACATCTTTTTTGACGATAAAATATTTAAAAAATATTATTTACAGTACTTTTTGCTTATAGTCACAAATCGTGGACTATATCGCTAGAATGACTATACGCCTAGTTCACATGTGTATATGTGTGCCACATTTGTAATTTTTTGGCAAAATTTAAAAAAGATAGCGATTTATGAAAAGCAATTTACGTTTCTTTCTTAATTATATAAAAAAAAAAAATATAAGCAGAGCTATATAATTAAATTGTATTAAACTAAGTATCACAGAAGCAGAACTAAACAAAAATATTGCGATTGTATAAATTGTATTCGTTTTGTTTTTGTCGATTTTTGTATTTAAGGCATTCGTAGCTTTTTCCTGAATTCTTAAACTTTCCAGTGTTTATTTGTTCTCTTTTCTTTGTCTAATATTTTAACGTTTGTGAGATCGGGTAAATGTTTTTCTTCAACACAGTGTATAGCCAGAGGTGTAGTTATTTTATTTTTCCTTATGTCTGTTTCGTGTTCTGATATTCTTGTACCAAGAATACACTCCTCATCTGTTTTACCTAAACATGTGATTTCATACACAAGATTAATTTGCTCACTTTTTTCTATTTTTGTTTGTGTAAATAGAGTATTGATTGTTTTGCTCGCTCTGTGCGCCAATTTTACTTCGTTGTCGTTTATTATTTCTTGAATTTGTTTGTTTTCTGTGAGCTTTGGTAAGTATGGGAGGCAGTGTGGCCATTTTTGCAGCTAAATTTAGCTTTAAAAATTTTTATTTAGCTGCAAAATTTTCATTTAGCACTTGGCATTTTATTTAGCATTTTTTGAAAATGTTTTTAGCTTTTTTAAGCATTTTTTATTTTAAAAATTGATACGAATAGTTTAATTGATTTCGCTAAAAAAAATTATAAATTATAATAAATTTTGACTAAAAACAGTTGTATCCAAAATAAAATTTCGTATGAAAATGCATAATTCTTATGTTAAGAAACATCTTACCTGCCTTGTTAAAAAATAGAATATTCAGGGAATACATATAAGAAATGCCCTTATCATGTTGATTGTCAATATTATTTGTCCTTTGATATGATATAAAAGTACAAGAAAATTTCACTTTGTATTTAGATAAGAATTCAATAGTGTAAATGTTTGAAAAATTTTTTGCTCTAAACTGCTGAAAAAAATTATTTTAAAGCTTCAACTCTTCTTAAACTATAAAAACTGAAATGATCTAAAAATTGTGCATAAATAACCCGTTTAAATTTATAATATATCAGAGGTTTTCAGGCCCGCAAAATTTAACATTTAATCTTAACTCCCTGTGCTACATTTTTATATATAACATATGCTTTACCAAAATCTAGCCATACGATGTTTTTTTGAAGAGCATAATCAGGCCTATCACAGAAATTGTTCAGAATAGTTTTGAATCCGTATTTTCATTTCGATCGATTTTGTTTTATCTTCTTCAGACTTTGATCGATTTTCGTAATTCCGACAAATTTTAATTTTTTTTATTCTTAAGTTAAATGTGGATATATTGTGGAAACCAAAACAAAAACTTTTTTTGATCGAAAAATTAAAAGTGATTCCATTCCGAGAAAATGTATCGATTTTCGTTTTGTAAAGAAGCTGTCTCGGAATTAAAAAAACTTTCGATCGAAATTTATTTCTGTGACAGGCCTTGCCCGTATATTTACATATATTAATAAACACATTGTTATAACAGTGTTAGAGCTATATATATGTGCAGCCAAAACACTCTTTATTAAATGTTTTCTTACATTTCGATAAATTTATTATTGTGTACACTTTTTCAACAAAAATTCCATAAGATTCCAGAGCAATTTTAAAAGTGTGTTTTAACCTTTTTGAACGTACTTATTTCTTGTCTCTTTTGGTAACTACATATTTTTATAAAACTTTTAAGTATTATTTTTTAGGTTGTAATTGGCCAAATTATAAAGGATTACTTTTGGGACATCGCACAACTTTTTCTAGTAGAAAAATAAGTAGTCTACTCCTCAGGTTCTCATTATTTATCTGCTTATTTTGTAATCAAAGTTTTTGCTGGGTATAACCATTTATTTCAATTTCGTTCAAAAAGTAGTCACTAAAATTAGTTTCGAATAAAATTTCATACTGGTAATAAATTTTTAACAAAAATCTTTAAAAATTTTTAGCATTATTTTTAGCGTTTTTAAAAATCATTTTTTGGCTCTGTCTAATGGCAGATTTAGCTGTAAAATTTTTTTAGACCTGGCCACACTGATGGGAGGCTGTAATATTTAGTGTTGCCAGATGTGTTGTTTATGTTTTCCCCCAATTCCTTTTCTGTTTGTGCTTTTTTATTTTGTATACTATCATGGGGATATTGGACCTTGAAACATAAAATTAAACATGTCCCGAGTGGATGAGAATCTATAATAGAGAACTTTTTGGTATATTTTTTCTTCATGGAAATTTTTGAGAATCTGTAAGGGGGAGCTTTTTGGTATTTTTTCGTTTTTTAATTGGTACTTTTTGAGACTTCTTATTTTCGATTGGTACTTTCTATTTTTTTTTATTTTATTGAACTTACAAAACTTTATCGAAAATTCACGAACTTGAGTCCGTGAATGTGTAGTGAATGAGACGAAAAAAACCGATGCTCAAAACATGTAAATTCATAACTTATATATATGTTTTCTACATATTTGCATAAATAATTTCGACCACTAAGCACTAGTCAATATAATATCCCTAACGAAAATTTTAGTTTTTATTACAAAAACATGCAGTTAATTTGTTTTAATAAAATATTTTATTTCGACATATCGAACTTGATCAACACTTTATAAAAAAAAATCGACACGTAATATTCATATTTGCATATAAAATTGTAACGTTACTGAATGACTGACTGATTCATCATCGCACAGGCTAAACGCCTGAAGCTAAAAACTTGAAATTTGGACCAGGGGTTGGTCTCTCCCCAAATCGATCCACTAAGACGGGATTTTTGGAAATTTTGGAAATGTTTAGGGGGTAAAAAAGGGCAAAAACGGTTAAATTCGGTACCCTTATATCTCTAAATCTAAAAGAGATACAAAAAATTTAATACTTATCGTTGTTCTTTAGAAAAATAAGCGGACAGGTGTCTGGTACTTTTTGGAAATTCAGGCCTTTAACGGAGTAAACGGGTAAAACCTGTATTTTGGTACTTTTTTGTCACCCCATCTATCTTTTAAACCCATAAACATAGAAATAAGGGTTATATCACATTTCAAACTTATCTAAAAAATCCAAATACGATTTTGGTACTTTTTCGAAATTCGGACGTTTAAGGGGTAAAATGCGTAACTATTTTTGGTACTAAGCCATCAGTTTCACGTGACCCTGGAACCAACCAGCATCATCGCATTGAGGAGGTGGCCCTGGATTCTCCTTGAGGATCGTCCAGAACACTCCCATTAATTTTTGTTTAACCAGGTCCCACTTGGTATGGGAGATGGCACCATTATCAACACCTCTGTCGATGATAGCCCGGACAAGGTGACCTTTGGCCACCTCGCTGAATGACTTATTCATCGATTTCGGTGCAGAGGCCTGTAACTCTATGGAAATATTATTTCTAGATGCAGAAGAACTACTTACACTTCGTCCTCGAGCACCAGTATGGACTGCTTTACCGCGAACTGAATTCCTCGTATTCATAACGACTTAATACTAGTTCAAAAAAAATGTGTCGTTTAAGTAGTGATGGATCAGTAAAAGCAGAATTGTGTGAAATAAAAAAAAACAATTAAACAAATTAGATCAGCTGTCTGGATTGCAAGACACAATGACTTTCATGTCAAAACAATTTGATGAGATTCTACGAGGGGTGACTGAAAATAAAAAGAAAATAGATAATGTGCAAAGAGAAAATCGAGTTTTGAAAAACGAAGTAAAAATATTAAAGGACTCTGTAAAGTTGTTGAATGATGAACGAGTAAAGAAAGATTGTCTAATTAGTGGTGTTATAGTAAATCATCAGTCAACTGCAGTAGATAAATTATTGGCCAATTCAAGTGATGTTGGTGTAAATCTTACCGAAAGTGAAGTAGATACAGCTTATTTTCTCAAACAAAAAGATGATAAAAACAAAAAGCGTACTATGGTGGTTAAATTTGAATCGAAAAAATCTAAAGAAAAGTTAATGTCAGCAAAACCTAAACTCAAAGAAAATAAAAATACAAAGGAAATATATGTAAATGACTATTTAAGCAAAGAATCCCTTAACGTTTTCAAGCACGCCAAGGCTTTAAAGAGAGTGGGTTACCAGTCAGTGTACACATATAATGGTGAAGTTTTTACGAAGAAAAGCGAAACATCAAAACCTAAGTTAATTAAAACTGAAGAGGAAGTAGATGAGTTACTTATAGATGCCACAACAAATAAGACAGCAAGACGTAGATCAAATATGCAGCCGACAGTACTAATGCAAAATGTAGAAGATGATGATGATGGCGATGAGGACCGTGCTTCATTTTTGTCACCTGCTTAGTAAAATAAGTATAAAAATCATTAATTTTGAAATAATTGTTTTTTTATGAATAATAATCAACATTTTGTTAACCTTGACTCATTTAATGATTATTTTAATACAGTGAATTTTCCAGTATTTAATATTCTCTGTGTAAACATTAGAAGCATTTCATCTATTGAAAAATTTAATAAATTTAAAATTATAATTGCAAAATTTTCTAAACTACCCAGTGTCATAGCAGTACAAGAGACATGGTTTAGTGCTAAATTGGTTCACGTTTACAATATACCAGGATATAATGTAGTTAACAATAACAATATCGATTAAAAACTACAAGATAAATGGGAAATGTCTTATACTTACATCATTTTATAGATCGCAAATGTGTGATTTAACAAAGTTTCTGAGTTTTATTGAATGTTTACTTGCTAAAAATGGTCGGTTTCCTAATATCGTTGTTGGTTATTCAAATGTTGACTTTTTACAAACAGCATTGTCTACAAACATAATATTTTAGTAATAACTTTTTTGTATCTGAACCGATTTTTCCGAGTTTTCTAAAATATCTTTTGATATATTAGACGTATCCATAGGTCATATAACAGCTCTAAAATTTTAGTTTTTATAAATATTTTGATGCTTTTTAGACCATTTACCCACAACTTAACCATTTCTTAACCGATTTGGTAGATTTATATACCCACGTCTTTAAGAAGAAATTTACCATTTACTTAGATTATAAAAGTTGGACTCGGGAAGATCTATTGTTCCCTAAAATGGGTATGTTTAAAAAAAAATTTATTTTGGGGATACTCTTCCATTTTTGGAAAAAAACTTTCAGGGTTTTCGGGAAATATATTCTGCTAAAAATGTCTGATATTTTGGTATCCAAAACGTGTTCAAATCACAGTACAACACATGATTTGCCAACTCAATTCTGGGAACTGTATGTGAAATTAGACCCAAAAAGAAGAATTTCTGCATCATTCGTTTTGTCTTCTTACCTGCGATTTGAAGTTAGTATCGATTTGAAGTTAGTACTATCGTATAGGGGAATTTATCATGTTTTAGGCCCTGTTGTTTGACATAGCTCGACAACCCCTAGCCCCATTTAGTTGAAACAAACAAGTTGAAAAAAAATTAAGAATTACAATTCCCTTAATCTGTTCATATATTGTTTTCCTATACAAGTAACACTTTCGATGTTAAAAATGAATGTATGAAGGGAAAAAATTATTTTTTGCCTAAAAATTTAAATTTTTTTTTTAAAAATACATAAAAAATCCAAAATGGAAAAAAGTTTCAAGTCTTGTTATTTTTTCGCAAAGTCACATAACCTATGAGCAAAATGAGACAAAGATCATAAAAATCGATGCACGCGTTTCGCTTTTATTCGCAATTGAGTAAATGTATGAATTTCAAAAATTTGCTCGAGATATGCACAACATTATTTGGAGAAAACATTGACACCTTTTTCATGATTCTGAGAATTAAAAAAAAAGGAATAAACAAAAGGTTATTTGATTTTTATGATTGCGGTAATAAATGTACGTGGACAATTAAACGGAAAGTGGACCTTTTTATTATTTGGGTTTTTCCGGTGGCTACCTATATGATTTTTTTACAGAAATTGCACCCACATTTAACGGTGGTCATTATTTGGAAAGTTTTGCACAGTTTGAAACGTACAAGTGCTGAATCAGGTATATAGCCAGCCGCCCTTAAAATATGCGCCCATTTATAAGTACCTGGCAGTAAAATATTCAAAAATACGTAGTATTTATAGGTGTGCATTGATCGATTTTTGGCATTCAGCCAGTGCCGACGAACGCGAACAGTAAAAGTGATTTTTCTCCAGTTTTTTAAAAGTGAATAACAACAAAACATAAAATATATCAATATGGAAAACAACAAGTGCCCATATTTGGATGAATATTGTTACGTTTGTGGTCATATCGTCCGAAAAATACAGAAAAAAGATCGAAAAAATTTGTTTACTGAGCAATTCAAAACCGCGTATTGTAATTATTTCGATGAAGCAGATTTAAGTGGTGCAAATTTTACGCCGAACACAGTGTGCAACAGTTGTTATACTACCCTTCTAAAATGAATTCACGGAAAAAGTAGAAAGTTATCTTTTATGAAGCCAGTAATTTGGGTGGAAGACACAACTGGACATGATGAATCCAGGTGCTATGCATGCATAAATTTTCGTCCTGGATTAAACAGACAACAATTGAAAACAAAAGTATACACTGCTGCATTTACTGCCACACTTCCAGTGCAACGCCCTGCTGATACCGATGCACCTAAACCTCCGAGTGCGGATACTGTGTCCCTGCTAGCCGAAACCGTTTTCACCAATCCGACCGATTTGGATGATGCTGATTGGATACCCGATATTGAAAATAGTGCACCACAACCGCTACCACAAATCGAAATGGATTACATTGTGGCCAAGCTGGGACTATCACAACACGACTCCGAATGGCTGACATCATTTTTGAAGAGAAGAAAACTCACACAGCAAAATGTCAGCGCAACATCATACCGACAACGCCAAGCTGATTTTCAGAAATTTTATTCCGTTGACGAAGCAAATACGTTCACGTACTGCCATGATATCCCAGGTTTAGTGAAAAAATTGGGAATGGATTATATCGCTGGCGACTGGCGTTTATTCATCGATGGTTCAGTTACTAGTTTGAAGGCTGTGCTGCTGCACAAAAAAAATAAAAAACCATGCATTCCATTGGGATTCAGCACAACTATGAAGGAAACGTATGAAGCATTGGGCGAAATTTTGAAGAAAATCAAATACGATGAACACAAATGGAACATTTGTTGCGATCTGAAGGTGGTCAACATACTACAAGGGATTATAGAAAAGGGCGGATATCCAAAATACTTCTGCTTCCTTTGTAATTGGGATTCACGATACAAAGGAAATCAATATCAATGTAAAGATTGGAAAGGAAGAACTCCCGAGCTCAACAAACAATTAAAATTACGCAATGAACCTATGATAAAGGACCTGGATGATATTTTGTTGCCACCGCTCCACATGAAACTGGGAATAGCTGGGAAATTCGTTGAAGTGGTGGTCAAAAAAGTTAACGGCGCCTTTGACTGTTTGAAATCCATCTTTCCGAAACTCAGTGATGAGAAAATTAAAAACGTTACGTATCGTACTCTGTATTTCAATATTGTCATATCTAAATTTGTTAATTTCTATACATTCGCATTACCAATAATTTTTTCGTTTTTCTTATGTATTTAAAACAGGTATTCTCAATGGACCTGATATTCGGAAATTGATCATTTCACACATTTGCTTTCAGAGCATCACGACCACCAACATGCATGGAACGCATTGAAAGAAGTAATAGAAGGCGTTCTAGGAAAGAACCGTGTCCAGCGAGAAGAGATACAGCAACGAGTGGACAGGTTGCTGTTTTATTTCGAAAAAATCGGTGCATCCATGACGCTGAAATTGCATTTCTTGCACCACCACCTCGATACTTTTTTGGCACAATCACCTCAGGAATCAGACGAACAAGTAGAGAGGTTCCACCAGGTGACCATGCCATTTGAAAAGCGGTTCAAAAGCAAAAAATTGGATGCATTGCTTGCGGAGGTTTGTTGGTGGAGTTCCACAATTATGCAGTTTGAAGAAAGCACCGAAGATGAAGACATTGAAATTGGTGGACACAGTGAAAGAAACACGCCCTTGAATAGTATGTGTATCTCGGATGACGATACAGACTCAGACCATGAATATGAACAACCTACGAAGAAAACAAGATCATCAGAACCACAAGCGTCAACTTCTACAAGGATGGATATTGCCAATAATTGAAAAAATGTTCTAAATTTTGTTTTTATGCATATTATAATTGCGTATTAATTGCATATTATTTTATTTTCATTAAGTTTTTATAAATAAAGTTTTTTTTTGCATGATAATTTTTTAATTTATATTTTTATTTTTATTTTAAGGGTGGTGGCTATAACTGATATTTGAAATTCATACCTTTACTCAATTGCGAATAAAAGCGAAACGAGTGCATCGATTTTTATGATCTTTGTCTCATTTTGCTCATAGGTTATGTGACTTTGCGAAATTGCCAATAATTGAAAAAATGTTCTAAATTTTGTTTTTATGCATATTATAATTGTATTAATTGCATATTATTTTATTTTCATTAAGTTTTTATAAATAAAGTTTTTTTTAGCAAGATAATTTTTTAATTTATATTTTTATTTTTATTTTAAGGGTGGTGGCTATAACTGATTTTTGAAATTCATACCTTTACTCAATTGCGAAAAAAAGCGAAACGCGTGCATCGATTTTTATGATCTTTGTCTCATTTTGCTCATAGGTTATGTGACTTTGCGAAAAAATAACTAGACTTGAAACTTTTTTCCATTTTGGATTTTTTATGTATTTTTAAAAAAAAAAATTTAAATTTTTAGGCAAAAAATAATTTTTTCCCTTCATACATTCATTTTTAACTTCGAAAGTGTTACTTGTATAGGAAAACAATATATGAACAGACTAAGGGAATTGTAATTCTTAATTTTATAAATTTATTTCAACTAAATTGGGCTAGTGGTTGTCGAGCTATGTCAAACAACAGGGCCTAAAACGTGATAAATTCCCCTATACGATAGTACTAACTTCAAATCGATACTAACTTCAAATCGCAGGTAAGAAGACAAAACGAATGATGCAGAAATTCTTCTTTTTGGGTCTAATTTCACATACAGTTCACAGAATTGAGTTGGCAATCAATTAACTGAAAAATGTTGTACTGTGTATGTCATACTAAGTGGCATAAAATTTGTTATGAATTAACTCTGTGCTAACAAGTTGCTAAGCTTAATCGGCATTCTATTTAGCAGCTCGTTGTACGTAGTGTACAAACTGTGGCTAACTTTTTGTTATGAATAAAGCTGATAATTTTTTAAGGACAACAAACTATAGTTGCTTCACTCCTTTGTGCTAAAAATGTTTTTTTTTTTAATGAAAAGTATGCGCAATATAAATTAAAAGACATTTGACTTTATCCAAAATATTGTGCCACCTACTGCTATGATATACACACAGGCTATTTTATTATGTAATATCAATTATTGAACAATAATATTGCTAATCTGTTGGTACCTTACAAAGGAAATAAAAAGTTTATATTTTCGGCGATTTGAAATCGCAAAACAGATTTATTTTGTGGTGTTTTGAAACTCGTCTGTTTAGCTTCCGTTCTGGCATAGTTTCCTACAAATATTCTAGTTCTGTGAGCATACTTTTGCAATTTGAAGTCGCCAAACTTCTTGTTATTGCAATTTACAGAACACATATTATGCGATTTCAAGTCAGAGTCGCCAAATTTAAGCGTTTTGCGATTGTCAACATGCCCGTATAAAAACTATTTCCACTTTTTTAAATCGAAATCTTATTTTAAAACTTGTATACTCAACTAAAAACTGTGTTTTACAAATTTTAAAACTTATTTTCTCTTACATATTTTATTTTCTCCTTCTAGTTTATTAATTTCACAAATACGAATACGTGTTGGCGAGCATTATTTCTCCCACGTCCAGGAACAATTGCCGTATATTGAAAGAGCTGTTGCAAAAAAGGTTGTGCACCCCCAATACAATTTCTTTACATATAAATATGATTTGGCTCTTGTAAAGGTAGAGCAACCACTAGAATTTACACCCCATGTAAGCCCTATTTGCCTTCCGCAAACGGATAGTTTGCTAATAGGAATGAATGCAACAGTCACTGGTTGGGGAAGACTTAGCGAAGGAGGCTGCCTTCCGTTTTACAAGAGGTTTGCTACTTTTTCAACAGCAACTTAATCCATCTACATTACTTGTTTATATTTTTTAAGGTTTCGGTACCCATTGTTAGTAATGACAATTGCAAAAGTATGTTCCTAAGAGCAGGAAGACAAGATTTTATACCTGAAATATTTTTATCTGCTGGTTACGAGACTGGAGGACAAGATTCGTGTCAAGGTGTTTCAGGTGGCCCGCTACAGGTTAGTTTTCTAAGGTTTACTTTGCACATTTGCCTTATTTTTTTTATTTTAATTTTAGGTGAAATCCCAAAATGTTCGTTATTTTTTGGCTGGCATTATATAATGGGGAATAGGCTGTGCCGAGGCCAACTTGCCGGGTGTTTGTGCGCGGATTTCAAAATTTGTGCCTTTGATTATTGAAAATGTCACGTGATAAGCCTTCCAAGCTTTCCACTATATAGCCACAAATATAAAATAATCTTTTATTTTATTATCACCGATTATTTCTACGAATCGTGTGTGTGTGTCGTTGTTGAAATATTGTTTTATTTTATTTTTCTAAAATTCTCATTTATTTATCTTATTCAATTTACGTGTGATTTATTTATTTTATTATATTAAAATGTAGTTAGACACAATTATTATTGTTTAATTAATTCAATTAACATCAATGAAATTCTATTTATTTAATTTTCTATTAATTTATAAAAATTAAAGGGTTTAATTTCTGCTGTATATACTACATAAATTATATTAATTAAATTTTATGTTTTCTAGCCTTATTAAGTAAATTTATTTTTTTATTTATAAAAGGATCACAAAAAAAAATATATATTGCCTTGCCCAAAGAAGGAAAAAAATAAACAAAAATAAGGATAATAATTTAATTATGTGTATCAATAAAAAGTTTTTGAATTTATATAATGAACTTTGTTTATTTCATTTTAAAAATACTTAAATTCCTTTTTCGATTCGATTTAGATACACATTCCAACTAATCCGATGAAGAGATTGCTTATACTTTTTGGAAGATTGCCAAAACAAAAATAGGGGTTCCACAATACCCGAAGTTACTCTATTGCAAAAAGTTTACACAAATTATATTCAAATTATTACAAAACAATGAAGTTAAAAATTTGTAAAAAATATTTCCATTCCTTTTAGTGCAATTTGTAAGAAAGAAATTGAAATCGAGTGAAATTCAAATCGAATGATATTTTGTTTTAAATGACCGTAGTTTTTTATGATTTTTAGAGTAATTCCAATAAATATAAATCGTACTCAATGTATGACGTATATAAAACGGAATATTTTCATGAACCTTTAAAATAGTATCGTTTTGAAAATTTGGTTGATTACAATTGCACTCGAATTGGATTTCCAGAACATGGCTGAATATTATTAAAAATATTACTTTATTATATGTAAATAAAATAAAAATTCATATACATACGATACTAAAAATTATTTTTTGTCAAAAATGTCGGCTACTTAATAACCCATATCGATAACACGAGCGTTTAGAAAGTGAAACTAAAATGAACAAAGATGCTCATGTTAGTTTTTAGTAAAAAAATACATTTGATGTTTTTTTAATGCCTGAATGTCCATTCTTTTTTATAAATCTCTTTCATTAGCAAATTAAAGAAACGTTATAATTTGCCTAAGGCGATCCAAAATAAAATATTAAAAAACATTTTAATACGAGTTAAAAAAATACTTATACGAGAATTTAAATCAAAGATCCAGCAGGTGTCGGCGATTCAAAAGTGCGGAAGGCTACAGAGAATGGTCTGTGTAGCCCTCACGGGGGTGATGCGCACATGCCCATCCATATAAGGAAGGTTGCAATATCGAGTCGCCTTAGGATCCAACAAACATCCGGACTGTCAGATGGGGTCAACGGACACGCTGGTCTGATGAAATTAGCTCCTGGTCTATCGGTCTGCACAAGGGCGGACATTAAGACCACGGAACTGAGCTTTAACAGAAGGTTTAGCACGATCCTCCCAAATGGGGGAGCTTGGGACAGTGGAAACCCCTGTGATGGTAACCAGGGACTACGCTGGTATACTGATGGATCCAAATCGGAGCACGGGGTGGGTGCTGGGGTGTTTGGACCAAACACGCGAATCTCGATAGCCATGGGAAGATCACCAAGTGTATTCCAGGCCGAGATCCACGCCATTGATGATAGGAAACAGCATTGTGATATTCACTGATAGCCAAGCGGCCATTAAGGCACTTTTCCTGGAAATTGTCCTCGAAGTTGGTGGCGGAAAGCCGGGGAAGGCTACAGGAGCTGGGCTCAAGAAACAGAGTGACAGTCTGTTGGGTGCCGGGACACTCAGGGGTCCCGGGTAACGATGGGGCTGATGAACTGGCTAGGGCTGGAGCAAATGCCCAAATGGTGGGCCCCGAGCCCTTTTGTGGGTTAAGCTGGGCCACTACCCAGTCCCTATTGGGGGAATGGGCTCTCAGCGAGCAAAGGAAATACTAGGTATCGCTACCGGAAATGCCTCAGGCAAAGGAATTTATATTTCCCGGGAGTACATTGGAGACAAGGGGTCTCAACAGAAGAGAATTACGGCTGTTGGTGGCTTATTTGACGGGCCACCATACGGTCAAGCACCACCTGTTTCGGATGGGCCTGGCAGAGGACCAGGAATGTAGACTATGCCGTGAAGAGGACGAAACTACAAAGCACCTACTGTGTGACTGCCCCGCGCTGTCATAGGCCAGAAAGAGACACTTGGGGCACGGTACGATGGGCGCGTCCCGAGTCGGTTGGGAGAAATCTCCCCGCTCTCTCTGAAAAAAAATAAAAAAAATATACATGTGTATATAAAATAAGAAAATTTACATGGTACCTTAATCTATTAACGGCTGATATCTGTAGTTACTATAGTTGTTGATTGTAGATCTTTCAGAGTGGTCCTTGGCCGACCAGCTTCCTCTTAATCTATTAATGGCTGATAGCTGTAGTAACTCTAGTTATTAAAAGTAGATCTTTCAGAGTGGTCTTTGGCCAACCAGCTTCCTCTTCCTTCTATTTTCTTTTCCAAGCCAAATTTATTTATGTATTAATAAAAGTTCTAAATTTTCAAAATATATGTTTTTTTTTTTTTTTTTTTTTTTTTTTTTTTTTTTAATTTAATTACTTTATTTTAATTTCTTGTTTAATAGACACACACGCACTGTTACAAGTTTTAATTTCATAAATGAAAATTTACTTAATTTTTAAAACTATTATTTAATTATATGTTTTATTCTTGTAGGATCATTTTAATACAATTTTTTTATTTTGTATCCTACCGTCGACTGCGCCAGTTAAAATTAAAACTAATGTCGTGTTCAAGTGTATATTAAAGACTGCCTTAAAAGATTTAGTTTGTTGTGCTTAATTCCCTTTTTAAATAATTGATAAAAAATACTGAAATTTATTGTTTGAGAATAAGCTGTTCCTATGCGCATTTCACTGGTTGCTTAGGCCAGATCATCAGGAAACGTTCTCCTAAATAATTTTAGAAAAGCCAAAGCTATCAGCAAACAAAACTACAGAGGGAATGAAAATTACCTACAAACACTCAAAAAGTCTTGTTTGCAACGATATCAAAGCTTAAACAAAATACCAAACAAAATCTTTTAATAAATAATAGTATTCCCACAAACAACTTTGATAATAGACTGCCTTAATTTTATTTTTTCATCTTCATATTTGCTTAAAATTACTTAAAACTAATACTTATGAATAAATACAATTCTTATCATCAGTTTTTCTGTATGTGTTTTGTTGTTATCGAATAAACTATTTATGCATGGTTTGCATAAATAGTTTCTTTGGGTATTTTGAATTAATAAACAAAAGTGTTTTATTTAAATTTGATATGATATTTTAGGTGGTCTTATTAGAAGAACCAAGCAAAATTCCTATGAGCATATTGTCATAGGCGAGTCTGTTGGAGGGTTTGTATGTGATGTGTGGGTTACACACATAACTTTTATGTATGAATGTACGTATTTGTATGCCGTTACAGAAAAATATTCTACTTGTTTGTTGGTTTGTTTTTTTTCTTCTGACAAACGCATGCTCAAGAACTACTGAACCTGTATGGTTATGGACATATGTAAGTATGTGTATAAGTATGTATGTTTGTACATAGTGTGTGCCTGACACAGGAAAAACTTAAAATTTAGCCCTAATCATGTAACACACAACGCAACGCCAAAGAATTATATTGAAAGTACAAACAATGTCATAAATATTTTGTTTTGGAGAAGCTATTAATTTTGGTTAACGGTTGGAATCCTTCCTTTGTAATTGTTTCCATAGTTTTCAATATATTTTAAATATCCGAGCACAGTTTTGTGACTGCGCCCAACTTCTCGCGCAATGACCCGATAAGAATATCCTTGCGAACGATAAACAACGATCTTGGCTCTTACCGCTATACTTAAAAATTCTTTTGCCCATTTTTCGCTAATGTGTTAAGAAAAACGTTATATTTTTCTACTGATATTAGCTTTGTTGAGGCGCCCTCAGCTTAAATGCAATTAGATCCAGAGGACGAAAAAAAGCTGTATACCAGTGCTCCAAATCCCACTTCAGAAAATAAACTGAAGTTTTATAACGTTTAACCATACCGAGTTTGATTTATCTGCGCTTTATCGAACTGTGAGTACTTACTCTTATTCCTTACCAAATTTCCATTCGTTATTTGGTTTTGCTTTTTAACCCCGTTGAAAGATCAACAAGTTTAACGCATAAATCGAATGCAAATTATCGCAAAAAACAATTAAAAATGCAGTAAAAAACAGTTAACTTTAATGATTTTTTTTTTTTCCAGTATTTATTTTATATTACTTTATAACATGCCAGTGCCAGATAAAAAAGATTTAATAACGGTTTCTGTTCACATATGTAGGTGCTTATCGCTCATCTGATTGGGTGAGTGCTGCAGTGTCTCTTCTTCTTAAGCGAGTGTGGCCGCCATAATTTAAAATATTTCGAGCTAATGGATTTGGGTGCATAGTTTTTACCAATGGCACATGAACATCCTTGTGGATATTTGAGTTTTTGACATACCAGGGAGCGGCTGTGATTATTCGAAGAAGTTTATTTTGGCGCCTTTGAATTTTTTCGATATTACAAGCAGAGGCAGTGCCCCATAACTGAATACCGTAGCACCAAATTGTCTTTAAGATAGAGTTGTAAAGTAGAAGTTTGCAATCGAGACTAATATTGCTTCTATGTGCCATTTCCACGTTAAACGCCGATCTAGATGTATACCGAGATATTTTACATGCGAGTGTTGGGGTATTATTTGATTATTGATTTTAATAGGGGGTCATGTTTCCCGACGCAATGTGTATGTTATATGTGCGCATTTTTGCTCATTGTTCTTTATCCGTGATCCTGTAAGTAACGAGATGCTTCTTGACAGTTTTCATGTACGCGTAGGAAAGCTGTGTCATCCGCAAATGTTGAGGTTTGTGTGTAGCTGTTTGTTGGCATGTCCGAAGAATAAATTAAGTATAATAGAGGGCCCAGGATGCTGCCTTGTGGGACTCCAGCGTTGGCTGAGGAGAACTTAAAAAATCGCCTTGTTTTATAATAAATTGACGACCGACTAAGTAGCTTTCTAACAGCTTGTGTATGTTTGCTGCAATTTCAGTAGTAAACCTTCATGCCAGACTTTATCAAAAGCTTGAGACACATCGATAAACGGTGCTGAGCAATATTTTTTTTTCTTCAAAGGCTTTTCTTATTACATTTACTATTCGATGAGTTTGTTCAATTGTGCTGTGCTTTCTTCTAAACCCGAATTGATGATTAGGAATACATCTATTTTCATTTAAAATCGGCGTTAATTTTAACACTATTAGTTTCTCAAATATCTTTGAAATATTAGATAATAAGCTAATAGGCCTGTATGACTCAACTTTTGTGTGATCCTTTCCTGGCTTTGGTATCATGGTTACTAAGGAAACCTTCCATTCCTGAGGGTAGTATTGAAGGCGTAAAAAGCTTTAAAAATAGAAAGTATAATTTTCTTCAATATACTTGGTAGCTCCAGAAGCATTTTATTACTGATCTTGTCAATACCGGGTGCCTTCTTGGTGTTTAAATCCCGAATAGCCTTTTCTATTTCTTTAAACTCGAATCTTAGGGGAATAGCTGCTCTAACATTTACAGGCGGTAACTACATTTTTCGGATGATTAGCAAACAGATTTCCTTTTTCAATATCATTTCTTGCCCAGCTTCCATTCAAGTTTCTCAATGGTGGCTATTCAGGCTGTAGCTCGTTTCTGTATTTCTCGCATCGCAAAATTTCTCACATTAAGTGTGAAACAAAAAATTTCATCGTTTCTCGATTTGTGAGAAAAAAGTGTTTCTGTATTTAAATGCGAGAACAGACAACACAGATTCTGTTTTAACTGGAATACTTCCAGTAATTAAGTGTCAAATGCCAGCGAAACGTCAACGAAAGAAATATATATAATTAAAATTAGGCTGCCAGATTTAAAGATTTATCGACATTTTGACGATTTTTTTGTTCCAAAATTGGCAAAGTGACAATTTGCTGATTTTTTTCTAGTGACGATTCAGTCTTCGAAATAAAACAATTTTAAATAGTTTTATATGTTTGTGTATTAGGCACCACAGAAAACCGATATCTTCAAAAACAAGGCAGATTAAATAATGTATCGGCAAAAGCAAAATTTCGAACGAAAACTGTTTAATTTTTATTTGCTTGGATTATTAAATACATTTGTTTATGTGATCAAAAGATTAAACTATTACCCAGTTGCTAAATTTGTTTACATTGGGGTCATTTTTAGACTTATCGCAGAGAGCTGTACCATGCAATTCTCCACATAAGACGCAAACAGGGGTTAGATGACAGTATGCCTTAGTGTGACCACGTGACCATTCCTTTTGTGCGGCTCCTCTATTATTATTTTTCTATACAGGATATATTTCAGATTGTAAGTGCGTTTCGTTCTTTTTAAGCTTAATGTCGCCAGGTTCTAACCCCACTCTAAATAATGGCTGTGGATTTTTTTTCTCTATTTTTAATGTTTATTACATTTTTTATTTTGAAGCCCTTTTCTTCTAAAAACGTTTTTATCTCACCTGGGTCCACGCATGAGTCAATGCCCTTAATCACTACCTGAAGACAGGTATTAAGTGCTTCAAATTTTGTTATTACCTTACAAAAATCATCTTCACGATTAACTTGTATTTTTGTCTCATTAATACTTCCCCGTTTTATTGCAGCTACATAAAAAGAATTTTCACCTGTTACCGAGATCAAATTCTTTATTAATTCATTTGAGTTTTGCTCTCTAACATATATCCGCGGTGGCTTGGAAGATTTGATAACGTTTTGTGCTTCCGAGGATTCCTCATCCAGAATTGCAAAACGATTTTTTGAACTTGTTCTATCAGCTGTACCATCTTTTAAGACGTTTGAGAACGAAGCAACTGCTGAAGAGGTTGGGCTGCGACCCCTTTTAAGCACTGTTATGTTCCTATCAATGCCTACTTGTACTGGAGGCTTTTGGCCACTTTTTACTTGTGGAGCTGAGTTTTCCATCATGCCTTATTTGGGGGTAATATTTTTATCACTTATTGAAATCGTTTTTGCCGCTGCGGCAACGGTTGAAGGTTTTATATTTGTTAGTGTATCTACCGTATTAGTAAATACTAAAGGTGAGAGGGATCGCGTAATATGTTTAGCCGTTAGGTATTTGATATCATCGATTCTTTTTTTATTTCTGAATTTGTTTCGTTAACACTCACTGTGATATATGCATTTCTACTGTTTGAACTCATAAGAGTTTTAATTTTTTTTTTTACTGTTTACAGTTGTGCTCTTCTTATTTGTAATTGTTTATCAGCACCGAGAATAAAAAAATGTGTATGTATGTATGTATGTACATTAGGGGTATAACTTTTGAACAATTTTTTAAATTATCAAAAAATACCTATCCATGCCATCCATACCATGAAAATCTATGATGAAAAGTGGGGTCACTTTTTCGCTGGCGTTAAAAAAGTTCCCCCCCAAATCAGTTTAAAGTTTATTATTTGGATTTTTTTTGTTTATTAAAAATACAATATTGCAGAACAACACGCTCTTTGAACTTAAGGTTTATTTCCTTCAACAAAGATAATTTTTAGTATCTGAAGTTAATATATAGTACATGATTGTATGAATGGTATTAAAAAAATTAAAATTCAAATATTATTTTTTTGAAGCTTTTAGAAAAAACGGTTTAGGGGGGAGGTTTTTTATCCAAATTGATCTCAAAAAACTGTTTTCTTGCTATATACATCAGTGGCCACCCCGTCGTGATAGGCATTTTTTTTTGGTTATGCCCCTAATGTACATACATGCATTTTTATCTTTTTCTTGTATTTACTTTTTTAATACTTTATTTGTTCACGTTTTTATAAAAAAAAAATAAACCGTATGCCGAGCTTAGAAAACACGTCTATCTTCAACGAGCGCGACAGACAGAATGAACTTTAATGATTCGAGTTGTAAATTTTGTAATTTGAAGAAAATTCTCTATACAATAGAAGGTATTAAAAATGTTCTATGTTTGCAAAAAATTTCAAAAGATATGGCCTGCTAAATTCAAAAATTTAAGTGGTTTTATCTTTCATCTAATCGAGAGTGTATTATAAACATTTGTAAACAATACGAAAAAAGTATCTACGAAACGTTCTTTCGTGAAATGTAGTACTGATTATTTTCGATGTATAATTTTTATTAGTGTATAATCTTGTACTGTAAAAAAATTTTTATTATTAAATTATAGGTAAAGATTCACCAAGTTCAAAGTTGTTGTATGCTAAAGACATACCAGAATATCGTAAATGGGTTGATCGCTATTATCGTGATATAAGAAAAATGGGTTGATCGCTATTATCGTGATATAAGAGAAATGCCACCAATATCCGATCAAGATATGAATGCAATGCTAGCTGAAGAGTCAAGGGTAATTAAAGAGTCAAGGGTAAACATTTTTGTGCATATATGCGCATGTTTTAAAAACAGTGCCATTAACAATGTTTTTTTTTGTTGCAGCTTCACACATCGGAATTTAATACGAATTGTGCCCTCCATGAACTTTATACATATGTAGTGAAATATAACGAACAGTTGACTGTTACGTTAGAAGAAAACGAATTTTCACAAAAGCAACGACTTGCCTACAAACTAGAACAAGTACATCATAATCATAATTTGTAATCATAATATAATTAAAAAGAAAGAATGGAAAACTGAAAAAACATAGAAAAAAATACTAAATACGATTTAACCCATTTTCGGCCACTGTTCGTACTTGCGAACAGTAAATTACTGAATTTGATTGCCAAGTTCAAAGCTTTGTACATTTATTTGTTACAATTTAATGTTTCCATTGTTTAATATAAAGTCTTAATTTTAATAATCCGTTATAAAAAAATAAAAAATGTGTTTTATATTTTGCCTGCAGGGGTATTTTTGGGGACGCTTTTTAGGAAGATTTTTATATAACTGCAAAAAAACATAAATTGTTAAAAAAAATGCTCAAACTAAATAAAGAGAATTTGTCTAAATAATTTAAATGGCCAAACATAAATAAAAAACCTAAATAAAAAATAATATTTCTACTAAATTATAGCTGTTTGTTTCACTGTTCGCAAGCGCGAACATTGGCTGCTATTTGGAGAATACGCATCTTTGATACAATGTTTTAAAGCTGCTGTCCCTTAAGATATTTTTCCAGGGAAGCCGGTTTCTGAGACTGCAGTAACTTTCTCAGCCTTTTTGTGCACTCTTTTAATAAAGTCTTAAGTTGGGGGGATCTGTGCAATTGCCACTCTCTTCGAATTCTCCTTTTTTTAGTCAATAGACGCTCGTCATATGTGGAATATATGATTTTGTTTTTGGTTTTTTTTTAAGTTATGCTGGAATGTTGAACAGATAGTTTGAGATAACTGTCAAAATTAACAATACCGAGATCCACGTTCTCCGGTGTGCTAAGCGGAATATTTTCTGTGCAATGGGCACTAAGATATTTTTTATATTTTAAACAATTTATTTGTGAGGCTGATGTCAATAAGTAACCAGACGGAGATACGAATCTATTTGGATTCATTATAGTAACAAATGTAGGTGTGTGATTGGAAGATAATTCTAGGGACGCTTCCACATGAATCGAGTCTATGGGGATGTTATTAACCACGCCAAAATCTATGACATCAGGAACTTTTTGCTGATCAGTAGGCCAATATGTTGGTTGTCCGCTCGCGACCACATTTAGTTCCATTTTACAAATTGTGTTTAACAAAACACGACCCTTAGGTGTAATAAGTCGTGACCCCCAGAAAGTGTGTTTAGCGTTATAATCGCCAGCAGCCAGGAAGCAGGGTCCTAATGATTTGAAGTATTTATTATATTGGCTTTCTGATATTGAAAATCTAGTTGGGAGTATAATGATGAAATTACTAGGTTTCGAGATAATTCCTCAACGCAAATGCTCGTTGCTTGGAAATAATCTTCACGATGATCACACATTAAGTAGTGTTTTACTCGGTTTTTTATCAAAATAGCAGAACCTCCACAAGCTCTACCTCGAGGGTCCTTGGTATCATATAATATATAACCATTGATTTTAAACGTGTTTCTTGAGGTCAGATGAGTTTCAGAAACCTCAATAACATCAATTTGTTTATTTTCTAGTTCATTTTTATGTTGGTGGATGCCGTTTGCGTTCCAAAAGCAAATTTTTAAACAGTTCATGGCTTTTTAGTACAGCTTGCAATAACATCGATTGCATTCTTAACATTTCCTGCAGCATATTACCCATTGTGTTTGTAAAGTTATTTACTGTTTGTATTAATGTTTCCATGGTTTTCTCTAGACGACTTAAATTAGAAACTGGAGTTTCATCATAATTTGGCAACTCACCTTGCATTGGCATATGGTTTGATTTTAGGACGTTAGCGTAGGATGTTCCGTTATTACTAGGCTGCGGTACCTGAACGACATTAATGTAAACTGGATTTGTTGCCTGCATTTGAGGGGGAATGGGTTTCGGTCCAACCGATCGCTTGACGATAGAGTATACAGGGCATCCTCTATAGTTGGCAGTGTGATTACCACCACAGTTGCTAAATTTGTTTACATTGGGGTCGTTTTTAGACTTATCGCAGAGAGCTGTACCATGCAATTCTCCACATAAGACGCAAACAGGGGTTAGATGACAGTATGCCTTAGTGTGACCACGGGACCATTCCTTTTGTGCGGCTCCTCTATTATTATTTTTCTATACAGGATATATTTCATTTATATTTATTTGGGGGTAATATTTTTATCACTTATTGAAATCGTTTTTGCCGCTGCGGCTCCGCTTGCAGGTTCTATATTTTTTATTGTATTAAAATCAACCGTATTATTAGACACCGAAGGTGATACTGAGTTTTTTATTATGCCTGACTGAGGATTAATATTTTTATGACTTATTAAAATTGTTTTTGGCGTTGAGGCAACGGTTGAAGGTTTTATATTTGTTAGTGTATCTACCGTATTAGTAAATACTAAAGGTGAGAGGGATCGCGTAATATGTTTAGCCGTTAGGTATTTGATATCATCGATTCTTTTTTTATTTCTGAATTTGTTTCGTTAACACTCACTGTGATATATGCATTTCTACTGTTTGAACTCATAAGAGTTTTAATTTTTTTTTTTACTGTTTACAGTTGTGCTCCTCTTATTTGTAATTGTTTATCAGCACCGAGAATAAAAAAATGTGTATGTATGTATGTATGTATATTAGGGGTATAACTTTTGAACAATTTTTTAAATTATCAAAAAATACCTATCCATGCCATATAGACCATGAAAATCTATGATGAAAAGTGGGCTCAATTTTTCTGGTGTTAAAAAAGTTCCCCCCCAAATCAGTTTGAAGTTTATTATTTGGATTTTTTTTGTTTATTAAAAATACAATATTGCAGAACAACACGCTCTTTTAACTTAAGGTTTATTTCCTTCAACAAAGATAATTTTTAGTATCTGAAGTTAATATATAGTACATGATTGTATTAAAAAAATTAAAATTCAAATATTATTATTTTTTTGAAGCTTTTAGAAAAAACGGTTTGGGGGGGAGGTTTTTTATCGAAATTGATCTCAAAAAACTGTTTTCTTGCTATATACATCAGTGGCCACCCCGTCGTGATAGGCATTTTTTTTGGTTATGCCCCTAATGTACATACATGCATTTTTATCTTTTTCTTGTATTTACTTTTTTAATACTTTATTTGTTCACGTTTTTATAAAAAAAAAATAAACCGTATGCCGAGCTTAGAAAACACGTCTATCTTCAACGAGCGCGACAGACAGAATGAACTTTAATGATTCGAGTTGTAAATTTTGTAATTTGAAGAAAATTCTCTATACAATAGAAGGTATTAAAAATGTTCTATGTTTGCAAAAAATTTCAAAAGATATGGCCTGCTAAATTCAAAAATTTAAGTGGTTTGAACTTTAATGATTCGAGTTGTAAATTTTGTAATTTGAAGAAAATTCTCTATACAATAGAAGGTATTAAAAATGTTCTATGTTTGCAAAAAATTTCAAAAGATATGGCCTGCTAAATTCAAAAATTTAAGTGGTTTTAATCATCTAATCGAGAGTGTATTATAAACATTTGTAAACAATACGAAAAAAGTATCTACGAAACGTTCTTTCGTGAAATGTAGTACTGATTATTTTCGATGTATAATTTTTATTAGTGTATAATCTTGTATTGTAAAAAAATTTTTATTATTAAATTATAGGTAAAGATTCACCAAGTTCAAAGTTGTTGTATGCTAAAGACATACCAGAATATCGTAAATGGGTTGATCGCTATTATCGTGATATAAGAAAAATGGGTTGATCGCTATTATCGTGATATAAGAGAAATGCCACCAATATCCGATCAAGATATGAATGCAATGCTAGCTGAAGAGTCAAGGGTAATTAAAGAGTCAAGGGTAAACATTTTTGTGCATATATGCGCATGTTTTAAAAACAGTGCCATTAACAATGTTTTTTTTTGTTGCAGCTTCACACATCGGAATTTAATACGAATTGTGCCCTCCATGAACTTTATACATATGTAGTGAAATATAACGAACAGTTGACTGTTACGTTAGAAGAAAACGAATTTTCACAAAAGCAACGACTTGCCTACAAACTAGAACAAGTACATCATAATCATAATTTGTAATCATAATATAATTAAAAAGAAAGAATGGAAAACTGAAAAAACATAGAAAAAAATACTAAATACGATTTAACCCATTTTCGGCCACTGTTCGTACTTGCGAACAGTAAATTACTGAATTTGATTGCCAAGTTCAAAGCTTTGTACATTTATTTGTTACAATTTAATGTTTCCATTGTTTAATATAAAGTCTTAATTTTAATAATCCGTTATAAAAAAATAAAAAATGTGTTTTATATTTTGCCTGCAGGGGTATTTTTGGGGACGCTTTTTAGGAAGAAGTGCAAAAAAACATAAATTGTTAAAAAAATGCTCAAACTAAATAAAGAGAATTTGTCTAAATAATTTAAATGGCCAAACATAAATAAAAAACCTAAATAAAAAATAATATTTCTACTAAATTATAACTGTTTGTTTCACTGTTCGCAAGCGCGAACATTGGCTGCTATTTGGAGAATACGCATCTTTGATACAATGTTTTAAAGCTGCTGATTATAAACAAAAACAGAATCCCTTGTCACGTAACTAACAACAATTGTATATCCGGAAAATACCAATTCGGTTTGGGTACAAGATTTGGTGTTTGTGTTCGAGTGGGGGTTATTTGTTTAGTTGTATACCATATTCTGGTTCGAGCGACAACTACGATCGTCAAAGTGGCTTGGGTGCAGAGGTGGTTATAAGACTATTGGGATGTGTAAAAGATGATGTGCCTTTTAAGTAAAAAAGGGTTTTGCGCCACGGGAACCGTTCGCTTAGGAAAGCAGCTGAAGCGGGGAGAAAGTTGCTTTCTTCTAAACCCGAATTGATGATTAGGAATACATCTATTTTCATTTAAATTCGGCGTTAATTTTAACACTATTAGTTTCTCAAATATCTTTGAAATATTAGATAATAAGCTAATAGCTGTATGATCCTTTTTGTGTGATCCTTTCCTGGCTTTGGTATCATGGTTACTAAGGAAACCTTCCATTCCTGAGGGTAGTATCGAAGGCGTAAAATAGCATTAAAAATAAAAAGTATAATTTTCTTCAATATACTTGGCTCCATAAGCATTTTATTACTGATCTTGTCAATACCGGGTGCCTTCTTGGTGTTTAAATCCCGAATAGCCTTTTCTATTTCTTTAAACTCGAATCTTAGGGGAATAGCTGCTCTAACATTTACAGGCGGTAACTACATTTTTCGGATGATTAGCAAACAGATTTCCTTTTTCAATATCATTTCTTGCCCAGCTTCCATTCAATCTCAATGGTGGCTTAGAGATAACTGGTCTATTGAGGCTTCTAGCTGCACGCCATAATGAGAAGTCTGATTGTGGAGTTGCATCAAGTCCCTTAAGATATTTTTCCAGGGAAGCCGGTTTCTGAGACTGCAGTAACTTTCTCAGCCTTTTTGTGCACTCTTTTAATAAAGTCTTAAGTTGGGGGGATCTGTGCAATTGCCACTCTCTTCGAATTCTCCTTTTTTTAGTCAATAGACGCTCGACATATGTGGAATATATGATTTTGTTTTTGGTTTTTTTTTAAGTTATGCTGGAATGTTGAACAGATAGTTCGAGATAACTGTCAAAATTAACAATACCGAGATCCACGTTATCCGGTGTGCTAAGCGGAATATTTTCTGTGCAATGGGCACTAAGATATTTTTTATATTTTAAACAATTTATTTGTGAGGCTGATGTCAATAAGTAACCAGACGGAGATGCGAATCTATTTGGATTCATTATAGTAACAAATGTAGGTGTTTGATTGGAAGATAATTCTAGGGACGCTTCCACATGAATCGAGTCTATGGGGATGTTATTAACCACGCCAAAATCTATGACATCAGGAACTTTTTGCTGATCAGTAGGCCAATATGTTGGTTGTCCGCTCGCGACCACATTTAGTTCCATTTTACAAATTGTGTTTAACAAAACACGACCCTTAGGTGTAATAAGTCGTGACCCCCAGAAAGTGTGTTTAGCGTTATAATCGCCAGCAGCCAGGAAGCAGGGTCCTAATGATTTGAAGTATTTATTATATTGGCTTTCTGATATTGAAAATCTAGTTGGGAGTATAATGATGAAATTACTAGGTTTCGAGATAATTCCTCAACGCAAATGCTCGTTGCTTGGAAATAATCTTCACGATGATCACACATTAAGTAGTGTTTTACTCGGTTTTTTATCAAAATAGCAGAACCTCCACAAGCTCTACCTCGAGGGTCCTTGGTATCATATAATATATAACCATTGATTTTAAACGTGTTTCTTGAGGTCAGATGAGTTTCAGAAACCATCATAACATCAATTTGTTTATTTTCTAGTTCATTTTTATGTTGGTAGATGCCGTTTGCGTTCCAAAAGCAAATTTTTAAACAGTTCATGGCTTTTTAGTACAGCTTGCAATAACATCGATTGCGTTCTTAACATTTCCTGCAGCATATTACCCATTGTGTTTGTAAAGTTATTAACTGTTTGTACTAATGTTTCCATGGTTTTCTCTAGACGACTTAAATTAGAAACTGGAGTTTCATCATAATTTGGCAACTCACCTTGCATTGGCATATGGTTTGATTTTAGGACGTTAGCGTAGGATGTTCCGTTATTACTAGGCTGCGGTACCTGAACGACATTAATGTAAACTGGATTTGTTGCCTGCATTTGAGGGGGAATGGGTTTCGGTCAAACCGATCGCTTGACGATAGAGTATACAGGGCATCCTCTATAGTTGGCAGTGTGATTACCACCACAGTTGCTAAATTTGTTTACATTGGGGTCGTTTTTAGACTTATCGCAGAGAGCTGTACCATGCAATTCTCCACATAAGACGCAAACAGGGGTTAGATGACAGTATGCCTTAGTGTGACCACGGGACCATTCCTTTTGTGCGGCTCCTCTATTATTATTTTTCTATACAGGATATATTTCATTTATATTTATTTGGGGGTAATATTTTTATCACTTATTGAAATCGTTTTTGCCGCTGCGGCTCCGCTTGCAGGTTCTATATTTTTTATTGTATTAAAATCAACCGTATTATTAGACACCGAAGGTGATACTGAGTTTTTTATTATGCCTGACTGAGGATTAATATTTTTATCACTTATTGAAGGTTTTATATTTGTTAGTGTATCTACCGTATTAGTAAATACTAAAGGTGAGAGGGATCGCGTAATATGTTTAGCCGTTAGGTATTTGATATCATCGATTCTTTTTTTATTTCTGAATTTGTTTCGTTAACACTCACTGTGATATATGCATTTCTACTGTTTGAACTCATAAGAGTTTTAATTTTTTTTTACTGTTTACAGTTGTGCTCTTCTTATTTGTAATTGTTTATCAGCACCGAGAATAAAAAAATGTGTGTTTATGTATGTATGACATACATGCATTTTTATCTTTTTCTTGTATTTACTTTTTTAATACTTTATTTGTTCACGTTTTTATAAAAAAAAAAAATAAACCGTATGCCGAGCTTAGAAAACACGTCTATCTTCAACGAGCGCGACAGACAGAATGAACTTTAATGATTCGAGTTGTAAATTTTGTAATTTGAAGAAAATTCTCTATACAATAGAAGGTATTAAAAATGTTCTATGTTTGCAAAAAATTTCAAAAGATATGGCCTGCTAAATTCAAAAATTTAAGTGGTTTTAATCATCTAATCGAGAGTGTATTATAAACATTTGTAAACAATACGAAAAAAGTATCTACGAAACGTTCTTTCGTGAAATGTAGTACTGATTATTTTCGATGTATAATTATTATTAGTGTATAATCTTGTACTGTAAAAAAATTTTTATTATTAAATTATAGGTAAAGATTCACCAAGTTCAAAGTTATTGTATGCTAAAGACATATCAGAATATCGTAAATGGGTTGATCGCTATTATCGTGATATAAGAGAAATGGGTTGATCGCTATTATCGTGATATAAGAGAAATGCCACCAATATCCGATCAAGATATGAATGCAATGCTAGCTGAAGAGTCAAGGGTAATTAAACTAATTTTTGTGCATATAAGCGCATGTTTTAAAAACAGTGCCATTAACAATGTTTTTTTTTGTTGAAGCTTCACACATCGGAATTTAATACGAATTGTGCCCTCCATGAACTTTATACATATGTAGTGAAATATAACGAACAGTTGACTGTTACGTTAGAAGAAAACGAATTTTCACAAAAGCAACGACTTGCCTACAAACTAGAACAAGTACATCATAATCATAATTTGTAATCATAATATAATTGAAAAGAAAGAATGGAAAACTGAAAAAACATAGAAAAAAATACTAAATACGATTTAACCCATTTTCGGCCACTGTTCGTACTTGCGAACAGTAAATTACTGAATTTGATTGCCAAGTTCAAAGCTTTGTACATTTATTTGTTACAATTTAATGTTTCCATTGTTTAATATAAAGTCTTAATTTTAATAATCCGTTATAAAAAAATAAAAAATGTGTTTTATATTTTGCCTGCAGGGGTATTTTTGGGGACGCTTTTTAGGAAGATTTTTATATAACTGCAAAAAAACATAAATTGTTAAAAAAAATGCTCAAACTAAATAAAGAGAATTGTCTAAATAATTAAATGACCAAACATAAATAAAAAACCTAAATAAAAAATAATATTTCTACTAAATTATAGCTGTTTGTTTCACTGTTCGCAAGCGCGAATATTGGCTGCTATTTGGAGAATACGCATCTTTGATACAATGTTGTTTTAAAGCTGCTGATCCGGAAAATACCAATTCGTTTTGGGTACAAGATTTGGTGTTTGTGTTCGAGTGGGGGTTATTTTTTTAGTTGGATACCATATCCTGCTTCGAGTGACAACTACGATCGTCAAAGTGGCTTGGGTGCAGAGGTGTATATATGTATAAATGCCATATTTACATTTTTAATTAAATAAAAGTAAAACAATTCAATTCATTTTTAAGTTAAGTTCGGTACATATGCATACAAATTTGTCATATGTTGAAAAGCTTTTCGATTTTCAACAAATAACATATCTGCCATCATACGCAGGAAATTTGTCAAGCACTAATAATACGCTGTTCACACGATATGCTAAAATTTGCAACATACGTTTGTTTGCATTGTTAACAAAGAGCTAGCAAATGTTATTAAACATACGTATGTTGAAAAATTTTTGCGTTTACACGATTGCTGGCACTTGTAACACATTTTTCATCATTAATATGCTGATTCAACATATCGTCTAAACTAAGCATTAAACTGCTGTGTAGTTCAAACACATTTTAAATGACATTGGTGCTTGAAGAATATTAACAGTTTTGCAACAAAACACATGAACGAAAAATAACAATAAATTGTATGTTTACCCTGTATGTTATTAGCACGCATGAAACAAAGATAACAAGATATCGCATTGCGCAGGTCTGTTAACTTTTACTCTGATGACGTAATATATGCGATACTGTAGTAAAGAGATTTAAGGCCATAGATGTGTAAAAGGCAACGCAACGCCAAAAATAACATTGAAAACAAAAACAAATTCAAAAAATTTCAAAATTTGGTTGTTGCTTTCTACAGAAATTCTTATTGCGTTTTAAAAACTTTAAACGCCCCAAGATATGCAGCGTTTGAAATTTATAAGTTCAATATGAATTTCTGCAGTAAGCAACAATAAAATTATAAAATATTTTTATATTGTATTGGGTTTTACACAATTATGACCTAAATGTAAACAAACGTTCAGCACATATACGTGTTTGTGTGATGCTGTTTGCGGTTATTTACTACTATGACGTAGATGCGCCGAAATATAAAATGTTTAAAAAATTAAATGCGCTATCTTTATAATTGGCACGTGGAATATGTTGCCAATGATTAAAAAAAGTCACCCTGGATTTCTTAACAAGAAAGCATAAGAAAAGAGTACTGAAACTGACATTGGGGTACTGTGGTATTTATGAAAAGAAAAGTACTTAAAATAGTACCATAGTACTGAATATTCCATCACTGATATGTACACAAGATCGCAGCACTCAGAAACTAGGGCCCTAATCATGTACAACGCAGCGCAACGCCAAACAATAACATTGAGCGCACAAACAATGTCATAAATATTTTGTAATTTTGTTGTTGCTTTCAACAGAAATTCATGTACCGTTTTAAAATTTTCAACGTCTCAAGCTATGCAGCGTTTGAAATTTTAAAACGCAATGTGAATTTCTGTAAAAAGCAACAACAAAACTACAAAATATTTATGACATTGTTTGTGCTTTCAATGTTATTCTTTGCCGTTGCGTTAGTTCTGTGGCGTTGCGCTGCGTTGTACATGATTAGGGCCTAGCTGTCCCTTTTTTTGTATGTAGCTACATGCACCTACATAAGGTCGATAGTGCAGACGGTACACTCAAATTAAATGTACGTGGTATTTTCATTGGTAATAAAAAAATTGAATATGAAATTAATTACTAATAGAAGGTGTAAGATTAATTGACAAAAGCAGTTTGATCAAATTTTCTGAAAAACTCTGTTCAGATGCAAAATAAATTTTGAACACAATATAATTTTTTTTGAAAAATACCCATTTTTGGAGCTTTAGATCTTTCCGAGTCCAAGTGTTATAAAGCAACCAAGTACGTCGGTATATAAATCTGTAAAATCGGTTAAAAATGGCCAAGTTATGTAAAAAATACACCTAAATAACATCAAAAATTATTTTACGGCTTATATATCTAAAGATCGAATATCTTTACTAGAACATATTTTCTGAAAAACTAGGAAACATCTAGAAAAATGTTATAAGCAATATTAATATATATAATAATATTTTCCCAAGTCCAAGTTTTATAACCTAATTAATGGAATATTTCTGCCTTAAAACGTAGGTATATAAATCGGAAAAAAAATGGTCACGTTTTGAGCAAAATACTCCAAAAATGGGCTAATAAATATCAAAAATGTTATAAAAATTTAATTTTAAGGGCTGTTAAGTGACCTATGGATAGTTCATAGTTACTTATGTTTTTCGCATACATTGCAAGTTAAATAAAAGCTTGTAATATCTACCCATCAAAAGCTTTACTAACAGTCCTTATATAAATTACTTCCTGAATTCATTACCTTGTAGTTTTATTCGCTACATTTTGGATTCTTAGTTATATATTAAATAAGTCATAATTATACATTACAACAAAAATACTCTAATATAATGATTTAAATAAGTTATTGTATATATAATACTTTACAATTTTAAAAATAATTTCAATGTGAAATCAATAGAAAATACCAAAATCAATCAAATGTATGTAAATGTATTCATAAATATGTTAAAAAATTACCCCCGCAGTATATTTTTGTTATTAGAACCCTAATAGTGATATCGATCTAATGTAAACGATTTTTTTCAACAAAATAACAGTTTTAAAGCAATTCTCACATACATTTTGACACTTTACGTTGCCTTTACATATGCAAGTAGTGGCATGCCACTGTTCTATACATATTATCAACGAAAAAGTGTTCGAAATAGTCGAATCTCATGCCATTTGCTTTTCTGTTTACACATGCCACTGCCAGTTCATTTTCAAAATGTCGTCGAAGCGTCAACTTGAGGTAATTTGTTTACTTCTCAAATTAAAAAAAAGTACCAGAAAACAAAAAGGAGTTACCGTCTTCATCACATAGTTTTAGTTTTGGGGAAATAGTTTACATTTATTTATATTAGCATTATTTTAGCAAAATTAATGCTCTATAATTAAAAAACTAGTTTTTTTAATGGGCGTTTCAAAAAATAAATGATAATAATTCATTTAACAGTTAAAACTTTAATTAAAATTCGACAATAATCCAGTAAATTTGCACTATATGGTTAACAGGGTAACATTGCTAATCGTTTTGACATTTAGTGGCATGCAAGTGCCAATTTTCCACTCGCATGCAATTTTTGTTGCCACTGGAGCTGCCATTGCGAAAAATGTGGTTGTATTAGTAAAAACTTGTGATTGTGTTGAGTTTTTCGAACTGGCAGTGGCATGTGTAAATGCTAGGTTAGCTACATAACACACTTTTCTGTTGCACATCAAAGCCTGTCAGGCAAAAAAGTGTAGCGGCGTCAGAAATAGGCTTGGGCTTAAAAGTTGGTGACCGGTCATTTTAGTTCATTTAAAAAAAAGAACTAGTTCGTTCTTTTAGTTCACCGGTCACTTTGTCTTTTGTGTCTTTTGTCGTTTTCGTTCAGTAGTACACTTGTCTTGTCATCTTGGTCTTTACAATCAATGATAAATGTGTTTAAAGAAACAAATATAGCATACTCGTGTGAAATACACTCAAAATATTATGTAGGTAAATTCAAAATAATATTAAGTTTAAAAACTGAAAATGTAATTAGAAACCGGATCATTTCATTTTAAATAAAGGAATTTTACGGTTAACTTTATTAATGTTCATTTTATAACGTAGAAACTAATTAACTTTTCTCTTTATTTTAAATTAAAAAAATTGAAACTACAAAAACATATTCAAATGTGTTTTCAGTTAATTTAAACTAAATTTAAATTACGTACTAAGACAGCTAAATCAGTATTTTAACCTGTCATTATTACCTACCAATATTTTTTGTTTTTTATTTTCTTTTATTTATGTACACATGTTTGTACACATGTGTTTCAGTTTTATTTTATGCATACAACTGAACATAACAGAAATAAAAATCAATTAGGGTTTTCATTATATCTCTTAAAAGTCTCGCAATCTGTGCAAACTGTGCATTTGTAAACCATCCAAAATGAAATGTCAAAAATTGTATGAGAATTCATTTACACAAACTTCGTAAATTTGCCCAACAATTCTGACCCGTAAACTTGTGCTGTTCAATTGTGCATTTATACAAACGAATTTTTTTAATTGCTTAAGTTGCATGTACACGACATGCAACAGCGGCGGTGCACTGTTCACGGAATCATTAGCCGGCTTAAGTTAATATTTAACAATACCGATATATGTATAATAATTTCACCATTGAATAGAAATTAAGTACATATATAAATAAAAACGCATCATTATAATATCCTAAATTGGCATATTCGAATTTAAAGAAAAAAAAAAATGTTTAGATGGCTGAACTTTTTTAAGGCGCAAATAAAAATGTTTGTGCCGGCAGCACGCTATTTTGAAACCAAGAACTACTTTGTTTTATTCTATAGCTACAGAGAAAAAAAATTAGACAATGTCAGAAGCTAATTACATGTACGCTTGTGACCAAATGTTATTAAACTTCTGTAAAACAGCAATTTTGACAGACATTCACAATTACATATGACTTGAAAAGTTGACAAGTCAGATGTAAAAAACATGTCGTCTACGGGCACCTTTGCCACCGTTTTCAATGAAAAATTCAAATGTTAATAAAATCACCAACAATAAATTCTTACAATAATTTAAGCAAATTATTCCTCTTTGCTTTCTGTATGCATGTTTAAAAAACAATTTTCACCTTTTATTCACAAATTTCAACTTTTATTTTTACAATTTATTTTTGTATTGACATTTCAGTTTGAAATGACATTAGTCGCTTAAAATTACACAAAAATTAAAAAGGGAATTTATGACACTTGTCTCGCAAGTTTGTTCATTTGCACAAATGGTAATTTTAAGCGATATCCTGAAAACCCGTATTATTTTTTGTAGTTTGTTTTTGGAAAAATATGTTAAATTAGTTTAATTATATTTAATATAACAAAATTTTCATTAAGTTTTTAACTTTACGGAAAACGATTTTAATAAATAACATTTAGTAACTGTAAAACTATATTCAGTGTACCCAAGAATAGAAAACAATAAGCACATACCAAATTCGCAATTGTTTTTTTGTTCGGTTTCATATTATATACATGGGATGTTACAGTTGGTACAACTGTACTTTTTTTTGGTACATTTTGACCTTCCAAAGTACCGTGGTACTACCGTGACTCATTTGGTACAATTTAAAAATTTGCTTTTTTTGTATAACAAGCAAATTAATGAGTCCTTTTCATTGAATTTATGTTGTACAAAAAATCGTTAATGTAATGGGTGCTTAAATATGGGACTAGTATTTTGGTGTATAGAGCACTTAGTGCCCTTTTATCGCCTACAAACTTCGCCTGTCTGCCTTTTACTTTCCACATAGTAAAAAAGAACTTATGGTACCCACAGACGAGGCAACATTAGTCAAATCCTGTGTTACTACCTTTGTTTCTTTTTTACCACAGACGATGGCACTATAAGCAAAACATCAGTATTTTTTTGGAATATAGAGGTACTACTTAACTTATGTTGTACAAAAAATCGTTAATGTAATGGGTGCTTAAATATGGGACTAGTATTTTGGTGTATAGAGCACTTAGTCCCCTTTTATCGCCTACAAACTTCGCCTGTCTGCCTTTTACTTTCCACATAGTAAAAGGGAACTTATGGTACCCACAGACGAGGCAACATTAGTCAAATCCTGTGTTACTACCTTTGTTTCTTTTTTACCACAGACGATGGCACTATAAGCAAAACATCAGTATTTTTTTGGAATATAGAGGTACTACTTAACTTAACAAGTATATGCGAAAGACATTATCTTATCCTGCTTTTTTTGTTTTATTTTTATAACTTTCACTCTTTTTGTTATTTTAATAAATTAAAAAAAAAATGGTTCCGTAAAGGTCCAAAGTACATTTTTTTTGGAAGTTTGTACAAAATTTAAACCCCTATTTAACATCCCTGTTGTATACCAAATAACTGATTGACAAGAAACAACAATACTATTAAGGGCATAATAAACCACACAAATTGATTGGCCAAGGGTTTATTTTAAACAAATAAAGTAAATAAATATGCACAAATGAATTTGCATTTGGCGGGTTTTATATTAATAACAACTGGCAGCGCCAATGTTAATTGTAGGAAAGTTGGGAACGGCAGCCAGAGTTGTCAGATTTTTTTTTGACAAATTTAATGTCAGAAACGCCAAAGCGTTTTTTTTTTATATTAGTTTTTGACAATAAAACATATATTTTTATTAAAAATATTTTTTATAAATCCTCAAAAATACGAAATCCGAATACCTTTATTTTGACAAAAATATAAAAAAGTCGCCATGATATGAACAAAATAAAAATGAAAAATCCTCGTCTTGACCTAGAAATTATTTTTTTTTATACATAACCCACTCGCATCCCAAATAGCGACCATAACTAACTTAAAGGAAAAGACCTAAGCTTTATTTTGAGCAAAAAAAATACCCTTTTCAAAAAATATAAAAAATAAGTTTTAAATTTAAAAAAAAAAAAATTTTAAAAATTTAAAAAAAAAACTTTAAATATACAAACATGCATTTATTAAAATAAACCATTCACGTTTAATTTAATATTATAATCAGGTAAGTAATGAAAAACGATAATTTTCAAAATTATCGTTTTTAGCAGGTGTGATGAATTTCGGCCTATTTTAAAATCCGTTTCTGGAGTAAAGTCTTAACGTTTTGTTTAAAATACAGTTCAATTAACATATATAATAAGAAATTTAAAAGAATATATACATGAAAATAGAGAAAAATGTATTATAAATAAATTTTTAAAGATACTGAAAACAGTATTATCGTTTTCAAATCGTATTGTTTTCAAAATCGTTTTTCATCACATACCCGAATATTTAACAAAAAAAATGTCAGAAACATTAGTTTACAAAACTAAAATGGGATAACATTTTTATATTTTAGAATATGTTAGTTGAACTAAAAAATTAACAATTCACGTTTGGTATAATATTTAGTATTTAAAAAAAAAAGTTTTTTAAAGATTTGCTAATGATTAATTAAAATCAATTATACATTTTTTTGGCATATGCTCATTATTTACAATTGACTTTAAAAGTATGTACACAGCTAAAATGCAAAATAACGTAACATCACTTTTTATAACTTTACAGGAGAAGGAAAAAATTATTGTAAATTATGAGGATATTTAAAAAAATGTATTATTGGTTAAATTTATGTAAAAATTAACAAAAAATAACATTTTTATCACTTTTTATAAAAATTTACAAGTTTTTTAAATTAAAAATTTGTATCACAATTCATTTCAATAACAGCATTTCAATATACATAGATACATACGTAAAAGTAGGTTGTATAAGCGTATCAGGGGTGTGCTGAAAATTGAAAACATAAAAGGCAAGAATTTTAAAAGTTTTTTTTTATAAGATTTCTGTAGCTTCCAAATTCTTGCGTTTTACGTTTTTGATTCCCAGCATACCCCTTTAAATTTGTACTTTTTTCGTCACATGCTTCCTCCGAACTTAATTCTCATCCTCTTGAATATCAAAAAGAATTGTAGAAATTTTCGATTTAGCTACCAACTGCTTTCGTTTTGATAAATTATTAATTTCGTTGACAAATTTTTTTCGCAAGAACATCAGTAAGTTTCTTGGAACTCTCGCAAATTTCTTTAAGATTATCGTCATCCAATTTTCTTGTTTTACGCCAAAGTTTATGTTTCTTTGTTTAAACCCTCTACTTTGTAAAGGAACGATTTGTACCTCTAAACGTTCGTACTTCGAAAATTTTTATTTGTATTTTTTAGATACGAATGTGATATTTTTTTATTTCAATGTTTATTGGTTTAATAGATAGATGGCGTGGCAAAAAAGTTTTAAGATCAGGTTTACTCCCCAAAAGGGTCTAATTTCAAAAAAGTACCAGACACCTAACCGCTTATTATTTTAATGAACATCAGGTTAGCGAATTTCCCGTTTTAACCTTTTTTACCCTCTAACCATAAAAATTTCCAAAACTCCCATCATAGGTAATCGATTTCGCGAGAGGCCAACCTCTAGGAAAGTTACGAATGTGATATATTTTTCAAGAAGCAGTGCAGTTTCCAAGCATTAGTGGGTAAGGAGCTTGGAACAGAAATAAATAAATCCCAATACCACTTCTTTGGCAAGTGCTACTCTTTCAGTCCCTGCGAAAGTGACAATGTCTTAACGGCAACGTTCGGAGGAGGAAGCTGCAGGCTTGAAACAGCAACCAGGGACGAAACGTCCCAAAATTGCATCGAAATTAATAAGTCCTTCAGCGACAGAGGTGTTGATAATGGTGCCATCTCTCGTACCAATTGGGACGTGGTGAAACAAAAATTAATGGGAGTGTTCTGGACGATCTTTAAGGAGAATCCAGGGCCACATACTCAATGCGATGATGCTGGAGGACCAAAGTGAGCTGTCTCTCGATAGCTGCCCATGGAACCAAACCTAACCTATATTTATTCTGTAATTTGAGACGGCATTGTCGTGAAGGGTTACGCCCCCATCCCATTATTGTAGGAGTTTAGAAACAATGGTTGTGGTACATTGTCGTATTCTTTACATCCTTTTTCCATCGCTTTACGTTGCGCATCGGTTCAATTTGTTCGAAGTTGGTGAGAACCGTAACCTCTTTGTTATCTGCCCAACGATAAACCAATATAGAACTTGTTCTATCATATTGATAGTCACTTTCTCCCCGCTTCAGCTGCTTTCCTAAGCGAACGGTTCCCGTGGCGCAAAACCCTTTTTTACTTAGAAGGCACATCATCTTTTACACATCCCAATAGTCTTATAACCACCTCTGCACCCAAGCCACTTTGACGATCGTAGTTGTCACTCGAACCAGGATATGGTATCCAACTAAAAAAATAACCCCCACTCGAACACAAACACCAAATCTTGTACCCAAAACGAATTGGTATTTTCCGGATATACAATTGTTGTTAGTTACGTGACAAGGGATTCTGTTTTTGTTTATGATCAGCAGCTTTAAAACAACATTGTATCAAAGATGCGTATTCTCCAAATAGCAGCCAATATTCGCGCTTGCGAACAGTGAAACAAACAGCTATAATTTAGTAGAAATATTATTTTTTATTTAGGTTTTTTATTTATGTTTGGTCATTTAAATTATTTAGACAAATTCTCTTTATTTAGTTTGAGCATTTTTTTTAACAATTTATGTTTTTTTGCAGTTATATAAAAATCTTCCTAAAAAGCGTCCCCAAAAATACCCCTGCAGGCAAAATATAAAACACATATTTTATTTTTTTATAACGGATTATTAAAATTAAGACTTTATATTAAACAATGGAAACATTAAATTGTAACAAATAAATGTACAAAGCTTTGAACTTGGCAATCAAATTCAGTAATTTACTGTTCGCAAGTACGAACAGTGGCCGAAAATGGGTTAAATCGTATTTAGTATTTTTTTCTATGTTTTTTCAGTTTTCCATTCTTTCTTTTCAATTATATTATGATTACAAATTATGATTATGATGTACTTGTTCTAGTTTGTAGGCAAGTCGTTGCTTTTGTGAAAATTCGTTTTCTTCTAACGTAACAGTCAACTGTTCGTTATATTTCACTACATATGTATAAAGTTCATGGAGGGCACAATTCGTATTAAATTCCGATGTGTGAAGCTTCAACAAAAAAAAACATTGTTAATGGCACTGTTTTTAAAACATGCGCTTATATGCACAAAAATTAGTTTAATTACCCTTGACTCTTCAGCTAGCATTGCATTCATATCTTGATCGGATATTGGTGGCATTTCTCTTATATCACGATAACAGCGATCAACCCATTTACGATATTCTGGTATGTCTTTAGCATACAATAACTTTGAACTTGGTGAATCTTTACCTATAATTTAATAATAAAAATTTTTTTACAGTACAAGATTATACACTAATAATAATTATACATCGAAAATAATCAGTACTACATTTCACGAAAGAACGTTTCGTAGATACTTTTTTCGTATTGTTTACAAATGTTTATAATACACTCTCGATTAGATGATTAAAACCACTTAAATTTTTGAATTTAGCAGGCCATATCTTTTGAAATTTTTTGCAAACATAGAACATTTTTAATACCTTCTATTGTATAGAGAATTTTCTTCAAATTACAAAATTTACAACTCGAATCATTAAAGTTCATTCTGTCTGTCGCGCTCGTTGAAGATAGACGTGTTTTCTAAGCTCGGCATACGGTTTATTTTTTTTTTATAAAAACGTGAACAAATAAAGTATTAAAAAAGTAAATACAAGAAAAAGATAAAAATGCATGTATGTACATACATACATAAACACACATTTTTTTATTCTCGGTGCTGATAAACAATTACAAATAAGAAGAGCACAACTGTAAACAGTAAAAAAAAATTAAAACTCTTATGAGTTCAAACAGTAGAAATGCATATATCACAGTGAGTGTTAACGAAACAAATTCAGAAATAAAAAAAGAATCGATGATATCAAATACCTAACGGCTAAACATATTACGCGATCCCTCTCACCTTTAGTATTTACTAATACGGTAGATACACTAAAAAAATCGTTAATGTAATGGGTGCTTAAATATGCGACTAGTATTTTGGTGTATAGAGCACTTAGGTCCCTTTTATCGCCTACAAACTTCGCCTGTCTGCCTTTTACTTTCGACATTGTAAAAGGGAACTTATGGTACCCACAGACGAGGCAACATTAGTCAAATCCTGTGTTACTACCTTTGTTTCTTTTTTACCACAGACGATGGCACTATAAGCAAAACATCAGTATTTTTTTGGAATATAGAGGTACTACTTAACTTAACAAGTATATGCGAAAGACATTATCTTATCCTGCTTTTTTTGTTTTATTTTTATAACTTTCACTCTTTTTGTTATTTTAATAAATTAAAAAAAAAAAATGGTTCCGTAAAGGTCCAAAGTACATTTTTTTTGGAAGTTTGTACAAAATTTAAACCCCTATTTAACATCCCTGTTGTATACCAAATAACTGATTGACAAGAAACAACAATACTATTAAGGGCATAATAAACCACACAAATTGATTGGCCAAGGGTTTATTTTAAAAAAATAAAGTAAATAAATATGCACAAAATTTTTTGCACAAATGAATTTGCATTTGGCGGGTTTTATATTAATAACAACTGGCAGCGCCCATGTTAATTGTAGGAAAGTTGGGAACGGCAGCCAGAGTTGTCAGATTTTTTTTGACAAATTTAATGTCAGAAACGCCAAAGCGTTTTTTTTTTATATTAGTTTTTGACAATAAAACATATATTTTTATTAAAAATATTTTTTATAAATCCTCAAAAATACGAAATCCTTTATTTTGACAAAAATATAAAAAAGTCGCCATGATATGAACAAAATAAAAATGAAAAATCCTCGTCGACCTAGAAATTATTTTTTTTTATACATAACCCACTCGCATCCCAAATAGCGACCATAACTAACTTAAAGGAAAATACCTAAGCTTTATTTTGAGCAAAAAAAATACCCTTTTCAAAAAATATAAAAAATAAGTTTTAAATTTAAAAAAAAAAAAATTTTAAAAATTAAAAAAAAAAACTTTAAATATACAAACATGCATTTATTAAAATAAACCATTCACGTTTAATTTAATATTATAATCAGGTAAGTAATGAAAAACGATAATTTTCAAAATTATCGTTTTTAGCAGGTGTGATGAATTTCGGCCTATTTTAAAATCCGTTTCTGGAGTAAAGTCTTAACGTTTTGTTTAAAATACAGTTCAATTAACATATATAATAAGAAATTTAAAAGAATATATACATGAAAATAGAGAAAAATGTATTATAAATAAATTTTTAAAGATACTGAAAACAGTATTATCGTTTTCAAATCGTATTGTTTTCAAAATCGTTTTTCATCACATACCCGAATATTTAACAAAAAAAATGTCAGAAACATTAGTTTACAAAACTAAAATGGGATAACATTTTTATATTTTAGAATATGTTAGTTGAACTAAAAAATTAACAATTCACGTTTGGTATAATATTTAGTATTTAAAAAAAAAAGTTTTTTAAAGATTTGCTAATGATTAATTAAAATCAATTATACATTTTTTTGGCATATGCTCATTATTTACAATTGACTTTAAAAGTATGTACACAGCTAAAATGCAAAATAACGTAACATCACTTTTTATAACTTTACAGGAGAAGGAAAAAATTATTGTAAATTATGAGGATATTTAAAAAAATGTATTATTGGTTAAATTTATGTAAAAATTAACAAAAAATAACATTTTTATCACTTTTTATAAAAATTTACAAGTTATTTAAATTAAAAATTTGTATCACAATTCATTTCAATAACAGCATTTCAATATACATAGATACATACGTAAAAGTAGGTTGTATAAGCGTATCAGGGGTGTGCTGAAAATTGAAAACATAAAAGGCAAGAATTTTAAAAGTCGTTTTTTTATAAGATTTCTGTAGCTTCCAAATTCTTGCGTTTTACGTTTTTGATTCCCAGCATACCCCTTTAAATTTGTACTTTTTTCGTCACATGCTTCCTCCGAACTTAATTCTCATCCTCTTGAATATCAAAAAGAATTGTAGAAATTTTCGATTTAGCTACCAACTGCTTTCGTTTTGATAAATTATTAATTTCGTTGACAAATTTTTTTCGCAAGAACATCAGTAAGTTTCTTGGAACTCTCGCAATTTTCTTTAAGATTATCATCATCCAATTTTCTTGTTTTATGCCAAAGTTTATGTTTCTTTGTTTAAACCCTCTACTTTGTAAAGGAACGATTTGTACCTCTAAACGTTCGTACTTCGAAAATTTTTATTTGTATTTTTTAGATACGTTACGAATGTGATATTTTTTTATTTCAATGTTTATTGGTTTAATAGATAGATGGCGTGGCAAAAAAGTTTTAAGATCAGGTTTACTCCCCAAAAGGGTCTAATTTCAAAAAAGTACCAGACACCTAACCGCTTATTATTTTAATGAACATCAGGTTAGGGAATTTCCCGTTTTAACCTTTTTTACCCTCTAACCATAAAAATTTCCAAAACTCCCATCATAGGTAATCGATTTCGCGAGAGGCCAACCTCTAGGAAAGTTACGAATGTGATATATTTTTCAAGAAGCAGTGCAGTTTCCAAGCATTAGTGGGTAAGGAGCTTGGAACAGAAATAAATAAATCCCAATACCACTTCTTTGGCAAGTGCTACTCTTTCAGTCCCTGCGAAAGTGACAATGTCTTAACGGCAACGTTCGGAGGAGGAAGCTGCAGGCTTGAAACAGCAACCAGGGACGAAACGTCCCAAAATTGCATCGAAATTAATAAGTCCTTCAGCGACAGAGGTGTTGATAATGGTGCCATCTCTCGTACCAATTGGGACGTGGTGAAACAAAAATTAATGGGAGTGTTCTGGACGATCTTTAAGGAGAATCCAGGGCCACATACTCAATGCGATGATGCTGGAATACCAAAGTGAGCTGTCTCTCGATAGCTGCCCATGGAACCAAACCTAACCTATATTTATTCTGTAATTTGAGACGGCATTGTCGTGAAGGGTTACGCCCCCATCCCATTATTGTAGGAGTTTAGAAACAATGGTTGTGGTACATTGTCGTATTCTTTACATCCTTTTTCCATCGCTTTACGTTGCGCATCGGTTCAATTTGTTCGAAGTTGGTGAGAACCGTAACCTCTTTGTTATCTGCCCAACGATAAACCAATATAGAACTTGTTCTATCATATTGATAGTCACTTTCTCCCCGCTTCAGCTGCTTTCCTAAGCGAACGGTTCCCGTGGCGCAAAACCCTTTTTTACTTAGAAGGCACATCATCTTTTACACATCCCAATAGTCTTATAACCACCTCTGCACCCAAGCCACTTTGACGATCGTAGTTGTCACTCGAACCAAAACACCAAATCTTGTACCCAAAACGAATTGGTATTTTCCGGATATACAATTGTTGTTAGTTACGTGACAAGGGATTCTGTTTTTGTTTATGATCAGCAGCTTTAAAACAACATTGTATCAAAGATGCGTATTCTCCAAATAGCAGCCAATATTCGCGCTTGCGAACAGTGAAACAAACAGCTATAATTTAGTAGATATATTATTTTTTATTTAGGTTTTTTATTTATGTTTGGTCATTTAAATTATTTAGACAAATTCTCTTTATTTAGTTTGAGCATTTTTTTTTAACAATTTATGTTTTTTTGCAGTTATATAAAAATCTTCCTAAAAAGCGTCCCCAAAAATACCCCTGCAGGCAAAATATAAAACACATTTTTTATTTTTTTATAACGGATTATTAAAATTAAGACTTTATATTAAACAATGGAAACATTAAATTGTAACAAATAAATGGCAATCAAATTCAGTAATTTACTGTTCGCAAGTACGAACAGTGGCCGAAAATGGGTTAAATCGTATTTAGTATTTTTTTCTATGTTTTTTCAGTTTTCCATTCTTTCTTTTCAATTATATTATGATTACAAATTATGATTATGATGTACTTGTTCTAGTTTGTAGGCAAGTCGTTGCTTTTGTGAAAATTCGTTTTCTTCTAACGTAACAGTCAACTGTTCGTTATATTTCACTACATATTTACAAAGTGGAGGGCACAATTCGTATTAAATTCCGATGTGTGAAGCTTCAACAAAAAAAAAACATTGTTAATGGCACTGTTTTTAAAACATGCGCTTATATGCACAAAAATTAGTTTAATTACCCTTGACTCTTCAGCTAGCATTGCATTCATATCTTGATCGGATATTGGTGGCATTTCTCTTATATCACGATAATAGCGATCAACCCATTTACGATATTCTGGTATGTCTTTAGCATACAATAACTTTGAACTTGGTGAATCTTTACCTATAATTTAATAATAAAAATTTTTTTACAGTACAAGATTATACACTAATAATAATTATACATCGAAAATAATCAGTACTACATTTCACGAAAGAACGTTTCGTAGATACTTTTTTCGTATTGTTTACAAATGTTTATAATACACTCGATTAGATGATTAAAACCACTTAAATTTTTGAATTTAGCAGGCCATATCTTTTGAAATTTTTTGCAAACATAGAACATTTTTAATACCTTCTATTGTATAGAGAATTTTCTTCAAATTACAAAATTTACAACTCGAATCATTAAAGTTCATTCTGTCTGTCGCGCTCGTTGAAGATAGACGTGTTTTCTAAGCTCGGCATACGGTTTATTTTTTTTTTTATAAAAACGTGAACAAATAAAGTATTAAAAAAGTAAATACAAGAAAAAGATAAAAATGCATGTATGTCATACATACATCAACACACATTTTTTTATTCTCGGTGCTGATAAACAATTACAAATAAGAAGAGCACAACTGTAAACAGTAAAAAAAAATTAAAACTCATGAGTTCAAACAGTAGAAATGCATATATCACAGTGAGTGTTAACGAAACAAATTCAGAAATAAAAAAAGAATCGATGATATCAAATACCTAACGGCTAAACATATTACGCGATCCCTCTCACCTCTAGTATTTACTAATACGGTAGATACACTAACAAATATAAAACCTTCAACCGTTGCCTCAACGGCAAAAACAATTTTAATAAGTGATAAAAATATTAATCCTCAGTCAGGCATAATAAAAAACTCAGTATCACCTTCGGTGTCTAATAATACGGTTGATTTTAATACAATAAAAAATATAGAACCTGCAAGCGGAGCCGCAGCGGCAAAAACGATTTCAATAAGTGATAAAAATATTACCCCCAAATAAATATAAATGAAATATATCCTGTATAGAAAAATAATAATAGAGGAGCCGCACAAAAGGAATGGTCCCGTGGTCACACTAAGGCATACTGTCATCTAACCCCTGTTTGCGTCTTATGTGGAGAATTGCATGGTACAGCTCTCTGCGATAAGTCTAAAAACGACCCCAATGTAAACAAATTTAGCAACTGTGGTGGTAATCACACTGCCAACTATAGAGGATGCCCTGTATACTCTATCGTCAAGCATGGAAATGTTAAGAACGCAATCGATGTTATTGCAAGCTGTACTAAAAAGCCATGAACTGTTTAAAAATTTGCTTTTGGAACGCAAACGGCATCCACCAACATAAAAATGAACTAGAAAATAAACAAATTGATGTTATGATGGTTTCTGAAACTCATCTGACCTCAAGAAACACGTTTAAAATCAATGGTTATATATTATATGATTCCAAGGACCCTCGAGGTAGAGCTTGTGGAGGTTCTGCTATTTTGATAAAAAACCGAGTAAAACACTACTTAATGTGTGATCATCGTGAAGATTATTTCCAAGCAACGAGCATTTGCGTTGAGGAATTATCTCGAAACCTAGTAATTTCATCATTATACTCCCAACTAGATTTTCAATATCAGAAAGCCAATATAATAAATACTTCAAATCATTAGGACCCTGCTTCCTGGCTGCTGGCGATTATAACGCACTTTCTGGGGGTCACGACTTATTACACCTAAGGGTCGTGTTTTGTTAAACACAATTTGTAAAATGGAACTAAATGTGGTCGCGAGCGGACAACCAACATATTGGCCTACTGATCAGCAAAAAGTTCGTGATGTCATAGATTTTGGCGTGGTTAATAACATCCCCATGGACTCGATTCATGTGGAAGCGTCCCTAGAATTATCTTCCAATCACACACCTACATTTGTTACTATAATGAATCCAAATAGATTCGTATCTCCGTCTGGTTACTTATTGACATCAGCCTCACAAATAAATTGTTTAAAATATAAAAAATATCTTAGTGCCCATTGCACAGAAAATATTCCGCTTAGCACACCGGATAACGTGGATCTCGGTATTGTTAATTTTGACAGTTATCTCGAACTATCTGTTCAACATTCCAGCATAACTTAAAAAAAAACCAAAAACAAAATCATATATTCCACATATGTCGAGCGTCTATTGACTAAAAAAAGGAGAATTCGAAGAGAGTGGCAATTGCACAGATCCCCCCAACTTAAGACTTTATTAAAAGAGTGCACAAAAAGGCTGAGAAAGTTACTGCAGTCTCAGAAACCGGCTTCCCTGGAAAAATATCTTAAGGGACTGATGCAACTCCACAATCAGACTTCTCATTATGGCGTGCAGCTAGAAGCCTCAATAGACCAGTTATCTCTAAGCCACCATTGAGATTGAATGGAAGCTGGGCAAGAAATGATATTGAAAAAGGAAATCTGTTTGCTAATCATCCGAAAAATGTAGTTACCGCCTGTAAATGTTAGAGCAGCTATTCCCCTAAGATTCGAGTTTAAAGAAATAGAAAAGGCTATTCGGGATTTAAACACCAAGAAGGCACCCGGTATTGACAAGATCAGTAATAAAATGCTTATGGAGCCAAGTATATTGAAGAAAATTATACTTTTTATTTTTAATGCTATTTTACGCCTTCGATACTACCCTCAGGAATGGAAGGTTTCCTTAGTAACCATGATACCAAAGCCAGGAAAGGATCACACAAAAAGGATCATACAGCTATTAGCTTATTATCTAATATTTCAAAGATATTTGAGAAACTAATAGTGTTAAAATTAACGCCGATTTTAAATGAAAATAGATGTATTCCTAATCATCAATTCGGGTTTAGAAGAAAGCAACTTTCTCCCCGCTTCAGCTGCTTTCCTAAGCGAACGGTTCCCGTGGCGCAAAACCCTTTTTTACTTAAAAGGCACATCATCTTTTACACATCCCAATAGTCTTATAACCACCTCTGCACCCAAGCCACGATCGTAGTTGTCGCTCGAACCAGAATATGGTATACAACTAAACAAATAACCCCCACTCGAACACAAACACCAAATCTTGTACCCAAACCGAATTGGTATTTTCCGGATATACAATTGTTGTTAGTTACGTGACAAGGGATTCTGTTTTTGTTTATGATCAGCAGCTTTAAAACATTGTATCAAAGATGCGTATTCTCCAAATAGCAGCCAATGTTCGCGCTTGCGAACAGTGAAACAAACAGCTATAATTTAGTAGAAATATTATTTTTTATTTATGTTTGGCCATTTAAATTATTTAGACAAATTCTCTTTATTTAGTTGGAGCATTTTTATAACAATTTATGTTTTTTTGCAGTTATATAAAAATCTTCCTAAAAAGCGTCCCCAAAAATACCCCTGCAGGCAAAATATAAAACACATTTTTTATTTTTTTATAACGGATTATTAAAATTAAGACTTTATATTAAACAATGGAAACATAAATTGTAACAAATAAATGTACAAAGCTTTGAACTTGGCAATCAAATTCAGTAATTTACTGTTCGCAAGTACGAACAGTGGCCGAAAATGGGTTAAATCGTATTTAGTATTTTTTTCTATGTTTTTTCAGTTTTCCATTCTTTCTTTTTAATTATATTATGATTACAAATTATGATTATGATGTACATGTTCTAGTTTGTAGGCAAGTCGTTGCTTTTGTGAAAATTCGTTTTCTTCTAACGTAACAGTCAACTGTTCGTTATATTTCACTACATATGTATAAAGTTCATGGAGGGCACAATTCGTATTAAATTCCGATGTGTGAAGCTGCAACAAAAAAAACATTGTTAATGGCACTGTTTTTAAAACATGCGCATATATGCACAAAAATTTTTACCCTTGACTCTTTAATTACCCTTGACTCTTCAGCTAGCATTGCATTCATATCTTGATCGGATATTGGTGGCATTTCTCTTATATCACGATAATAGCGATCAACCCATTTTTCTTATATCACGATAATAGCGATCAACCCATTTACGATATTCTGGTATGTCTTTAGCATACAACAACTTTGAACTTGGTGAATCTTTACCTATAATTTAATAATTAAAATTTTTTTACAGTACAAGATTATACACTAATAAAAATTATACATCGAAAATAATCAGTACTACATTTCACGAAAGAACGTTTCGTAGATACTTTTTTCGTATTGTTTACAAATGTTTATAATACACTCTCGATTAGATGATTAAAACCACTTAAATTTTTGAATTTAGCAGGCCATATCTTTTGAAATTTTTTGCAAACATAGAACATTTTTAATACCTTCTATTGTATAGAGAATTTTCTTCAAATTACAAAATTTACAACTCGAATCATTAAAGTTCAAACCACTTAAATTTTTGAATTTAGCAGGCCATATCTTTTGAAATTTTTTGCAAACATAGAACATTTTTAATACCTTCTATTGTATAGAGAATTTTCTTCAAATTACAAAATTTACAACTCGAATCATTAAAGTTCATTCTGTCTGTCGCGCACGTTGAAGATAGACGTGTTTTCTAAGCTCGGCATACGGTTTATTTTTTTTTTATAAAAACGTGAACAAATAAAGTATTAAAAAAGTAAATACAAGAAAAAGATAAAAATGCATGTATGTACATTATTTGCCGGGCACATGCAAATTTATTATCAAAAATTATTTTTGGGAATGAAATATTTTATTAATTAATTCATTTATTAATGATGTGCTAATAATCCCAATTTTTTTAAATGAAAACACTGAAATTTATTGTTGTGGGAAAGCTAGTTCCTATGCGCATTTCGCTGGTTGCTTAACGCAGCTCGTCAGGAAACTTTTTCCAAATCCTGTAGAAAAGCTAAAAATATTATACAAGTAAGACCATAAAGTGAATAAGAATTTTAAAACACTGGTCTTAAATGTAACAATATCAAAGCTTCAACAAAGTCACAACAATAAACCGTCAATTTTTTCTATCTTACATTCCCCTACAATTGGCTGGGTTTTTTCTAACACAAATTGTAGTTGTAAGAGGATAGAAAGAAAAAAACAAAATTAAAAAAAACAAGATGCTTAAATAACGCAGCTTGCCATTTCAGTTTTTTATTTGCCGGGCACATGCAAATTTATTATCAAAAATTATTTTTGGGAATGAAATATTTTATTAATTAATTCATTTATTAATGATGTGCTAATAATCCCAAGCTAGTTCCTATGCGCATTTCGCTGGTTGCTTAACCCAGCTCGTCAGGAAACTTTTTCCAAATCCTTTAGAAAAGCTAAAAATATTATACAAGTAAGACCATAAAGTGAATAAGAATTTTAAAACACTCTGGTCTTAAATGTAACAATATCAAAGCTTCAACAAAGTCACAACAATAAACCGTCAATTTTTTCTTTCTTACATTCCCCTACAATTGGCTGGGTTTTTTCCAACACAAGTTGTAGTTGTAAGAGGATAGAAAGAAAAAAACAAGATGCTTAAATAAAGCAGCTTGCCATTTCAGTTTTTTATTTGCCGCGAACATGCAAATTTATTATCAAAAATTATTTTTGGGAATGAAATATTTTATTAATTAATTCATTTATTAATGATGAAAGCTAGTTCCTATGCGCATTTCGCTGGTTGCTTAGGCCAGCTCGTCAGGAAACTTTTTCAAAATCCTTTAGAAAAGCTAAAAATATTATACAAGTAAGACCATAAAGTGAATAAGAATTTTAAAACACTCTGGTCTTAAATGTAACAATATCAAACCTTCAACAAAGTCACAACAATAAACCGTAAATTTTTTCTTTCTTACATTCCCCTACAATTGGCTGGGTTTTTTCCAACACAAATTGTAGTTGTAAGAGGATAGAAAGAAAAAAACAAAATTAAAAAAAACAAGATGCTTAATAAAGCAGCTTGCCATTTCAGTTTTTTATTTGCCGGGCACATGCAAATTTATTATCAAAAATTATTTTTGGGAATGAAATATTTTATTAATTAATTCATTTATTAATGATGTGCTAATAATCCCAATTTTTTTAAATGAAAACACTGAAATTTATTGTTGTGGGAAAGCTAGTTCCTATGCGCATTTCGCTGGTTGCTTAGGCCAGCTCGTCAGGAAACTTTTTCAAAAGGAAAAAGAAAAAATTTTATTAAAAAAATAAAAGTTGAAATTTAAATTTTAAATTTGTTTTTAAAATGCATTAAGAACGCCAAAAGACTAATTTGCTCAAATTATTGCAAAATTTGTTGTTCCTGAATTATAAACACTTGAATTTTTATTAAAAACTAGCATTTAACCCGCTACTTCGTTAGCGCCCCTTTTTCTTATGTGGACATATTTTTACGCCAAAGTTTATGTTTCTAGGTTTAAACCCGCTACTTTGTAAAGGAACGATTTGTTCGTACTTCGAAAAATTTTATTTGTATTTTTTAGATACGGGTCTAATTTCAAAAAAGTACCAGACACCTAACCGCTTATTATTTTAGTGAACATCAGATTAGGGAATTTCCCGTTTTAACCTTTTTTACCCTTTAACCATAAAAATTTCCAAAACTCCCATCATAGGTAATCGATTTCGCGAGAGGCCAACCTCCAGGGCAAATTTCAGCATTTTACTTCAGGCGTGTAGGTCGTGCGATGATGAATCAGGCAGTAACTTTACAATTTTATATTATATAGGTAGATGAAGAAAAAGGTTTTTAAAAAAAATAACAGAATTAGGTACGATTTTCACCCCTTAAACATTCGAATTTCAAAACGCATCAAATTTGTATTTGTATTTTTTAGATAAGTTACGAATGTGATATATTTTTTATTTTAATGTTTATTGGTTTAAAAGATAGATGGCATAGCAAAAAGTTTTTAAAAATACAGGTTTTACCCGTCTACACCTTATTTCAAAAAAGTGCTAGACACCTCCACTTATTTTTAATAAACAATAATAGGTATTAAATTTTTTTGTATCTCATTTAGCTTAGCAGATATGAGGTCAGCGTGATCGATTTGGTGAAAGGCCTGCCTCAGGTCCAAATGTCAAACAAAGTACAAAATTACGTACGATTTTTACCCCTTATTTATAAAAAATTTCAATATTGTAGTAGGAGCCCATAATTTAATACGTATATGTCAATGAATAAAAAAAAATGTTTTGTAAAAAAGTACCAAAAATAGTAACGGTTTTTACCCCCTAAACGTCAAAATTTCGAAAAAGTACCAAATATGTATTTGGATTTTTTAGATAAGTTTCAAATGTGATATAACCCTTATTTCAATGTTTATTAGTTTAAAAGATAGATGGGATGACAAAAAAGTACCAATATACAGATTTTACCCGGTTACTCCGTATTTCCCCTTTTTAGTACTTTTTTTCTCCCCATTGAAGCATGAAAAATTTCAATATTGTAGTGGGAGCCCATAATTGAATACGTTTATGTCAATAAATAAAAAAAATGTTTTATAAAAAAAGTACCAAAAATAGTTACGCTTTTACCCCTTAAACGTCCGAATTTCGAAAAAGTATTTGGATTTTTTAGATAAGTTTCAAATGTGGTATAACCCTATTTCTATGTTTATAGATTTAAAAGATAAAGTACCAAAATGCAGGTTTTACCCGTTTACTCCCTTAAAGGGCTGAATTTCCAAAAAGTACCAGACACCTGTCCGCTTATTTTTCTAAAGAACAACGAAAAGCATTAAATTTTTTTTGTATCTCTTATAGTTTTACAGATATAAGGTTATCGAATTTACCCGTTTTTGCCCTTTTTTACCCCCTTAACATTCGAATTGCCAAAAATCCCGTCTTGGTGGATCGATTTGGGGAGAGACCAACCCCTGGTCCAAATTTCAAGTTTTTAACTTCAGGCGTTTAGGCTGTGCGATGATGAATCAGTCAGTCAGTAACGTTACAATTTTATATATATAGAAGAACGGAAAGCATAAAAAAATCTGCTTGTAGAAATGCATAATTGAACAGCGCAAGTTTAGGAGGTAAAATTGTTGGGCAAGTTTATGAAGTTTGTGTAAATGCATTCTTATACAATTTTTGATAGTTAATTTGCGAGGGCGTAAAATTGCACAGATTGCGAGACTTTTGAGCGATATCATGAAAACTCTTTTTAACGAATATCGTTACTTTGTAGGCAAGATAAAAGAGAGTGGAATTAGGAGTACACAAGTTTATGTATTCTTGCGATTTTTTTTTTCCTTATTTGATACAAAATTGATTTTAGTTGAGGCGCAGATTTTCTATTTGTTAAGTAAGTGTGCATACATGAAAAATTGCTGCAACAAATCTTTTACAATGTTAACCCAAAACAAGAAAAATCACAAAATGTAAAGAGGGACTTTCAAAAGGAAAGGCGAAATAAACTACTCAAACAGGACGCAAACATATCAAAATTGTACGTACGTATAATCCTTTTGCGTTGTTAATTGGGGTATTTGACAAACGATTAAAACATGTTTGTAAAGGGTGTCCAACCAAACCGCACGATGTTAATTGTAAATTAAAGCAAAAGTTTTCGGAGAACTATAATTAAGGTTCAATGTCATTAAGGTGCCGAATTATATCATTTGTTAGCTCATGAATTGTTCTTGGCTTACCGACGTATACTGTTTCTTTTAAATACAATTTTATTTATATATCAAATCACATGTCAATTAACATCACCCGATGACGCCGCTATGCCATAAGCATGCTTAGGAGTTTTCCTACACACCCGGTTTGCTGAAATTTGCGGACAATTCTCCCGATTGTGGACACACTTGGTCGATTAAGTCCCAATTTACATTATACGATTTTTGTCGTTGCGATTATTGTCGTTTCTTCTATGAAGTTGGTCTTATGTTTACATTGTACGATTTTTGTCGTTACAACTTCTTGTGTATACATATAATTTGGCACTACGAATGAAAGAACAAAACGAATCGTAGAGTACACTCGCTTGTGTACCCCTTTTAATTCCTCTCTCCGCTCTCGCCAATAAGGTAAGAATCGCAACGACAAAAATCGTATAATGTAAATTGGGACTAAGCTGACCAAAAAAAATCACAAAGTTCATTTTGATTTGAACGCGCATTTTCGTAAAAGGCTTTAACAATCTTAACGTTAAATTAAGTTGGACAAAAAACTTGACGTTAAGGTGTGTCCCATAATAAACATCGTGCATTTTGGTTGGACCATCCTTTAGAAAAATCGAAATGTTGAATATTTCCGAAGCTACCTAGTTCTAAATTTAATCGTTTAAGTTGAAATTTAGCAGAGTAAAAAAGGAAGAGACGAAACAAAAAAAATGTAAGAGGATAAAAGTTTTTTATTAGAATCTATTGAAAAGTTATTAATTATGTTTGGGTCGTTTATTTGTTAGCTATTGCCATTATTAGGTAAGATCATTGGTTAAGAAATAAAAAAATAATATAACAAAATTTAAAGTAAAAAAAAAATGAATGTAAAATCTGCACAATTTACAAAAAAAAACTTATTTTTTAAACAAAAAACTTCAAAACTGCTCAATGCAAAGAAAAACTGCAAAATGCAGATACGGCACTGTTGGTAGCATTAGAGAAGGCTATACTGGCTGTCCCTTTTTTGTATGTTGTTTTATTAGATGTGAAATACAGGTTTCAATACTTATAACTACATACAATAAAAAGGGACAGCTAGATTACTAGTGCTGTAAATGTACCTTGGCTTCACTGTTGCCAATCTAGCTACTTTCTCGTCAAATCTAGCGATTTTTATTCGGCACCTTAATGACATTGAACCTTTTATAGTTCTCCGAAAACTTTTGCTTTAATTTACAATTAACATCGTGCGGTTTGGTTGGACACCCTTTACAAACATGTTTTAATCGTTTGTCAAATACCCCAATTAACAACGCAAAAGGATTATACGTACTCGCAAATGAACTATCAAAAATTGTATAAGAATGCATTTACACAAACTTCATAAACTTGCCCAACAATTTTACCTCCTAAACTTGCGCTGTTCAATTATGCATTTCTACAAACAGATTTTTTTATGCTTTCCGTTCTTTTTTAATAAAAATTCAAGTGTTTATAATTCAGGAACAACAAATTTTGCAATAATAGCCTCTGCAGGTTCTCTATGAATAGGGGTAAACAGAACTCTGAATCGGTTCGCCAATATACCGAAGGCGTTTTCCACTACTCGCCTATTTCGTGACAACATTTTATTGAAACATATTTGTTTCTCATTAAGGTTTCGGAGAGAGTACGGTTTTATCATATAATCTGTTAGAGCAAACGCATCATCAGATAAAAATGTAAAAGCTGTAGATATATTAATGCCTACATCAGCATATAAGAAACGATAATTAGCATCTGCTATGCCCATTAGTATGATAGAATTGAATCCCTTATAATTGAAATACGTCGAATCAAATCTTTTCCACCCAATAATGTTGCAATGCTTGCCTATAAATGTATGATATGTGTGTATGTAAATTGTTTAAAGAATGTTTTATGTATTAAAAAATGTAAAGAAACGTTTCCAGCTACAGCTTCTAAGCAATTAGGGAAGCCCCACATATTAAAAAAATCGAATGCCATTGAACGCCATTCGGTCTCACAGTTTGGAAATTGCAAACATTCATCATTTAATGCTTTATATATAGCTGCTATTGCCGTCTTTAGAATTTTGGAGATGGTTGATTGGTGTATATGTTTCTCCTATGTACAAATATTACAAAATAAATAATGAACATGTATGTAAATATGGTTACCTGTGGCTAGATAACTCAACGAAACAAGAAGTCTTTCTGGAGGTCCGATACAATTTCTAAAGCGAGTGTCCTGCTTTGTGATGTATGGCCTTTTTCCAAAAATATGGAGAATTTATGAGGAGTCATCCTCAAAATATTTCTATAAAGCTTCGAGTCTTCGCATTATATTTCCTTGTAAAATTTGTGTACAAATCCTTCGTCTTTTTATTTTGTTTTCGTAATTTTTTATTTATTATAAACTCAATGGCTGATATATTTTGCAATAAAGCCACATCAACAATAACTTCAGTTTTGATGAACAGTGCAAATATAATGTAATTGAAAAATTTACCAAGTGCAAAGAGTTCAGCTGTATTAAGATAAATAGCAAACTGTTAAACATTTTACTAAAGTTATCGATTAAAAATTAAGTTATGTCAAAAAAAATGTAAAATTGTTCAACTTAAAATTTCAAGCTTGAAATATTAAAAGTGTTGCTGAATCAGCGGTTTATGTGCAAATTCAGCGATTTACCGCTTTTTGTTTGTTTTGCTTTTATGTTTCTCATAAACAAAAAATTGACAACATTTAATTAAAATAATTAATCAAATCTTATCCTAATATTTGATTTATGTCCTGCCAGTGCCGGACAAAAAAGATTTCGTCATCACGGTTTCTGTTCACATATGTAGGTGTTTACCGCTCATCTGATTGGGTGAGTGCTGCAGTGTCTCTTCTTCTTAGTCGAGTGTGGCCGCCATAATTTAAAATATTTCGTGCTAATGGATTTGGGTGTAGTTCCAGCCTTTTTAAATATTTTACTGCATATTTCGTTATCATAGTTTTTACTAATGGCACATTGAGATCCTTGTGGATATTTGAGTTTTTGACGTACCAGGGGGCGACTGTGATAATTCGAAGAAGTTTATTTTGGCGCCTTTGAATTTTTGATGTTAGAAGCCGAGGCAGTGCCCCATAACTGAATACCGTAGCTCCAAATTGGCTTTAAGATAGAGTTGTAAAGTAGAAGTTTGCAATCGAGGCTGAGTACAGAATTTCTTCCAATAAGCCAATTTATTTGAATTGCTTTTAGTTTCATTTGAGTTAATTTAGCTTCTATATGCCATTAAACGCCGATCTAGATGTATACCGAGGTATTTTACAAGCGAGTGTTGGGGTATTATTTGATTATTGATTTTAATAGGGGGCATGTTTCCCGACGCAGTGTGAATGTTATATGTGCGCATTTTTGCTCATTGATCTTTATCCTCCATTTTTTAACCACCTTTCCAGTTCAAATATGTGATCCTGTAAGTAACGAGATGCTTCTTGACAGTTTGCGTGTACGCTTAGAAAAGCTGTATCGTCCGCAAATGTTGAGGTATGGGTGTAGCTGTTTGTTGGCAAGTCCGAAGTATAAATTAAGTATAATAGGGGGCCCAGGATGCTGCCTTGTGGGACTCCAGCGTTAATTGGCTGAGGAGAAATTTAAAAATCGCCTTGTTTAGTCCCAATTTACATTATACGATTTTTGTCGTTGCGATTATTGTCGTTTCTTCTTTGAAGTCGGTCTTATGTTTGTCGTTACAACTTCTTGTGTATACATATAATTTGACACTACGAATGAATGAACAAAACGAATCGTAGAGTACACTCGCTTGTGTACCCCTTTTTATTTCTCTCTCCCCTCTCGCCAATAAGGTAAGAATCGCAACGACAAAAATCGTATAATGTAAATTGGGACTTAATAATAAAGTGACGCCCGACTAAGTAGCTTTCTAACTGCTTGTGTATGTTTGCTGGTAAGTTTCGCTGCAATTTCAGTAGTAACCCTTTATGCCAGACTTTATCAAAAGCTTGAGACACTTCGATGAAGAGTGCAGAGCAATATTTTTTTTCTTCAAAGGATTTTTTATGATATTTACTATTCGATGAGTTTGTTCAATTGTGCTGTGTTTTCTTCTAAAACCGAATTGATGATTGGGAATACATCTGTTTTCATTTAAAATCGGCGTTAATTTTGACACTAGTAGTTTCTCAAATAGCTTTGATATATTAGACAATAGGCTTATAGGTCTATATGACTCAACTTTTGTGGGATCCTTTCCTGGTTTAGGTATCATGGTAACTAAAGATACTTTCCACTCTTGTGGGTAGTATTCCAGGCGTAAAATATCATTAAAAATTAGTAGAATAATTTTCTTTGCTATGCGGGGTAGCTCCAAAAGCATTTTGTTGTTACTGATGTTATCAAAACCAGGGGCTTTCTTGGGGTTTAAATCATGAATAGCCTTTTCGATTTCTCTTATCTCAAATCTTAGTGGAACAGCTGATCTAACCACAACAGGTGGTAACTCGACCGCAGTATCGAAAGATGTATGAGGGGTAAATACGGTTTTCAAATGATTAACAAAAATATTTCCTTTTTCTATATAATTTCGTGCCCAACTTCCTTTTAAGTTTCTTAATGGCGGTTTAGAGATAACTGGTCTTTTTAGATTTCTAGCTGCACGCCATAATGAGTAGTCAGATTGAGGAGTTGCATCAAGTTCCTTAAGATATTTTTCCAGAGAAGCCGTTTTATGAGACTGCAGTAAGTTTCTTAGCCTTTTTGTGCACTCTTTTAGTAAATTTGTTGTGGGGATCTGTGCAATTGCCACTCTCTTCGAGCTTTCAGTCAAGAGACGCTCGACATCTGTTTTATTTTACTATTTTTGATGTTGCTGCGGGCTATGCTAGAATGTTGAACAGCTAGTTTGAGATTATTGTCAAAATTTACAATAGAAAGATTCACATTTTCCGGTGTTCTAAGCGGAATTTTTTCAGTGCAGTGGGTACTGAGATATTTTTTATATTTTAACCAATTTATTTGTGTTGCTGACGTCACTAAGTAACCACACGGAGATACAATTCTATTAGGGTTTGCTATAGTAAGAAGTGTAGGTTTGTGATCAGAAGATAATTCTAAAGAAGCTTCAACATGAATCGTTTCTGCGGGGATGTTTTTAACCACGCCAAAATCGATGACATCTGGAATTTTTTGCTGATCAGTAGGCCAATAAGTTGGTTGTCCACCTGCGACCACATTTAAATCTATTTTACACATTGTATTGTACAAAACACGACCCTTTGGTGTTATGAGCCGTGACCCCCAGAAGGTATGTTTAGCGTTGTAATCGCCAGCGGCTAGGAAACAGGGTCCTAATGATTTAAAATATTTATAATATTGGCTTTCTGATATTGAAAATCTAGGTGGAGAGTATAATGATGAAAGTACTAAGTTTCGATTTAACTCTTCAACACAAATGTTCGTTGCTTGCACATAATCTTCACGATAATCACACATTAAATAGTGTTTGATTCGGGATTTTACCAAAATAGCAGAGCCTCCACAAGCTCTATCTCGAGCGTCTTGGTATCATATAATATATAACCATTAATTTTAAAATTATTTCTTGAGATCAAATGAGTTTCAGAAACCATCATTACATCAATTTGTTTACTTTTAAGAAAGTATTCTAGTTCATTTTTATTTTGGCGAATGCCGTTTGCGTTCCAAAATCAAATTTTTAAACAATTCATGGCTTGTTAAGTACAGCTTGCAATTACATTGATTGCATTCTTAACATTTCCTGCATCATATTACCCATTGTGTTCGTAAAGTTAGTTACTGTTTGCACTAGTGTTTCCATGGTTTTTTCTAGACGACTTAAATTAGAAACTGGAGTCTCATCATTATTTGGCAAATCACCTTGCATTGGAATATGGTTTGATTTTAGGACGTTAGCGTAGGATGTTCTGTTATTACTAGGCTGCGGTACTTGAATGTCATTAGTGTTAACTTGATGTGATACCTGCATTTGAGAGGGATTAGGTTTCGGTCCAACCGAGCGCTTGACTATAGAGTATACAGGGCATCCTCTATAGTTGGCAGTGTGATTACCACCACAGTTGCTGCATTTTTTTACATTGGGGTCGTTTTTAGACTTACCGCAGAGAGCTGTATCATGCAACTCTCCACATACAACGCAAACAGGGGTTAAATGGCAGTATGCCTTAGAGTGACCAAATTCTTGGCAGTTTAAACATTGTACGGGACCGTTCCTTTTGTGCGGCTCCTCTATCGTTATTTTCCTATACAGGATATATTTCAGACTGTAAATGGGATGCGTTTCGTTTTTTTTAAGCTTAACGTCGCCGGGTTCTAACTCCACTCGAAATAGTGGCTGGGGATTTTTTTCTCTATTTTTAATATTTATTACGTTTTTTATTTTGAAGCCCTTCTCTTCTAAAAACGTTTTTATCTCACCTTTACCTTACGAAAATCATCTTCACGATTAACTTGTATTTTTGTCTCATTTATACTACCCCGCTTAATCGCAACTACATAAAAAGAATTTTCACCTTTTACCGAGATCAAATTCTTTATTAATTCATTTGAGTTTTGCTCTCTAAGATATATCGGCGGTGGCTTAGAAGACTTGATAACGTTTTGTGCTTCCGGAGATTCCTCATCCAGAATTGCAAAACGATTTTATGAACTTGTTTTATCAGCTGTACCATCTTTTAAGACTTTTGAGACCGAAGCAACTGCTGACCTCTTTTAAGCACTGTTATGTACCTGTATACCTACTTGTACTGGAGGCTTTTGACCACTTTTTACTTGTGGAGCTGAGTTTTCCATCATGCCTGATTGGGGGTTAATATTTTCATCACTTATTAAAATTGTTTTTGCCGCTGAGGCCCCACTTGCAGGTTTTATATTTTTTATTGTATTGAAATCAACCGTATTATTAGACACCGAAGGTGATACTGAGTTTTCTATTATGCCTGATTGAGAGTTAATATTTTCATTACTTATTATTGTCGTTGAGGCAAAACTTGCAGGTTTTATATTTGTTATTGTATCAACCGTGTTATTAAATACAGACGGCGAGAGGGATCGCGTGCGAGTAATAGGTTTAGCCGTTAGGTATTTGCTATCATCGTTTATTTTTTTTATATCTGCATTTGTTTCATTAACACTCACTGTGATATATGCAATTCTACTGTTTGCACTCATAAGAGTTTTTTTTTTTTTACTGTTTACAGTAGTGCTCTTCTTATTTGTTATTGTTTATCAACACCGAGAATAAAAAAAAATGTGTGTTATGTATGTATGTACATACATGTATTTTTTTTCTTGTATTTACTTTTTAAAAAAAAAAATAAACCGTATGCCGAGCTTAGAAAACACGTCTATCTTCAACAGTGAAAAAATGGATGAAGGATTTTTATTTAAATAAAAGTGTTCTTTTTCAAATGAGTTTTTTTGTTGGCCCTCCACCACGATGCAAAAATCTACGTTATAAACGATTGGCTGTAATTTGTAACTTAAAACACTAGTTGCTTTTCGCAACAAATGAAAAACACTTTAATAATACAATACGTATTAAATTTAAGTTATATTTCAAACTATTCGCAAAACTTTCACAACAGAATGTATCTTTTACAAACGATTAGTTTTAATACAACTCACAAGTTTTTTTTTATTATAACTACAATACATCTTTTTTTATGTTTTTTTTTTATTTCAATTGTTTTAACTATTAATGTTAAACTTAATACCGAACAAATTGTTTTTTTTTATCTCGCAAATTATTTTTTGAAATAAATTAACGTTATCAATCAAAATTTTGCCACTTGCAATGAATAAACAAATAATTTTGACACAATAAATCTATCACCATGGATAAGCAAAAAATAATAGATTCCGTAGTGCTGCCACCTTCTAGTAATTTCACCATGATTATATTCAACATTTTTTATTTTTCGAATTTATTCTATGAGTTAAATTTCAGTTATGTATTTTATAAAGCTTTTTGTAATAGCTCTATTCCTTAAATTTTTTTAGGAATGACTTTATACACTACCAGACTATATTGTATTTTCTTGTTACATTTTACCTTAGCTTTCCGTTGGATAGCAATGAAGTATATTTATGTAAAGAAAAATTTACAATTATTAGACACCAGTAGAATGTAATGCATTTTCTAGCCCACTAAGGCCTTCGTCATCATTCTTTGTGTCACACCGGGTAGTGATACTTTATAAATTGAATGTATTTAACTCAACTATTTTAACAAATAGATATTGGGAATTATTTCTTTTTCATAAGCAACTTTATTATATTCATGGTAAAATTACTACAAAGTGGCAGCACTAGGATTTGTTGCACAACAATACAACAAAAACAGGCAAATTTGTTTGTGTAAAAAAGTTAAGTGTGTCAAAAATATGAATTTTCACCACACCAAAATATTGTTCTTATTGAAACGTCAATTCCTCAAAATAAAAGCCATATAAACATATACTTAGTAAAACAAATTTTATAAGAAATAGCAAGTTGAATTACTTACATACATAAATGCAGCAGTACAAGTCAACTTGCTGCAAAGTGTCAAGTGCATATCAATATCAGCCAAAGTTTAGATGTCAGTGAATACATATCGGATAAAAACAAGAATAGACAAGTTTTAGTTGCCAGCATTAATCATGGAAGTAAGTTACAAGGCTAGCAAATTGTCACCTATAATAATATAGTTTTAAACTTTTTTAGGTAATATTGTAGATGATCTGACCCTGCTTTTGACGCTTGTGCACATTAAAATTTAAACAGAAGTCGATAAAAAACTGCTGGAATTTGATGGTTTTGGCATTTTATTCATTTTTTTTTTTTAATTCTTTAGTGTATGTATATACTATAGACTTATTTATTTAAGAATTTTAATCAAAATACAAGTAAAACCTTCTTTATGTTTATGTTATAATAATGAGGAGAGAATCCTTGCCCATGGGCAAAGGCCGTCTATGCAGAGCATCTTTAGTTAGCGAAACCAGTGCTCGTTATACCGTGGAGAAGAAAATCTTTGTACCCGGCTGAAGGCTGGCTATGCAGAGAAGCTTTAGTTAGCGAAACCGGTATTACTTATCCCATAGGGGAGAAAATCCTTGCGCCCGGCCAATGGCCGGCTATACAGAAAATCTTGAGTTAGCGAAACCGGTATTAGTAATCCCATAGGGGAGAAAATCCTTGCGCCCGGCCAATCTTGAGTTAGCGAAGCCGGTATTAGTTATAGCATAGGGGAGAACATCTTTGCGACCGGCGGAAGCCCGGATATGTTGGTATTAACTCAAAATGTAATAATTCTCAGTAGAGCAGAACAATTTTTAATTTTATGAGGCATATATCTTTTAGGCATATGAAATTTAGTGACAATTTTTCTAAAAATATAACATAAGTTCCCTAATGTCAATGTTTATAGCATTTTTAGTTTAAATAAAACATTTTCAAATAAAACGGGACCTTTTTCAAATTAAACGAAACTTTTTTCAGAATAAACGGAACTTTATTCAAAATAAAACAAACTTTATTCAAATACCGTTAAACATTTTTCAAATTAAATAAAACCATTTTTAAAATTTTGTAGGAATTTAGTTTTTTTTTTTTTTTTTGCTAAAGAAGGTGAAAGAGCTCATGGTGTTTTGCCAACCGTAAAGAGAAAGAATATGAATGACAGATAATACTGGCGTTGTTTACCATAAAGTTATTTCTGTATCCAGTGTGAATTCGGCCCGTTTCCAAGTATTTCTTTGGGAGCTCTTAGATAAAATTGAAATCAGCCCAATGCTACAAAACTCATTTTTAATTATGGAGAATGCCAGAATCCATAAATCCCAAGTTATATGACATATGGTGGACAATACTGAATCTACATTGAAATGTTACCACTATATTCTCCTATGCTGAACCCGATAGAAAAGACATTTTCAAAGTTAAAATTTCATGCCCAATCATCATTTAGATATTTTACCACTGACCGTAACATTGTAAGTGTAGCCTCTTCATTAATGAGTAATTCAAATAAATCCAAAAAATAAATTCCCTACAAATTTTTAACTGTTTTTGAATAAAGTTTCATTTATTTTGAAAAATGTTTCGTTTAATTTGAAAAAGGTTTCGTTTAATTTGAAAAAGGTTGCGTTTAATTTGAACTGAAAATGCTATATAACTAAGCCTTTAATATATTTTCCATTTATATTTATTTCGTTGATGAATTATGTTGTTAAAACCTCTCTATATATACATTTTTTGTAAATACATGATTATCATATAACAAATGACCATGATCGGTAGTGTCTGTTATATAAAATCGTTATATCAAAAGATCGTTATATCAAAAGATCGCACTTTATTTAAAAAAAAAAAAATGCAAGAAACACATTCTTTACAATGTAACCATATTAATAATTTATCAATAACATTAAAATTATTCGTAAGTGCAAAATTTAAGAAATCAACGGTAACATTTAAAAACAACAACTCTTCCAAAAAGAAAACAACATATTTAAAATTGTCTTTTTATTGCATCAGGCAATATTGTGTTTTTATTGGGCACATCAATTTGATGTTCTATAGGCACTATTGGATTAGTATTGGGCACATGCATTTCATGTACCTCAGGCACTATTGGCAAAGCTTTTGGCAACAAACGAGTAAACCGTCCCAGAGCTAGGATATCGTTTTTTGAAAACTGGTCAAAACAAATTCTTGTGGCTGAATTAAATTCCTTCCTGCACAACTTACTCCACTTTTGACTCATTGTACCGATTTTTGGAGGTTTAAAAAACGTACCGTTGCCAGGCAGTTCTTCCTTACCGCATAATAAACACTTAAGCATTTTTGAAAAGAACGCACAAAGGCTTCACAATTAAAATAGGTTTGATTCTTATTTAAATGAAAGTTTTCTTTTGCAAATGAGTTTTTTTGTTGGTCCTCCACCACGATGCAAAAGGCTACGTTATAAACGATTGGCTGTAATTTGTAACTTAAAACACTAGTTGCTTTTCGCAAGAAATAAAAAGCACTTTTATAATACAATACGTATTAAATTTAAGTTATATTTCAACCTATTTGCAAAACTTTCACAACAGAATGTATCTTTTACAAACAATTAGTTTTAATACAACTCACAAGTTTTTTTTTATTATAACTACAATACATCTTTTTTTATGTTTTTTTTTTCATTTCAATTGTTTTAACTATTTATTTTAAACACAATACCGAACAAATTGATTTTTTTTTTCTCGCAAATTATTTTTTGAAATAAATTAACGTTATCAATCAATAATGCATTTTCTGGCCCGCTACGGCCTTCGTCAGCATTCTGGATAGTTTTCATAAGTAACTTTATTTTTATTCAACATATTTCATTTTATTTATAAATTTCAGTTATGTATTTTTAAGATTTTTGTTCAAATCAAAACATTTTAATATTCGATTTGCAAGTTCTATATAAAAATTAATATAGTTATTAACAATTTTGCTTATATCGCTTTTGTTGAGTTTTGATTTTGATAGTAACTCATTAGCCAATAAGCCCAAATACTAATCATTAAAGTTCAAAAAATTCTTTGTGTTCATAAATTCCGTTTAGTAAATTAAATTTTTGTAAAATTAGTTAATACAGTTTTAAAAACACTTTACATTTTGTTGTATAGGTTATTACAAGTGCTCCAAAGTATGTTAAAAATTTTATGGTAAAAATTACAACATAAATATATTTTAAAGTTCACTATCTTTTAAAGTTTACAAAATTCAGTAAATTTCCTTTTCAATCTTATGCCCCTATTGCGGTTCTCCACTCAACTCAGTTTGGTCGTGTGAGAGTCAATCCAACTTATGCACAACCAAACTCATTTTAGGTATTGTGATACCCAACGGTTTTTAGTTGAGTTTGCTATAAAGTTGCCAACTTAAAATATCGATTTGCCAACTTTAAATATAACGTTTGACAAGTGAAAATTTTATAAAATTAAATAATTTTTTAAACTTAAAGTAGTTTTAATTGTTGTGTTGAATAAAAAGTATTTACAATGGATATTAGTGTCGATTTATTTTATGATGATGAAAATGAAAACTCTTGTACAGATGTGCTACGTATAAGAGGAAAAATTTCTGATGATTCCAACCCTCTTGAACTACCTAATGTCAAGTAAGAACTTATAATTAGTAACGTAACTAAATAATAATTTTAAATTTGTAGATTTAAAAGTTATTTCCGACTAAACAAGGAAGCGTTTTGTTATTTGCCGGATAAAATCAAAGATCATTCAAAAAACACCTGTTCGCGTAGTGGCTATTCCTCCTATATAAAAGTTATGTGTTAAAGTCCCATATATCTTTACACTGATATTTGGTCATACCAAATTTTGGTTTTCCACGTGCAATCTCTGGGTTTTTTCCATTAGATTAACAAGCCTCTCAAATTGTGCTTTAGTTGTAATTTTCAAAGATCTACAAATGTATTAAAGCTGTGAAATTCTAATATATAGTATAACAAATCTTTCTACTTACGGTTTTTCCATTGTTATTGTTTTTTGCTTTGAAAGTCAACTGAAATTGAAAACAACTCAACTACTAATAAACAGTTGTGTATTTATAACGTTTCTGTCGACCAAACTTTTACAAAGTTGAAAACTGTAATATCACGAAAAAAACAGATACACAACTGAAAAGCCAACTACCAGTCGAGTTGAGAATGGCAATGCAAATTTACCAAAGACAACCAAACTCTTTCAAAAGAGGAGAACCGCAATAGAGGCATTAATTTCATGTGTAAAAAATTCGATCGCATCAACTTTTCCAGCCTAGGACACATTCTTTTAAAAAATATCCATTTATTTTATATTGTAGTGTATAATTTATTCAAATATACAGAAGAAAAGTATACACTTCACTTGATGGCACAAGCCAAAATAACAAAACCAGCACCTTTTTGCTACATTGAATTTTTGTTGATTTTGGCGAGATTAAAATCTGATAATAAGAAGAATGCTGTTTTTATTCTCTCGCTGATAATTACAACATTTACACTTTCAACTACAAACTGCATGCGGCTTATTTTTGATCATTCAATAATATTAGAAAAAAAGTTTTTGAAGCTTGCCGCCTGCATCATTTATTGTAGTACTGAATAATTCGTTACAGAATAAAAATCGTGTAACGGTAAAATATGTATGTACATACCAAATGACAAAATATGATATGAATAATTTTTATTGAAGTTATTGTTTTTTTAGTTGGTAACTGTACAAAATAAATGTCTGGTTCGAACAATAAGAACATAACATTAAAATAATGTAAATTTTTATTTGTTCTATTTAAATATATTTATTATAGCATTTAATTTTAGGGACTTACAAAAAACAAATAAAATATTACTTGTTTAATTTTAACTTTGATAACATTAAGTTAAAACTGCTATTTCGTTAACGTAAAGAATTTTTTCATTGATTTTATGAAACATTAAACCTAACTAATTTTTTACAAACTAGTACCTATGTCCAATGCCAAAAATTTAATTGTTAATTGGACGTTTTTACAACAATTTTAGGAGGAAAATATTTTTAAGTATTTTGCAATTCAAAACTTTGTTTGCTTTCATTGATTTAGAGTAATTTTTCATTCAATATATGAAATTACAAAAATTTCCTTTTTTTTCCATCATTTTAACAATATTTGAATATTTTTATTTCTTGTTCATTTAAATTTTACAAAAATCTATTGAAATAATGTATAACAATTAGCTGGATTTATTTTTCTTATACAAATACATATGTGAATTTTCAGATATAAAAAGTTTTAAATAATTTACACTAAAATTCTTCATAAGGAAAAAACGTGATCTGGCCGACCATTTCCAGCGGAAAATGAAGTAGTAAACACCCCTTATAGAACCCTTTTTGTAGACAAGATCTTCCAGTTGCATTCGAACTTTAATACTAATTAACAAGGTGTCTCATTGTAGATCGACGCCTTGCCCTCTTCCATCTACTTTAAAGGCTCCTGAAAGACCTTCTTAAAAGATTTAAGAATCATGCATTATCCCAATTTAATTGTTGTCAATTTTTTCTTTCTTACATTCCCCTACAATTGGCTGGGTTTTTTCCAACACAAATTGTAGTTGTAAGAGGATAGAAGGAAAAAAACAAAATTAAAAAAAAACAAGATGCTTAAATAAAGCAGCTTGCCATTTCAGTTTTTTATTTGCCGGGAACATGCAAATTTATTATTAAAAATTATTTTTGGGAATGAAATATTTTATTAATTAATTCATTTATTAATGATGTGCTAATAATCCCAATTTTTTTAAATGAAAACACTGAAATTTATTGTTGTGGGAAAGCTAGTTCCTATGCGCATTTCGCTGGTTGCTTAGGCCAGCTCGTCAGGAAACTTTTTCAAAATCCTTTAGAAAAGCTAAAAATATTATACAAGTAAGACCATAAAGTGAATAAGAATTTTAAAACACTCTGGTCTTAAATGTAACAATATCAAAGCTTCAACAAAGTCACAACAATAAACCGTCAATTTTTTCTTTCTTACATTCTCCTACAATTGGCTGGGTTTTTTCCAACACAAATTGTAGTTGTAAGAGGATAGAAAGAAAAAAACAATATTAAAAAAAACAAGATGCTTAAATAAAGCAGCTTGCCATTTCAGTTTTTTATTTGCCGGGCACATGCAAATTTATTATCAAAAATTATTTTTGGGAATGAAATATTTTATTAATTAATTCATTTATTAATGATGTGCTAATAATCCCAATTTTTTTAAATGAAAACACTGAAATTTATTGTTGTGGGAAAGCTAGTTCCTATGCGCATTTCGCTGGTTGCTTAGACCAGCTCGTCAGGAAACTTTTTCCAAATCCTTTAGAAAAGCTAAAAATATTATACAAGTAAGACCATAAAGTGAATAAGAATTTTAAAACACTCTGGTCTTAAATGTAACAATATCAAAGCTTCAACAAAGTCTCAACAATAAATAGTAAATTTTTTCTTTCTTACATTCCCCTACAATTGGCTGGGTTTTTTCCAACACGAATTGTCGTTGTAAGAGAATAGAAAAAAAAAAACAAAATTAAAAAAAACAAGTTGCTTAATAAAGCAGCTTGCCGTTTCAGTTTTTTATTTGCCGGGCACATGCAAATTTATTATCAAAAATTATTTTCGGGAATAAAATATTTATTAATTAATTCATTTATTAATGATGTGCTAATAATCCCAATTTATGATAAAAAACACTGAAATTTATTGTTGTGGGAAAGCTAGTTCCTATGCGCATTTCGCTGGTTGCTTAACCCAGCTCGTCAGGAAACTTTTTCCAAATCCTTTAGAAAAGCTAAAAATATTATGCAAGTAAGACCATAAAGTGAATAAGAATTTTAAAACACTCTCGTCTTAAATGTAACAATATCAAAGCTTCAACAAAGTCACAACAATAAACCGTCAATTTTTTCTTTCTTACATTCCCCTACAATTGGCTGGGTTTTTTCCAACACAAATTGTAGTTGTAAGAGGATAGAAAGAAAAAAACAAGATGCTTAAATAAAGCAGCTTGCCATTTCAGTTTTTTATTTGCCGGGCACATGCAAATTTATTATCAAAAATTATTTTTGGGAATGAAATATTTTATTAATCAATTCATTTATTAATGATGTGCTAATAATCCCAATTTTTTTAAATGAAAACACTGAAATTTATTGTTGTGGGAAAGCTAGTTCCTATGCGCATTTCGCTGGTTGCTTAGGCCAGCTCGTCAGGAAACTTTTTCAAAATCCTTTAGAAAAGCTAAAAATATTATACAAGTAAGACCATAAAGTGAATAAGAATTTTAAAACACTCTGGTCTTAAATGTAACAATATCAAAGCTTCAACAAAGTCACAACAATAAACCGTCAATTTTTTCTTTCTTACATTCCCCTACAATTGGCTGGGTTTTTTCCAACACAAATTGTAGTTGTAAGAGGATAGAAAGAAAAAAACAATATTAAAAAAAACAAGATGCTTAAATAAAGCAGCTTGCCATTTCAGTTTTTTATTTGCCGGGCACATGCAAATTTATTATCAAAAATTATTTTTGGGAATGAAATATTTTATTAATTAATTAATTTATTAATGATGTGCTAATAATCCCAATTTTTTTAAATGAAAACACTGAAATTTATTGTTGTGGGAAAGCTAGTTCCTATGCGTATTTCGCTGGTTGCTTAGGCCAGCTCGTCAGGAAACTTTTTCCAAATCCTTTAGAAAAGCTAAAAATATTATACAAGTAAGACCATAAAGTGAATAAGAATTTTAAAACACTCTGGTCTTAAATGTAACAATATCAAAGCTTCAACAAAGTCACAACAATAAATAGTAAATTTTTTCTTTCTTACATTCCCCTACAATTGGCTGGGTTTTTTCCAACACGAATTGTCGTTGTAAGAGAATAGAAAAAAAAAAACAAAATTAAAAAAAACAAGTTGCTTAATAAAGCAGCTTGCCGTTTCAGTTTTTTATTTGCCGGGCACATGCAAATTTATTATCAAAAATTATTTTCGGGAATAAAATATTTATTAATTAATTCATTTATTAATGATGTGCTAATAATCCCAATTTATGATAAAAAACACTGAAATTTATTGTTGTGGGAAAGCTAGTTCCTATGCGCATTTCGCTGGTTGCTTAACCCAGCTCGTCAGGAAACTTTTTCCAAATCCTTTAGAAAAGCTAAAAATATTATGCAAGTAAGACCATAAAGTGAATAAGAATTTTAAAACACTCTCGTCTTAAATGTAACAATATCAAAGCTTCAACAAAGTCACAACAATAAACCGTCAATTTTTTCTTTCTTACATTCCCCTACAATTGGCTGGGTTTTTTCCAACACAAATTGTAGTTGTAAGAGGATAGAAAGAAAAAAACAAGATGCTTAAATAAAGCAGCTTGCCATTTCAGTTTTTTATTTTTGGGAATGAAATATTTTATTAATTAATTCATTTATTAATGATGTGCTAATAATCCCAATTTTTTTAAATGAAAACACTGAAATTTATTGTTGTGGGAAAGCTAGTTCCTATGCGCATTTCGCTGGTTGCTTAGGCCAGCTCGTCAGGAAACTTTTTCCAAATCCTTTAGAAAAGCTAAAAATATTATACAAGTAAGACCATAAAGTGAATAAGAATTTTAAAACACTCTGGTCTTAAATGTAACAATATCAAAGCTTCAACAAAGTCACAACAATAAACCGTCAATTTTTTCTTTCTTAGATTCCCCTACAATTGGCTGGGTTTTTTCCAACACAAATTGTAGTTGTAAGAGGATAGAAAGAAAAAAACAAAATTAAAAAAAAAAAGATGCTGAAATAAAGCAGCTTGCCATTTCAGTTTTTTATTTGCCGGGCACATGCAAATTTATTATCAAAAATTATTTTTGGGAATGAAATATTTTATTAATTAATTCATTTAAAAATGATGTGCTAATAATCCCAATTTTTTTAAATGAAAACACTGAAATTTTTGTTGTGGGAAAGCTGGTTCCTATGCGCATTTCACTGGTTGCTTAGGCCAGCTCGTCAGGAAACTTTTTCCAAATCCTTTAGAAAAGCTAAAAATATTATTCAAGTAAGACCATAAAGTGAATAAGAATTTTAAAACACTCTGGTCTTAAATGTAACAATATCAAAGCTTCAACAAAGTCGCAACAATAAACCGTAAATTTTTTCTTTCTTACATTCCCCTACAATTGGCTGGGTTTTTTCCAACACAAATTGTAGTTGTAAGAGGATAGAAAGAAAAAAACAAAATTAAAAAAAAACAAGATGCTTAAATAAAGCAGCTTCCCATTTAAGTTTTTTATTTGCCGGGCACATGCAAATTTATTATCAAAAATTATTTTTGGGAATGAAATATTTTATTGATTAATTCATTTATTAATGATGTGCTAATAATCCCAATTTTTTTAAATAAAAACACTGAAATTTATTGTTGTGGGAAAAAGGATTTTGAAAAAGTTTCCTGACGAGCTGGCCTAAGCAACCAGCGAAATGCGCATAGGAACTAGCTTTCCCACAACAATAAATTTCAGTGTTTTCATTTAAAAAAATTGGGATTATTAGCACATCATTAATAAATGAATTAATTAATAAAATATTTCATTCCAAAAATAATTTTTGATAATAAATTTGCATGTTCCCGGCAAATAAAAAACTAAAATGGCAAGCTGCTTTATTTAAGCATCTTGTTTTTTTCTTTCTATCCTCTTACAACTACAATTTGTGTTAGAAAAAACCCAGCCAATTGTAGGGGAATGTAAGAAAGAAAAAATTGACGGTTTATTGTTGTGACTTTGTTGAAGCTTTGATATTGTTACATTTAAGACCAGAGGGTTTTAAAATTCTTATTCACTTTATGGTCTTACTTGTATAATATTTTTAGCTTTTCTAAAGGATTTGAAAAAAGTTTCCTGACGAGCTGGGTTAAGCAACCAGCGAAATGCGCATAGGAACTAGCTTTCCCACAACAAAAAATTTCAGTGTTTTCATTTAAAAAAATTGGGATTATTAGCACATCATTAATAAATGAATTAATCAATAAAATATTTCATTCCCAAAAATAATTTTTGATAATAAATTTGCATGTGCCCGGCAAATAAAAAACTTAAATGGGAAGCTGCTTTATTTAAGCATCTTGTTTTTTTTAATTTTGGTTTTTTCTTTCTATCCTCTTACAACTACAATTTGTGTTGGAAAAAACCCAGCCAATTGTAGGGGAATGTAAGAAAAGGCCAGCTCGTCAGGAAACTTTTTCCAAATCCTTTAGAAAAGTTAAAAATATTATACAAGTAAGACCATAAAGTGAATAAGAATTTTAAACACTCTGGTCTTAAATGTAACAATATCAAAGCTTCAACAAAGTCACAACAATAAATAGTAAATTTTTTCTTTCTTACATTCCCCTACAATTGGCTGGGTTTTTTCCAACACGAATTGTCGTTGTAAGAGAATAGAAAAAAAAAAAACAAAATTAAAAAAAACAAGTTGCTTAATAAAGCAGCTTGCCGTTTCAGTTTTTTATTTGCCGGGCACATGCAAATTTATTATCAAAAATTATTTTCGGGAATAAAATATTTATTAATTAATTCATTTATTAATGATGTGCTAATAATCCCAATTTATGATAAAAAACACTGAAATTTATTGTTGTGGGAAAGCTAGTTCCTATGCGCATTTCGCTGGTTGCTTAACCCAGCTCGTCAGGAAACTTTTTCCAAATCCTTTAGAAAAGCTAAAAATATTATGCAAGTAAGACCATAAAGTGAATAAGAATTTTAAAACACTCTCGTCTTAAATGTAACAATATCAAAGCTTCAACAAAGTCACAACAATAAACCGTCAATTTTTTCTTTCTTACATTCCCCTACAATTGGCTGGGTTTTTTCCAACACAAATTGTAGTTGTAAGAGGATAGAAAGAAAAAAACAAGATGCTTAAATAAAGCAGCTTGCCATTTCAGTTTTTTATTTTTGGGAATGAAATATTTTATTAATTAATTCATTTATTAATGATGTGCTAATAATCCCCATTTTTTTAAATGAAAACACTGAAATTTATTGTTGTGGGAAAGCTAGTTCCTATGCGCATTTCGCTGGTTGCTTAGGCCAGCTCGTCAGGAAACTTTTTCCAAATCCTTTAGAAAAGCTAAAAATATTATACAAGTAAGACCATAAAGTGAATAAGAATTTTAAAACACTCTGGTCTTAAATGTAACAATATCAAAGCTTCAACAAAGTCACAACAATAAACCGTCAATTTTTTCTTTCTTAGATTCCCCTACAATTGGCTGGGTTTTTTCCAACACAAATTGTAGTTGTAAGAGGATAGAAAGAAAAAAACAAAATTAAAAAAAAAAAGATGCTGAAATAAAGCAGCTTGCCATTTCAGTTTTTTATTTGCCGGGCACATGCAAATTTATTATCAAAAATTATTTTTGGGAATGAAATATTTTATTAATTAATTCATTTATTAATGATGTGCTAATAATCCCAATTTTTTTAAATGAAAACACTGAAATTTTTGTTGTGGGAAAGCTGGTACCTATGCGCATTTCACTGGTTGCTTAGGCCAGCTCGTCAGGAAACTTTTTCCAAATCCTTTAGAAAAGCTAAAAATATTATTCAAGTAAGACCATAAAGTGAATAAGAATTTTAAAACACTCTGGTCTTAAATGTAACAATATCAAAGCTTCAACAAAGTCACAACAATAAACCGTAAATTTTTTCTTTCTTACATTCCCCTACAATTGGCTGGGTTTTTTCCAACACAAATTGTAGTTGTAAGAGGATAGAAAGAAAAAAACAAAATTAAAAAAAAACAAGATGCTTAAATAAAGCAGCTTCCCATTTAAGTTTTTTATTTGCCGGGCACATGCAAATTTATTATCAAAAATTATTTTTGGGAATGAAATATTTTATTGATTAATTCATTTATTAATGATGTGCTAATAATCCCAATTTTTTTAAATGAAAACACTGAAATTTATTGTTGTGGGAAAGCTAGTTCCTATGCGCATTTCGCTGGTTGCTTAGGCCAGCTCGTCAGGAAACTTTTTCCAAATCCTTTAGAAAAGTTAAAAATATTATACAAGTAAGACCATAAAGTGAATAAGAATTTTAAACACTCTGGTCTTAAATGTAACAATATCAAAGCTTCAACAAAGTCACAACAATAAACCGTCAATTTTTTCTTTCTTACATTCCCCTACAAGGCTGGGTTTTTTCCAACACAAATTGTAGTTGTAAGAGGATAGAAAGAAAAAAACAAAATTAAAAAAAACAAGATGCTTAAATAAAGCAGCTTGCCATTTCAGTTTTTTATTTGCCGGGCACATGCAAATTTATTATCAAAAATTATTTTTGGGAATGAAATATTTTATTAATTAATTCATTTATTAATGATGTGCTAATAATCCCAATTTTTTTAAATGAAAACACTGAAATTTATTGTTGTGGGAAAGCTAGTTCCTATGCGCATTTCGCTGGTTGCTTAGGCCAGCTCGTCAGGAAACTTTTTCCAAATCCTTTAGAAAAGCTAAAAATATTATACAAGTAAGACCATACAGTGAATAAGAATTTTAAAACACTCTGGTCTTAAATGTAACAATATCAAAGCTTCAACAAAGTCACAACAATAAACCGTCAATTTTTTCTTTCTTACATTTCCCTACAATTGGCTGGGTTTTTTCCAACACAAATTGTAGTTGTAAGAGGATAGAAAGAAAAAAACAAGATGCCTAAATAAAGCAGCTTGCCATTTCAGTTTTTTATTTGCCGGGCACATGCAAATTTATTATCAAAAATTATTTTTGGGAATGAAATATTTTATTAATTAATTCATTTATTAATGATGTGCTAATAATCCCAATTTTTTTAAATGAAAACACTGAAATTTTTTGTTGTGGGAAAGCTAGTTCCTATGCGCATTTCGCTGGTTGCTTAACCCAGCTCGTCAGGAAACTTTTTTCAAATCCTTTAGAAAAGCTAAAAATATTATACAAGTAAGACCATAAAGTGAATAAGAATTTTAAAACCCTCTGGTCTTAAATGTAACAATATCAAAGCTTCAACAAAGTCACAACAATAAACCGTCAATTTTTTCTTTCTTACATTCCCCTACAATTGGCTGGGTTTTTTCTAACACAAATTGTAGTTGTAAGAGGATAGAAAGAAAAAAACAAGATGCTTAAATAAAGCAGCTTGCCATTTTAGTTTTTTATTTGCCGGGAACATGCAAATTTATTATCAAAAATTATTTTTGGAATGAAATATTTTATTAATTAATTCATTTATTAATGATGTGCTAATAATCCCAATTTTTTTAAATGAAAACACTGAAATTTATTGTTGTGGGAAAGCTAGTTCCTATGCGCATTTCGCTGGTTGCTTAGGCCAGCTCGTCAGGAAACTTTTTCAAAATCCTTTAGAAAAGCTAAAAATATTATACAAGTAAGACCATAAAGTGAATAAGAATTTTAAAACACTCTGGTCTTAAATGTAACAATATCAAAGCTTCAACAAAGTCACAACAATAAACTGTCAATTTTTTCTTTCTTACATTCCCCTACAATTGGCTGGGTTTTTTCCAACACAAATTGTAGTTGTAAGAGGATAGAAAGAAAAAAACAAAATTAAAAAAAACAAGATGCTTAAATAAAGCAGCTTGCCATTTCAGTTTTTTATTTGCCGGGCACATGCAAATTTATTATCAAAAATTATTTTTGGGAATGAAATATTTTATTAATTAATTCATTTATTAATGATGTGCTAATAATCCCAATTTTTTTAAATGAAAACACTGAAATTTATTGTTGTGGGAAAGCTAGTTCCTATGCGCATTTCGCTGGTTGCTTAGGCCAGCTCGTCAGGAAACTTTCTCCAAATCCTTTAGAAAAGCTAAAAATATTATACAAGTAAGACCATAAAGTGAATAAGAATTTTAAAACACTCTGGTCTTAAATGTAACAATATCAAAGCTTCAACAAAGTCACAACAATAAATAGTGAATTTTTTCTTTCTTACATTCCCCTACAATTGGCTGGGTTTTTTCCAACACGAATTGTCGTTTTAAGAGAATAGAAATAAAAACAAAATTAAAAAAAACAAGTTGCTTAATAAAGCAGCTTCCCATTTCAGTTTTTTATTTGCCGGGCACATGCAAATTTATTATCAAAAATTATTTTCGGGAATAAAATATTTATTAATAATTCATTTATTAATGATGTGCTAATAATCCCAATTTATGATAAAAAACACTGAAATTTATTGTTGTGGGAAAGCTAGTTTCTATGCGCATTTCGCTGGTTGCTTAGGCCAGCAAGATGCTTAAATAAAGCAGCTTGCCATTTAAGTTTTTTATTTGCCGGGCACATGCAAATTTATTATCAAAAATTATTTTTGGGAATGAAATATTTTATTGATTAATTCATTTATTAATGATGTGCTAATAATCCCAATTTTTTTAAATGAAAACACTGAAATTTATTGTTGTGGGAAAGCTAGTTCCTATGCGCATTTCGCTGGTTGCTTAGGCCAGCTCGTCAGGAAACTTTTTCCAAATCCTTTAGAAAAGTTAAAAATATTATACAAGTAAGACCATAAAGTGAATAAGAATTTTAAACACTCTGGTCTTAAATGTAACAATATCAAAGGTTCAACAAAGTCACAACAATAAACCGTCAATTTTTTCTTTCTTACATTCCCCTACAAGGCTGGGTTTTTTCCAACACAAATTGTAGTTGTAAGAGGATAGAAAGAAAAAAACAAGATGCTTAAATAAAGCAGCTTGCCATTTCAGTGTTTTATTTGCCGGGCACATGCAAATTTATTATCAAAAATTATTTTTGGGAATGAAATATTTTATTAATTAATTCATTTATTAATGATGTGCTAATAATCCCAATTTTTTTAAATGAAAACACTGAAATTTATTGTTGTGGGAAAGCTAGTTCCTATGCGCATTTCGCTGGTTGCTTAGGCCAGCTCGTCAGGAAACTTTTTCCAAATCCTTTAGAAAAGCTAAAAATATTATACAAGTAAGACCATAAAGTGAATAAGAATTTTAAACACTCTGGTCTTAAATGTAACAATATCAAAGCTTCAACAAAGTCACAACAATAAACCGTCAATTTTTTCTTTCTTACATTCCCCTACAATTGGCTGGGTTTTTTCCAACACAAATTGTAGTTGTAAGAGGATAGAAAGAAAAAAACAAGATGCTTAAATAAAGCAGCTTGCCATTTCAGTTTTTTATTTGCTGGGAACATGCAAATTTATTATCAAAAATTATTTTTGGGAATGAAATATTTTATTAATTAATTCATTTATTAATATTGTGCTAATAATCCCAATTTTTTTAAATGAAAACACTGAAATTTATTGTTGTGGGAAAGCTAGTTCCTATGCGCATTTCGCTGGTTGCTTAGGCCAGCTCGTCAGGAAACTTTCTCCAAATCCTTTAGAAAAGCTAAAAATATTATACAAGTAAGACCATAAAGTGAATAAGAATTTTAAAACACTCTGGTCTTAAATGTAACAATATCAAAGCTTCAACAAAGTTACAACAATAAATAGTGAATTTTTTCTTTCTTACATTCCCCTACAATTGGCTGGGTTTTTTCCAACACGAATTGTCGTTGTAAGAGAATAGAAATAAAAACAAAATTAAAAAAAAAAAGTTGCTTAATAAAGCAGTTGCCATTTCAGTTTTTTATTTGCCGGGCACATGCAAATTTATTATCAAAAATTATTTTCGGGAATAAAATATTTATTAATTAATTCATTTATTAATGATGTGCTAATAATCCCAATTTATGATAAAAAACACTGAAATTTATTGTTGTGGGAAAGCTAGTTTCTATGTGCATTTCGCTGGTTGCTTAGGCCAGCTCGTCAGGAAACTTTTTCCAAATACTTTAGAAAAGCTAAAAATATTATACAAGTAAGACCATAAAGTGAATAAGAATTTTAAACACTCAGCTTTTACTTGTAACAATATCAAAGCTTCAACAAAGACACAACAATAAATAGTGAATTTTTTCTTTCTTACATTCCCCGAGCACTTTTCAGAGAATGGTAGATAATATTTTACGCGAAAACGTTTATTGTTGTGACTTTGTTGAAGCTTTGATATTGTTACATTTAAGACCAGAGTGTTTTAAAATTCTTATTCACTTTATGGTCTTACTTGTATAATATTTTTAGGTTTTCTAAAGTATTTGGAAAAAGTTTCCTGACGAGCTGGGTTAAGCAACCAGCGAAATGCGCATAGGAACTAGCTTTCCCACAACAATAAATTTCAGTGTTTTCATTTAAAAAATTTTTAAAAAAAAATAACAGAATTAGGTACGATTTTCACCCCTTAAACATTCGAATTTCGAAACGCATCAAATTTGTATTTGTATTTTTTAGATAAGTTACGAATGTGATATATTTTTTATTTTAATGTTTATTGGTTTAAAAGATAGATGGCATAGCAAAAAGTTTTTAAAAATACAGGTTTTACCCGTCTACTCCTTATTTCAAAAAAGTGCTAGACACCTGTCCACTTATTTTTAATAAACAATAATAGGTATTAAATTTTTTTGTATCTCATTTAGCTTAGCAGATATGAGGTCAGCGTGATCGATTTGGTGAAAGGCCTGCCTCAGGTCCAAATGTCAAACAAAGTAACAAAATTACGTACGATTTTTACCCCTTATTTATAAAAAATTTCAATATTGTAGTAGGAGCCCATAATTTAATACGTATATGTCAATGAATAAAAAAAAATGTTTTGTAAAAAAGTACCAAAAAATAGTAACGGTTTTTACCCCCTAAACGTCAAAATTTCGAATAAGTACCAAATTTGTATTTGGATTTTTTAGATAAGTTTCAAATGTGATATAACCCTTATTTCAATGTTTATTAGTTTAAAAGATAGATGGGATAACAAAAAAGTACCAATATACAGATTTTACCCGGTTACTCCGTATTTCCCCTTTTTAGTACTTTTTTTCTCCCCATTGAAGCATGAAAAATTTCAATATTGTAGTGAGAGCCCATAATTGAATACGTTTATGTCAATAAATAAAAAAAATGTTTTATAAAAAAAGTACCAAAAATAGTTACGCTTTTACCCCTTAAACGTCCGAATTTCGAAAAAGTACCAAATTAGTATTTGGATTTTTTAGATAAGTTTCATATGTGGTATAACCCTTATTTCTATGTTTATAGATTTAAAAGATAGATGGGGTGACAAAAAAGTACCAAAATGCAGGTTTTACCCGTTTACTCCCTTAAAGGGCTGAATTTCCAAAAAGTACCAGACACCTGTCCGCTTATTTTTCTAAAGAACAACGAAAAGCATTGAATTTTTTTTGTATCTCTTTTAGTTTTAGAGATATAAGGTTACCGAATTTACCCGTTTTTGTCCTTTTTTACCCCCTTAACATTCGAATTGCCAAAAATCCCGTCTTAGTGGATCGATTTGGGGAGAGACCAACTCCTGGTCCAAATTTCAAGTTTTTAACTTCAGGCGTTTAGGCTGTGCGATGATGAATCAGTCAGTCAGTCAGTCAGTAACGTTACAATTTTATATATATAGAAGAACGGAAAGCATAAAAAAATCTGCTTGTAGAAATGCATAATTGAACAGCGCAAGTTTAGGAGGTAAAATTGTTGGGCAAGTTTATGAAGTTTGTGTAAATGCATTCTTATACAATTTTTGATAGTTCATTTGCGAGGGCGTAAAATTGCACAGATTGCGAGACTTTTGAGCGATATCATGAAAACTCTTTTTAACGAATATCGTTACTTTGTAGGCAAGATAAAAGAGAGTGGAATTAGGAGTACACAAGTTTATGTATTCTTGCGATTTTTTTTTTCCTTATTTGATACAAAATTGATTTTAGTTGAGGCGCAGATTTTCTATTTGTTAAGTAAGTGTGCATACATGAAAAATTGCTGCAACAAATCTTTTACAATGTTAACCCAAAACAAGAAAAATCACAAAATGTAAAGAGGGACTTTCAAAAGGAAAGGCGAAATAAACTACTCAAACAGGCTTGCAAACATATCAAAATTGTACGTACGTATAATCCTTTTGCGTTGTTAATTGGGGTATTTGACAAACGATTAAAACATGTTTGTAAAGGGTGTCCAACCAAACCGCACGATGTTAATTGTAAATTAAAGCAAAAGTTTTCGGAGAACTATAATTAAGGTTCAATGTCATTAAGGTGCCGAATTATATCATTTGTTAGCTCATGAATTGTTCTTGGCTTACCGACGTATACTGTTTCTTTTAAATACAATTTTATTTATATATCAAATCACATGTCAATTAACATCGCCCGATGACGCCGCTATGCCATAAGCATGCTTAGGAGTTTTCCTACACACCCGGTTTGCTGAAATTTGCGGACAATTCTCCCGATTGTGGACACACTTGGTCGATTAAGTCCCAATTTACATTATACGATTTTTGTCGTTGCGATTATTGTCGTTTCTTCTATGAAGTTGGTCTTATGTTTACATTGTACGATTTTTGTCGTTACAACTTCTTGTGTATACATATAATTTGACACTACGAATGAAAGAACAAAACGAATCGTAGAGTACACTCGCTTGTGTACCCCTTTTAATTCCTCTCTCCGCTCTCGCCAATAAGGTAAGAATCGCAACGACAAAAATCGTATAATGTAAATTGGGACTAAGCTGACCAAAAAAAATCACAAAGTTCATTTTGATTTGAACGCGCATTTTCGTAAAAGGCTTTAACAATCTTAACGTTAAATTAAGTTGGACAAAAAACTTGACGTTAAGGTGTGTCCCATAATAAACATCGTGCATTTTGGTTGGACCATCCTTTAGAAAAATCGAAATGTTGAATATTTCCGAAGATGTTTGCGCTACCTAGTTCTAAATTTAATCGTTTAAGTTGAAATTTAGCAGAGTAAAAAAGGAAGAGACGAAACAAAAAAAATGTAAGAGGATAAAAGTTTTTTATTAGAATCTATTGAAAAGTTATTAATTATGTTTGGGTCGTTTATTTGTTAGCTATTGCCATTATTAGGTAAGATCATTGCTTAAGAAATAAAAAAATAATATAACAAAATTTAAAGTAAAAAAAAATGAATGTAAAATCTGCACAATTTACAAAAAAAAACTTATTTTTTAAACAAAAAACTTCAAAACTGCTCAATGCAAAGAAAAACTGCAAAATGCAGATACGGCAACGTTGGTAGCATTAGAGAAGGCTATACTGGCTGTCCCTTTTTTGTATGTTGTTTTATTAGATGTGAAATACAGGTTTCAATACTTATAACTACATACAATAAAAAGGGACAGCTAGATTACTAGTGCTGTAAATGTACCTTGGCTTCACTGTTGCCAATCTAGCTACTTTCTCGTCAAATCTAGCGATTTTTATTCGGCACCTTAATGACATTGAACCTTAATTATAGTTCTCCGAAAACTTTTGCTTTAATTTACAATTAACATCGTGCGGTTTGGTTGGACACCCTTTACAAATATGTTTTAATCGTTTGTCAAATACCCCAATTAACAACGCAAAAGGATTATACGTACGTACAATTTTGATATGTTTGCAAGCCTGTTTGAGTAGTTTATTTCGCCTTTCCTTTTGAAAGTCCCTCTTTACATTTTGTGATTTTTCTTGTTTTGGGTTAACATTGTAAAAGATTTGTTGCAGCAATTTTTCATGTATGCACACTTACTTAACAAATAGAAAATCTGCGCCTCAACTAAAATCAATTTTGTATCAAATAAGGAAAAAAAAAATCGCAAGAATACATAAACTTGTGTACTCCTAATTCCACTCTCTTTTATCTTGCCTACAAAGTAACGATATTCGTTAAAAAGAGTTTTCATGATATCGCTCAAAAGTCTCGCAATCTGTGCAATTTTACGCCCTCGCAAATTAACTATCAAAAATTGTATAAGAATGCATTTACACAAACTTCATAAACTTGCCCAACAATTTTACCTCCTAAACTTGCGCTGTTCAATTATGCATTTCTACAAGCAGATTTTTTTATGCTTTCCGTTCTTCTATATATATAAAATTGTAACGTTACTGACTGACTGATTCATCATCGCACAGCCTAAACGCCTGAAGTTAAAAACTTGAAATTTGGACCAGGGGTTGGTCTCTCCCCAAATCGATCCACCAAGACGGGATTTTTGGCAATTCGAATGTTAAGGGGGTAAAAAAGGGCAAAAACGGGTAAATTCGATAACCTTATATCTGTAAAACTATAAGAGATACAAAAAAAATTTAATGCTTTTCGTTGTTCTTTAGAAAAATAAGCGGACAGGTGTCTGGTACTTTTTGGAAATTCAGCCCTTTAAGGGAGTAAACGGGTAAAACCTGCATTTTGGTACTTTATCTTTTAAATCTATAAACATAGAAATAGGGTTATACCACATTTGAAACTTATCTAAAAAATCCAAATACTTTTTCGAAATTCGGACGTTTAAGGGGTAAAAGCGTAACTATTTTTGGTACTTTTTTTATAAAACATTTTTTTTATTTATTGACATAAACGTATTCAATTATGGGCTCCCACTACAATATTGAAATTTTTCATGCTTCAATGGGGAGAAAAAAAGTACTAAAAAGGGGAAATACGGAGTAACCGGGTAAAATCTGTATATTGGTACTTTTTTGTCATCCCATCTATCTTTTAAACTAATAAACATTGAAATAAGGGTTATATCACATTTGAAACTTATCTAAAAAATCCAAATACATATTTGGTACTTTTTCGAAATTTTGACGTTTAGGGGGTAAAAACCGTTACTATTTTTGGTACTTTTTTACAAAACATTTTTTTTTATTCATTGACATATACGTATTAAATTATGGGCTCCTACTACAATATTGAAATTTTTTATAAATAAGGGGTAAAAATCGTACGTAATTTTGTACTTTGTTTGACATTTGGACCTGAGGCAGGCCTTTCACCAAATCGATCACGCTGACCTCATATCTGCTAAGCTAAATGAGATACAAAAAAATTTAATACCTATTATTGTTTATTAAAAATAAGTGGAGGTGTCTAGCACTTTTTTGAAATAAGGTGTAGACGGGTAAAACCTGTATTTTTAAAAACTTTTTGCTATGCCATCTATCTTTTAAACCAATAAACATTAAAATAAAAAATATATCACATTCGTAACTTATCTAAAAAATACAAATACAAATTTGATGCGTTTTGAAATTCGAATGTTTAAGGGGTGAAAATCGTACCTAATTCTGTTATTTTTTTTAAAAACCTTTTTCTTCATCTACCTATATAATATAAAATTGTAAAGTTACTGCCTGATTCATCATCGCACGACCTACACGCCTGAAGTAAAATGCTGAAATTTGCCCTGGAGGTTGGCCTCTCGCGAAATCGATTACCTATGATGGGAGTTTTGGAAATTTTTATGGTTAAAGGGTAAAAAAGGTTAAAACGGGAAATTCCCTAATCTGATGTTCACTAAAATAATAAGCGGTTAGGTGTCTGGTACTTTTTTGAAATTAGACCCGTATCTAAAAAATACAAATAAAATTTTTCGAAGTACGAACAAATCGTTCCTTTACAAAGTAGCGGGTTTAAACCTAGAAACATAAACTTTGGCGTAAAAATATGTCCACATAAGAAAAAGGGGCGCTAACGAAGTAGCGGGTTAAATGCTAGTTTTTAATAAAAATTCAAGTGTTTATAATTCAGGAACAACAAATTTTGCAATAATAGCCTCTGCAGGTTCTCTATGAATAGGGGTAAACAGAACTCTGAATCGGTTCGCCAATATACCGAAGGCTTTTTCCACTACTCGCCTATTTCGTGACAACATTTTATTGAAACATATTTGTTTCTCATTAAGGTTTCGGAGAGAGTACGGTTTTATCATATAATCTGTTAGAGCAAACGCATCATCAGATAAAAATGTAAAAGGTGTAGATATATTAATGCCTACATCAGCATATAAGAAACGATAATTAGCATCTGCTATGCCCATTAGTATGATAGAATTGAATCCTTTATAATTGAAATACGTCGAATCAAATCTTTTCCACCCAATAATGTTGCAATGCTTGCCTATAAATGTATGATATGTGTGTATGTAAATTGTTTAAAGAATGTTTTATGTATTAAAAAATGTAAAGAAACGTTTCCAGCTACAGCTTCTAAGCAATTAGGGAAGCCCCACATATTAAAAAAATCTAATGCCATTGAACGCCATTCGGTCTCACAGTTTGGAAATTGCAAACATTCATCATTTAATGCTTTATATATAGCTGCTATTGCCGTCTTTAGAATTTTGGAGATGGTTGATTGGTGTATATGTTTCTCCTATGTACAAATATTAGAAAATAAATAATGAACATGTATGTAAATATGGTTACCTGTGGCTAGATAACTCAACGAAACAAGAAGTCTTTCTTGAGGTCCGATACAATTTCTAAAGCGAGTGTCCTGCTTTGTGATGTATGGCCTTTTTCCAAAAATATGGAGAATTTATGAGGAGTCATCCTCAAAATATTTCTATAAAGCTTCGAGTCTTCGCATTATATTTCTTTGTAAAATTTGTGTACAAATCCTTCGTCTTTTTATTTTGTTTTCGTAATTTTTTAATAGAATATGCAGCATAACACTAACAAACAATAATATATTTTATAATGAATATTTGCTTCATAGCACAAAAAAGTGACTAATAAAGCAAAACAATGTGAAGAGAACTGTAAAACTGAGGATATGAGGCAATGTAAGGGCTCGTTATCTTTTAATATATTTGAAATATCAAAAAATGGATAAAAAAATTTGAAAAGCGGGCACATTTACTATATAAAATCAATACATATATAACTAAATTTTTGTAAACCCGACGATATATCAAGCAGAAAATTAAAATTATAAATATTCGTTATTTGTGAACCAAGCAATACAATAATTCAATATCCAAAACATGGACCGTTATAATTATTTATTATTTTTTCATTATATCCAGACGATAACAGTTAGTTTGTGATTTTTATTTTTTCGAGCAATATAAAAAATTATTTTTGCTTCTTATTTTTCGAGCAAAAATAAAAGTTAGTTTCTAAAGAAATGTCCTTTTATAATGATTTAGTTGACTTTAATTATATATATTTTAATGTGTGATCAGCATGGGGTTGTATGCAAATTAGTATAAAAATCAAAAGTTCGTATATAACAATTAAATTGCACTTTTTATGATATTGCTCATATTCTTTCCGGTCCAAAAAAAAATTTAACTTGTTTAAAAAACATACATTACTAAAATTAATTTAAATAAATAAACGCTGTCTGTCATATTAATTTACCTACATAAAGGCATATATTATCAGGAGCAACATTAGTTACTTTCACACACGTACTGCATACCGTATATTTGGACTGCATTATGTTGAGCAGTAAGTAGTAAAATTTTACTGCTTACTGAAGAAATTTGTTTCTTACATTATTATTATTTAAATTAATTTTTGTAAAAAACCGCTTAGCATATGCTGTAAATTTGGTAACGATAAAATTGAATAAAAAACTAAATTTAAAAATTCCCCTCAATAATTTGTTCATACCCGATATGGTTGTCGTCATCATTCTGCATTGTAAATTTGATGTATTGAACTTAGTAATTTTAACAAAAATAATACGGGAATTTTCCTTCTCTTTATTTATTTTTAAAATATAAAAATTATTTGTCAACTCTAAAACGTCCATCTTATTATGTTGGTATTTTTGTTGACAAAATTTGTCCGAAGAATATATTATTTCAACCTAAACCATCTGTCAATCACCTCTCCCGAAAATAACATTTAATGCAATGACTTCCTTATAAATTTTGGTATTGATATAAGATTTGGCTACGATAAGTTTTATATAAGATAAATATCTAGATAATATTCGACGTAAGTAATACTTTTGTAGGTCCATAATTGTCTGTATATACACGGAAAAAATTTTATTTTCTAAAGAAATCAATTTCGTTTCTTAAATCCAGAAAATCCATAATAATTTCTTGATTTTGACTTATTTCGTTCGTATATAGTAAAATTTTTTAAATAAAAATTTTGCTTTAACCAAACCACACATATTTAGAATAAGTAATTTTTGGCTTGGGCGAGAATCATGCAAAATTTTCTTGGCGCAAGCCGTATATTCTGGCGAAAGTTCTTTTTTTTAGGGTAATCAATTCGTTTCGTTAAACAAGGAAATCCAAAATCCAAAAAAAATTTTTTAGATTTTAACTTATTTCGTTCTTATGTATGTTCTTAAATTAAGAAACATTTTGCTTTTAAGCAAACCACACATATTTAGAATAAGTAATTTTTAGCTTTGACAGGATCATGCTTTTTCTATAAAATGCAATATTAATTTAATATATGGTGTAATTTAATTAAAATCGGTGTGTGTTATATTGAATTTTTCTGCTGGTAGCACTGGTAGCAAGGTAGTAGCACTCAGCGTTGCCATAATTTTTTTGAAAATAACTGCATCTCTAGAAAAAAACAAAAAAATATGTTATTTACTTAGTTTTTTTTAACATATATGTACAGCGTCTGTTTGTCGCGGTCGTTGAAGATAGACGTGTTTTCTAAACTCGGCATACGGTTTATTTTTTTTTTGAACAAATAAAGTATAAAAAAAGTAAATACAAGAAAAAGAAAAAAAAAAAAAATTACATGTATGTACATACATACATAAACACACATTTTTTCATTATCGGTGTTGATAAACAATAACAAATAAGAAGAGCACAACTGTAAACAGTAAAAGTAAAAAAAAAAAACTCTTATGAGTGCAAACAGTAGAATGCATATATCACAGTGAGTGTTAGCGAAAAAAATACAGAAATAAAAAAAAGAATCGATGATAGCAAATACCTAACGGCTAAACCTATTACTCGTACGCGATCCCTCTCGCCGTCCGTATTTAATAATACGGTTGATACAATAACAAATACAAAACCTGCTAGCGTTGCCTCAACAGCAAAAACAATTTTAATAAGTGATGTAAATATTAACCCCCAATCAGGCATAATAGAAAACTCAGTATCACCTTCGGTGTCTAATAATACGGTTGATATTAATACAATAAAAAATATAAAACCTGCAAGCGGTGCCTCAGCGGCAAAAACGATTTTAATAAGTGATGAAAATATTACCCTCAAATCAGGCATGATGGAAAACTCAGCTCCACAAGTAAAAAGTGGTCAAAAGCCTCACGTACAAGTTGGTATGGACAGGTACATAACAGTGCTTAAACGGGGTCGCAGCCCTACCTCTGCAGCAGTTGCTTCGGCCTCAAAAGTACCATCTTTTGATTTTCGCAAAATTATAAACAAATTTGAAGTACTTAAAAAAAACTTTTATACATACCAACTGAAAAGCAGTAAAGGTCTCCAGGTAGTGATTAAGGGAATTGACTCATGTGTGGACCCAGAAGAGGTAAAAACATTCCTCGAAGAAAAAGGCTTCAAGATAAAACATGGAGTAAACATAAAAAATAGAGAAAAAAACCCCCAACCACTTTTTCGAGTGGAGTTTGAACCCGGCGACGTAAAGCTTAAAAAAAATGAAACGCACCCTATTTACAATTTGAAATATATTCTCTATAGAAGAGTAACTATAGAAGAGCCACACAAAAGAAATGGTCCCGTTCAGTGTTTAAACTGTCAAGAATATGGTCATACTAAGGCATATTGCTATTTACCCCCTGTTTGCGTAGTATGTGGTGAATTACATGGTACAGATCTTTGCGATAAGTCTAAAACCGACCCCAACGTAAAAAATGTAGCAACTGTGGCGGTAATCACACTGCCAATTATAGAGGATGCCCTGTATATACCATCGTCAAGCAGTCAGTTGGACCGAAAACTAATCCCCCTCAAATGCAGGTAACAAATCAAGTAAGCACTGGTGACATTCAGGCCCCGCAGCCTAGTAATAACAGAACCTCTTATGCTAACGTCGTAAAATCAAACCATGCGCCAACGCAAGGTGCTGCGCCAAGTAATGATGAAACTCCAGTTTCAAATTTAAGTCGTCTAGAAAAAACCATGGAAACATTAGTGCAAACAGTAACTAATTTTACGAACACAATGGGTAATATGATGCAGGAAATTCTTAGAATGCAATCGATGTTATTGCAATCTGTACTTAACAAGCCATGAACTGTTTAAAAATCTATTTTTGGAACGCGAACGGCATCCGCCAACATAAAAATGAATTAGAATACTTTCTTAAAAATAAACAAATTGATGTCATGATGGTTTCTGAAACTCATTTGACCTCAAGAAATACGTTTAACATAAATGGTTATATACTATATGATACCAAGGACCCTCGAGATAGAGCTTGTGGTGGTTCTGCCATTTTGATAAAAAATCGAGTCAAACACTACCTAATGTGTGATCATCGTGAGGATTATCTCCAAGCAACGAACATTTGTGTTGAAGAGCTGAATCGTAGCATTGTAATCTCATCTTTATACTCTCCACCTAGATTTTCAATATCAGAAAGCCAATATTGTGAATATTATAAATCACTAGGACCCTGTTTCCTGGCCGCTGGCGATTATAACGCTAAACATACCTTCTGGGGGTCACGACTAATAACACCAAAGGGTCGTGTTTTGTTTAATACAATCTCTAAAATGAATTTAAATGTTGTCGCGAGCGGCCAACCAACATATTGGCCTGCGATTTTGGCGTGGTTAAAAACATCCCCACAGAAACGATTCACGTTGAAGCTTCCCTAGAATTATCTTCCGACCACACACCTACAATTGTTACTATAATGAACCCCAATAGAATTGTATCTCCGACTGGTTACCTAGCGACGTCAGCCACACAAATAAATTGGTTAAAATATAAAAAATATCTCAGTGCCCATTGCACAGAAAATATTCCACTCAGTACACCGGAGCATGTAGATCGCTCTATTGATAATTTTGACAGTTTTCTGAAACTAGCTGTTCAACATTCCAATATTGCCCCCAAAAAAACAAAAACTATTAAAATATATTCCACAGATGTCGAGCGTCTCTTGTCTGAAAAAAGGAGGGCACGAAGAGAGTGGCAATTGCACAGATCTCCTCAACTTAAGAACTTGCTAAAAGAGTGTACAAAAAGATTAAGAAAGTTATTGCAGACTCAGAAAACGGCTTCTCTGGAAAAATATCTTAAGGAACTTGATGCAACTCCACAATCGGACTACTCATTATGGCGTGCAGCTAGAAACCTCAAAAGGCCAGTTGTCTCTAAACCACCATTAAGAAACTTGAATGGAAGTTGGGCAAGAAATGATGTTGAAAAAAGAAATCTGTTTGTAAGTCACTTGAAAAACGTATTTACACCTAATATATCTCACAATATTGCGGTCGATTTACCACCTGTTGCTGCTAGAGCAGCTATTCCCCTAAGATTTGAGATGAGAGAAATCGAAAAGGTTATATGTGACTTAAACACTAAGAAGGCACCTGGCATTGATAAGATCAGCAATAAAATGCTATTAGAGCTACCTCGCGTAACAAAGAAAATTATTCTTTTTATTTTTAATGCTATTTTACGCCTTGAATACTTTCCTCAAAAATGGAAGGTTTCCTTAGTTACCATGATACCAAAGCCAGGTAAAGATCAAACGAAAGTTGAGTCTTATAGGCCTATTAGCTTATTATCAAATATGTCAAAGCTATTTGAGAAATTATTAGTTTCAAAATTAACACCGATTTTAAGTGAAAATAGATGTATTCCAAACCATCAATTCGGATTTAGAAGAAAACACAGCACAATTGAACAAACTCATCGAATAGTAAATGTCATAAGAAAAACATTTGAAGAAAAAAAATATTGCTCAGCACTCTTCATCGATGTTTCGCAAGCTTTTGACAAAGTCTGGCATGAAGGCTTATTACACAAATTGAAGCAAAATTTACCAGCAAACACACACAAACTGTAGCTACTTAGTCGGTCGTCAATTTATTATTAAAGAAGGAAATTTCTTAAGTTCACCTCAGCCGATTGGCGCTGGAGTCCCACAGGGCAGCATCCTGGGCCCTCTATTATACTTAATATATACTTCGGACATGCCAACAAACAACTACACCCAAACTTCAACATTTGCAGACGACACAGCTTTTCTAAGCGTCCACGAAAACCGTTATGAAGCATCTCGTTACCTACAGCATCATATATTTCAACTAGAAATATGGCTAAGACAATGGAGGATAATGGTCAATGAGCAAAAATGCGTACAAATAACATTCACCCTGCGCCGGGAATCTTGCCCCCCTATTACAATCAATAATCAAATTATTCCTCAACATTCGCATGTAAAATATCTCGGTATACATCTGGATCGGCGATTAACGTGGAAATGCCATATAGAGGCAAAATTAACTCAAATGAAACTAAAAGCCATCCAAATTCATTGGCTTATTGGAAGAAATTCTGTTCTTAGACTCGATTGCAAGCTTCTACTTTACAACTCTATCTTAAAGCCTATCTGGTGCTACGGTATTCAACTATGGGGCACTGCCTCGGCCTCTAATATCGAAAAAATTCAAAGGCGCCAAAATAAACTTCTTCGTATAATCACAGCCGCCCCCTGGTATGTTAAAAACTCAAACATTCATAAGGATCTCAACGTGCCATTAGTAAAAACTATGATTACAAAATATGCAGTAAAATATTTAAAAAGACTTGAACAACACCCAAATCCTTTAGCTCGAAATATTTTAAATCATGGCGGCCACACTCGCTTAAGGAGAAGAGACACTGCAGCACTTACCCAACTAGATGAGAGATAAACACCTATATAAGTGAACAGAACCCGTGATGAAGAAAATTTTTGTCTGGCACCGGCAGGACATAAATAAAGTATTAGGTTAAGATTTGATAAATTATTGTTAGTTCATATTAAATATATGAAGATTCAATAAATAAATAACGAGAAAAAAAAAAAAAAAAAAAATATATGTACAGCAACAAATTCAATTTTATATAAAGGGTTTTCATGATATCGCTAAAAATTGCTTATTGTGCAAATGGGGAAAATTCCAAGACTCGTTTCATGAAGTCCCTTTTTAATGTTTGTGTAATTTAATCAATTAATGTCAGTTTGTAGGAGACGGCAATACAAAAGGAAAAAGAAAAAAATTTTATTAAAAAAATAAAAGTTGAAATTTAAACGATTTGAACGATTTGTTCGTACTTCGAAAAATTTTATTTGTATTTTTTAGATACGGGTCTAATTTCAAAAAAGTACCAGACACCTAACCGCTTATTATTTTAATGAACATCAGATTAGGGAATTTCCCGTTTTAACCTTTTTTACCCTTTAACCATAAAAATTTCCAAAACTCCCATCATAGGTAATCGATTTCGCGAGAGGCCAACCTCCAGGGCAAATTTCAGCATTTTACTTCAGGCGTGTAGGTCGTGCGATGATGAATCAGGCAGTAACTTTACAATTTTATATTATATAGGTAGATGAAGAAAAAGGTTTTTAAAAAAAATAACAGAATTAGGTACGATTTTCACCCCTTAAACATTCGAATTTCGAAACGCATCAAATTTGTATTTGTATTTTTTAGATAAGTTACGAATGTGATATATTTTTTATTTTAATGTTTATTGGTTTAAAAGATAGATGGCATAGCAAAAAGTTTTTAAAAATACAGGTTTTACCCGTCTACTCCACTTATTTTTAATAAACAATAATAGGTATTAAATTTTTTTGTATCTCATTTAGCTTAGCAGATATGAGGTCAGCGTGATCGATTTGGTGAAAGGCCTGCCTCAGGTCCAAATGTCAAACAAAGTAACAAAATTACGTACGATTTTACCCCTTATTTATAAAAAATTTCAATATTGTAGTAGGAGCCCATAATTTAATACGTATATGTCAATAAATAAAAAAAAATGTTTTGTAAAAAAGTACCAAAAATAGTAACGGTTTTTACCCCCTAAACGTCAAAATTTCGAAAAAGTACCAAATTTGTATTTGGATTTTTTAGATAAGTTTCAAATGTGATATAACCCTTATTTCAATGTTTATTAGTTTAAAAGATAGATGGGATGACAAAAAAGTACCAATATACAGATTTTACCCGGTTACTCCGTATTTCCCCTTTTTAGTACTTTTTTTCTCCCCATTGAAGCATGAAAAATTTCAATATTGTAGTGAGAGCCCATAATTGAATACGTTTATGTCAATAAATAAAAAAAATGTTTTATAAAAAAAGTACCAAAAATAGTTACGCTTTTACCCCTTAAACGTCCGAATTTCGAAAAAGTACCAAATTAGTATTTGGATTTTTTAGATAAGTTTCAAATGTGGTATAACCCTTATTTCTATGTTTATAGATTTAAAAGATAGATGGGGTGACAAAAAAGTACCAAAATGCAGGTTTTACCCGTTTACTCCCTTAAAGGGCTGAATTTCCAAAAAGTACCAGACACCTGTCCGCTTATTTTTCTAAAGAACAACGAAAAGCATTAAATTTTTTTTGTATCTCTTTTAGTTTTAGAGATATAAGGTTACCGAATTTACCCGTTTTTGCCCTTTTTTACGCCCTTAACATTCGAATTGCCAAAAATCCCGTCTTAGTGGATCGATTTGGGGAGAGACCAACCCCTGGTCCAAATTTAAAGTTTTTAACTTCAGGCGTTTAGGCTGTGCGATGATGAATCAGTCAGTCAGTCAGTCAGTAACGTTACAATTTTATATATATAGAAGAACGGAAAGCATAAAAAAATCTGCTTGTAGAAATGCATAATTGAACAGCGCAAGTTTAGGAGGTAAAATTGTTGGGCAAGTTTATGAAGTTTGTGTAAATGCATTCTTATACAATTTTTGATAGTTCATTTGCGAGGGCGTAAAATTGCACAGATTGCGAGACTTTTGAGCGATATCATGAAAACTCTTTTTAACGAATATCGTTACTTTGTAGGCAAGATAAAAGAGAGTGGAATTAGGAGTACACAAGTTTATGTAGTCTTGCGATTTTTTTTTCCTTATTTGATACAAAATTGATTTTAGTTGAGGCGCAGATTTTCTATTTGTTAAGTAAGTGTGCATACATGAAAAATTGCTGCAACAAATCTTTTACAATGTTAACCCAAAACAAGAAAAATCACAAAATGTAAAGAGGGACTTTCAAAAGGAAAGGCGAAATAAACTACTCAAACAGGCTTGCAAACATATCAAAATTGTACGTACGTATAATCCTTTTGCGTTGTTAATTGGGGTATTTGACAAACGATTAAAACATGTTTGTAAAGGGTGTCCAACCAAACCGCACGATGTTAATTGTAAATTAAAGCAAAAGTTTTCGGAGAACTATAATTAAGGTTCAATGTCATTAAGGTGCCGAATTATATCATTTGTTAGCTCATGAATTGTTCTTGGCTTACCGACGTATACTGTTTCTTTTAAATACAATTTTATTTATATATCAAATCACATGTCAATTAACATCACCCGATGACGCCGCTATGCCATAAGCATGCTTAGGAGTTTTCCTACACACCCGGTTTGCTGAAATTTGCGGACAATTCTCCCGATTGTGGACACACTTGGTCGATTAAGTCCCAATTTACATTATACGATTTTTGTCGTTGCGATTATTGTCGTTTCTTCTATGAAGTTGGTCTTATGTTTACATTGTACGATTTTTGTCGTTACAACTTCTTGTGTATACATATAATTTGACACTACGAATGAAAGAACAAAACGAATCGTAGAGTACACTCGCTGGTGTACCCCTTTTAATTCCTCTCTCCGCTCTCGCCAATAAGGTAAGAATCGCAACGACAAAAATCATATAATGTAAATTGGGACTAAGCTGACCAAAAAAAATCACAAAGTTCATTTTGATTTGAACGCGCATTTTCGTAAAAGGCTTTAACAATCTTAACGTTAAATTAAGTTGGTCCCATAATAAACATCGTATTTTGGTTGGACCATCCTTTAGAAAAATCGAAATGTTGAATATTTCCGAAGCTGTTTGCGCTACCTAGTTCTAAATTTAATCGTTTAAGTTGAAATTTAGCAGAGCAAAAAAGGAAGAGACGAAACAAAAAAAATGTAAGAGGATAAAAGTTTTTTATTAGAATCTATTGAAAAGTTATTAATTATGTTTGGGTCGTTTATTTGTTAGCTATTGCCATTATTAGGTAAGATCATTGCTTAAGAAATAAAAAAATAATATAACAAAATTTAAAGTAAAAAAAAATGAATGTAAAATCTGCACAATTTACAAAAAAAAACTTATTTTTTAAACAAAAAACTTCAAAACTGCTCAATGCAAAGAAAAACTGCAAAATGCAGATACGGCAACGTTGGTAGCATTAGAGAAGGCTATACTGGCTGTCCCTTTTTTGTATGTTGTTTTATTAGATGTGAAATACAGGTTTCAATACTTATAACTACATACAATAAAAAGGGACAGCTAGATTACTAGTGCTGTAAATGTACCTTGGCTTCACTGTTGCCAATCTAGCTACTTTCTCGTCAAATCTAGCGATTTTTATTCGGCACCTTAATGACATTGAACCTTAATTATAGTTCTCCGAAAACTTTTGCTTTAATTTACAATTAACATCGTGCGGTTTGGTTGGACACCCTTTACAAATATGTTTTAATCGTTTGTCAAATACCCCAATTAACAACGCAAAAGGATTATACGTACGTACAATTTTGATATGTTTGCAAGCCTGTTTGAGTAGTTTATTTCGCCTTTCCTTTTGAAAGTCCCTCTTTACATTTTGTGATTTTTCTTGTTTTGGGTTAACATTGTAAAAGATTTGTTGCAGCAATTTTTCATGTATGCACACTTACTTAACAAATAGAAAATCTGCGCCTCAACTAAAATCAATTTTGTATCAAATAAGGAAAAAAAAATCGCAAGACTACATAAACTTGTGTACTCCTAATTCCACTCTCTTTTATCTTGCCTACAAAGTAACGATATTCGTTAAAAAGAGTTTTCATGATATCGCTCAAAAGTCTCGCAATCTGTGCAATTTTACGCCCTCGCAAATGAACTATCAAAAATTGTATAAGAATGCATTTACACAAACTTCATAAACTTGCCCAACAATTTTACCTCCTAAACTTGCGCTGTTCAATTATGCATTTCTACAAACAGATTTTTTTATGCTTTCCGTTCTTTTTTAATAAAAATTCAAGTGTTTATAATTCAGGAACAACAAATTTTGCAATAATAGCCTCTGCAGGTTCTCTATGAATAGGGGTAAACAGAACTCTGAATCGGTTCGCCAATATACCGAAGGCTTTTTCCACTACTCGCCTATTTCGTGACAACATTTTATTGAAACATATTTGTTTCTCATTAAGGTTTCGGAGAGAGTACGGTTTTATCATATAATCTGTTAGAGCAAACGCATCATCAGATAAAAATGTAAAAGGTGTAGATATATTAATGCCTACATCAGCATATAAGAAACGATAATTAGCATCTGCTATGCCCATTAGTATGATAGAATTGAATCCTTTATAATTGAAATACGTCGAATCAAATCTTTTCCACCCAATAATGTTGCAATGCTTGCCTATAAATGTATGATATGTGTGTATGTAAATTGTTTAAAGAATGTTTTATGTATTAAAAAATGTAAAGAAACGTTTCCAGCTACAGCTTCTAAGCAATTAGGGAAGCCCCACATATTAAAAAAATCTAATGCCATTGAACGCCATTCGGTCTCACAGTTTGGAAATTGCAAACATTCATCATTTAATGCTTTATATATATAAAGCTATATAGCTGCTATTGCCGTCTTTAGAATTTTGGAGATGGTTGATTGGTGTATATGTTTCTCCTATGTACAAATATTACAAAATAAATAATGAACATGTATGTAAATATGGTTACCTGTGGCTAGATAACTCAACGAAACAAGAAGTCTTTCTTGAGGTCCGATACAATTTCTAAAGCGAGTGTCCTGCTTTGTGATGTATGGCCTTTTTCCAAAAATATGGAGAATTTATGAGGAGTCATCCTCAAAATATTTCTATAAAGCTTCGAGTCTTCGCATTATATTTCCTTGTAAAATTTGTGTACAAATCCTTCGTCTTTTTATTTTGTTTTCGTAATTTTTTATTTATTATAAACTCAATGGCTGATATATTTTGCAATAAAGCCACATCAACAATAACTTCAATTTTGATGAACAGTGCAAATATAATGTAATTGAAAAATTTACCAAGTGCAAAGAGTTCAGCTGTATTAAGATAAATAGCAAACTGTTATACATTTTACTAAAGTTATCGATTAAAAATTAAGTTATGTCAAAAAAAATGTAAAATTGTTCAATTTAAAATTTCAAGCTTGAAATATTAAAAGTGTTGCTGAATCAGCGGTTTATGTGCAAATTCAGCGATTTACCGCTTTTTGTTTGTTTTGCTTTTATGTTTCTCATAAACAAAAAATTGACAACATTTAATTAAAATAATTAATCAAATCTTATCCTAATATTTGATTTATGTCCTGCCAGTGCCGGACAAAAAAGATTTCGTCATCACGGTTTCTGTTCACATATGTAGGTGTTTACCGCTCATCTGATTGGGTGAGTGCTGCAGTGTCTCTTCTTCTTAGTCGAGTGTGGCCGCCATAATTTAAAATATTTCGTGCTAATGGATCTGGGTGTAGTTCCAGCCTTTTTAAATATTTTACTGCATATTTCGTTATCATAGTTTTTACTAATGGCACATTGAGATCCTTGTGGATATTTGAGTTTTTGACGTACCAGGGGGCGACTGTGATTATTCGAAGAAGTTTATTTTGGCGCCTTTGAATTTTTTCGATGTTAGAAGCCGAGGCAGTGCCCCATAACTGAATACCGTAGCACCAAATTGGCTTTAAGATAGAGTTGTAAAGTAGAAGTTTGCAATCGAGGCTGAGTACAGAATTTCTTCCAATAAGCCAATTTATTTGAATTGCTTTTAGTTTCATTTGAGTTAATTTAGCTTCTATATGCCATTAAACGCCGATCTAGATGTATACCGAGGTATTTTACAAGCGAGTGTTGGGGTATTATTTGATTATTGATTTTAATAGGGGGCATGTTTCCCGACGCAGTGAATGTTATATGTGCGCATTTTTGCTCATTGATCTTTATCCTCCATTTTTTAACCACCTTTCCAGTTCAAATATGTGATCCTGTAAGTAACGAGATGCTTCTTGACAGTTTGCGTGTACCCTTAGAAAAGCTGTATCGTCCGCAAATGTTGAGGTATGGGTGTAGCTGTTTGTTGGCAAGTCCGAAGTATAAATTAAGTATAATAGAGGGCCCAGGATGCTGCCTTGTGGGACTCCAGCGTTAATTGGCTGAGGAGAAATTTAAAAATCGCCTTGTTTAGTCCCAATTTACATTATACGATTTTTGTCGTTGCGATTATTGCTGTTTCTTCTTTGAAGTCGGTCTTATGTTTGTCGTTACAACTTCTTGTGTATACATATAATTTGACACTACGAATGAATGAACAAAACGAATCGTAGAGTACACTCGCTTGTGTACCCCTTTTTATTTCTCTCTCCCCTCTCGCCAATAAGGTAAGAATCGCAACGACAAAAATCGTATAATGTAAATTGGGAATTAATAATAAAGTGACGCCCGACTAAGTAGCTTTCTAACTGCTTGCAAACATACGCTGGTAAGTTTCGCTGCAATTTCAGTAGTAACCCTTTATGCCAGACTTTATCAAAAGCTTGAGACACTTCGATGAAGAGTGCAGAGCAATATTTTTTTTCTTTAAAGGATTTTTTATGATATTTACTATTCGATGAGTTTGTTCAATTGTGCTGTCTCTCAAATCTTAGTGGAACAGCTGATCTAACCACAACAGGTGGTAACTCGACCACAGTATCGAAAGATGTATGAGGGGTAAATACGGTTTTCAAATGATTAACAAAAATATTTCCTTTTTCTATATCATTTCGTGCCCAACTTCCTTTTAAGTTTCTTAATGGCGGTTTAGAGATAACTGGTCTTTTTAGATTTCTAGCTGCACGCCATAATGAGTAGTCAAATTGAGGAGTTGCATCAAGTTCCTAAAGATATTTTTCCAGAGAAGCCGTTTTATGAGACTGCAGTAAGTATCTTAGCCTTTTTGTGCACTCTTTTAGTAAATTTGTTGTGGGGATCTGTGCAATTGCCACTCTCTTCGAGCTCTCCTTTTTTCAGTCAAGAGACGCTCGACATCTGTTTTATTTTACTATTTTTGATGTTGCTGCGGGCTATGCTAGAATGTTGAACAGCTAGTTTGAGATTATTGTCAAAATTTACAATAGAAAGATTCACATTTTCCGGTGTTCTAAGCGGAATATTTTCAGTGCAGTGGGTACTGAGATATTTTTTATATTTTAACCAATTTATTTGTGTTGCTGACGTCACTAAGTAACCACACGGAGATACAATTCTATTAGGGTTTGCTATAGTAAGAAGTGTAGGTTTGTGATCAGAAGATAATTCTAAAGAAGCTTCAACATGAATCGTTTCTGCGGGGATGTTTTTAACCACGCCAAAATCGATGACATCTGGAATTTTTTGCTGATCAGTAGGCCAATAAGTTGGTTGTCCACTCGCGACCACATTTAAATCCATTTTACACATTGTATTGTACAAAACACGACCCTTTGGTGTTATGAGCCGTGAACCCCAGAAGGTATGTTTAGCGTTGTAATCGGATAAATGGGATGCGTTTCATTTTTTTTAAGCTTAAGGTCGCCGGGTTCTAACTCCACTCGAAATAGTGGCTGGGGATTTTTTTCTCTATTTTTAATATTTATTACGTTTTTTATTTTGAAGCCCTTCTCTTCTAAAAACGTTTTTATCTCACCTTTACCTTACGAAAATCATCTTCACGATTAACTTGTATTTTTGTCTCATTTATTTCTTTTTCATAAGCAACTTTATTATATTCATGGTAAAATTACTACAAAGTGCCAGCATTAATCATGGAAGTAAGTTACAAGGCTAGCAAATTGTCACCTATAATAATTAAGTTTTAAACTTTTTTAGGTAATATTGTAGATGATCTGACCCTGCTTTTGACGCTTGTGCACATTAAAATTTAAACAGAAGTCGATAAAAAACTGCTGGAATTTGATGGTTTTGGCATTTTATTCATTTTTTTTTTTTAATTCTTTAGTGTATGTAGAAGAAAATCTTTGTACCCGGCTGAAGGCTGGCTATGCAGAGAAGCTTTAGTTAGCGAAACCGGTATTACTTATCCCATAGGGGAGAAAATCCTTGCGCCCGGCCAATGGCCGGCTATACAGAAAATCTTGAGTTAGCGAAACCGGTATTAGTAATCCCATAGGGGAGAAAATCCTTGCGCCCGGCCAATCTTGAGTTAGCGAAGCCGGTATTAGTTATAGCATAGGGGAGAACATCTTTGCGACCGGCGGAAGCCCGGATATGTTGGTATTAACTCAAAATGTAATAATTCTCAGTAGAGCAGAACAATTTTTAATTTTATGAGGCATATATCTTTTAGGCATATGAAATTTAGTGACAATTTTTCTAAAAATATAACATAAGTTCCCTAATGTCAATGTTTATAGCATTTTTAGTTTAAATAAAATATTTTCAAATAAAACGGGACCTTTTTCAAATTAAACGAAACTTTTTTCAGAATAAACGGAACTTTATTCAAAATAAAACAAACTTTATTCAAATACCGTTAAACATTTTTCAAATTAAATAAAACCATTTTTAAAATTTTGTAGGAATTTAGTTTTTTTTTTTTTTTTGCTAAAGAAGGTGAAAGAGCTCATGGTGTTTTGCCAACCGTAAAGAGAAAGAATATGAATGACAGATAATACTGGCGTTGTTTACCATAAAGTTATTTCTGTATCCAGTGTGAATTCGGCCCGTTTCCAAGTATTTCTTTGGGAGCTCTTAGATAAAATTGAAATCAGCCCAATGCTACAAAACTCATTTTTAATTATGGAGAATGCCAGAATCCATAAATCCCAAGTTATATGACATATGGTGGACAATACTGAATCTACATTGAAATGTTACCACTATATTCTCCTATGCTGAACCCGATAGAAAAGACATTTTCAAAGTTAAAATTTCATGCCCAATCATCATTTAGATATTTTACCACTGACCGTAACATTGTAAGTGTAGCCTCTTCATTAATGAGTAATTCAAATAAATCCAAAAAATAAATTCCCTACAAATTTTTAACTGTTTTTGAATAAAGTTTCATTTATTTTGAAAAATGTTTCGTTTAATTTGAAAAAGGTTTCGTTTAATTTGAAAAAGGTTGCGTTTAATTTGAACTGAAAATGCTATATAATATAATAAAGAAGCTTCAACATGAATCGTTTCTGCGGGGATGTTTTTAACCACGCCAAAATCGATGACATCTGGAATTTTTAATATATTTTCCATTTATATTTATTTCGTTGATGAATTATGTTGTTAAAACCTAAGCCTTTAATATATTTTCCATTTATATTTATTTCGTTGATGAATTATGTTGTTAAAACCTCTCTATATATACATTTTTTGTAAATACATGATTATCATATAACAAATGACCATGATCGGTAGTGTCTGTTATATAAAATCGTTATATCAAAAGATCGCACTTTATTTAAAAAAAAAAAAATGCAAGAAACACATTCTTTACAATGTAACCATATTAATAATTTATCAATAACATTAAAATTATTCGTAAGTGCAAAATTTAAGAAATCAACGGTAACATTTAAAAACAACAACTCTTCCAAAAAGAAAACAACATATTTAAAATTGTCTTTTTATTGCATCAGGCAATATTGTGTTTTTATTGGGCACATCAATTTGATGTTCTATAGGCACTATTGGATTAGTATTGGGCACATGTATTTCATGTACCTCAGGCACTATTGGCAAAGCTTTTGGCAACAAACGAGTAAACCGTCCCAGAGCTAGGATATCGTTTTTTGAAAACTGGTCAATACAAATTCTTGTGGCTGAATTAAATTCCTTCCTGCACAACTTACTCCACTTTTGACTCATTGTACCGATTTTTGGAGGTTTAAAAAACGTACCGTTGCCAGGCAGTTCTTCCTTACCGCATAATAAACACTTAAGCATTTTTGAAAAGAACGCACAAAGGCTTCACAATTAAAATAGGTTTGATTCTTATTTAAATGAAAGTTTTCTTTTGCAAATGAGTTTTTTTGTTGGTCCTCCACCACGATGCAAAAGGCTACGTTATAAACGATTGGCTGTAATTTGTAACTTAAAACACTAGTTGCTTTTCGCAAGAAATAAAAAGCACTTTTATAATACAATACGTATTAAATTTAAGTTATATTTCAACCTATTTGCAAAACTTTCACAACAGAATGTATCTTTTACAAACAATTAGTTTTAATACAACTCACAAGTTTTTTTTTATTATAACTACAATACATCTTTTTTTATGTTTTTTTTTTTTATTTCAATTGTTTTAACTATTTATTTTAAACACAATACCGAACAAATTGTTTTTTTTTTTCTCGCAAATTATTTTTTGAAATAAATTAACGTTATCAATCAATAATGCATTTTCTGGCCCGCTACGGCCTTCGTCAGCATTCTGGATAGTTTTCATAAGTAACTTTATTTTTATTCAACATATTTCATTTTATTTATAAATTTCAGTTATGTATTTTTAAGATTTTTGTTCAAATCAAAACATTTTAATATTCGATTTGCAAGTTCTATATAAAAATTAATATAGTTATTAACAATTTTGCTTATATCGCTTTTGTTGAGTTTTGATTTTGATAGTAACTCATTAGCCAATAAGCCCAAATACTAATCATTAAAGTTCAAAAAATTCTTTGTGTTCATAAATTCCGTTTAGTAAATTAAATTTTTGTAAAATTAGTTAATACAGTTTTAAAAACACTTTACATTTTGTTGTATAGGTTATTACAAGTGCTCCAAAGTATGTTAAAAATTTTATGGTAAAAATTACAACATAAATATATTTTAAAGTTCACTATCTTTTAAAGTTTACAAAATTCAGTAAATTTCCTTTTCAATCTTATGCCCCTATTGCGGTTCTCCACTCAACTCAGTTTGGTCGTGTGAGAGTCAATCCAACTTATGCACAACCAAACTCATTTTAGGTATTGTGATACCCAACGGTTTTTAGTTGAGTTTGCTATAAAGTTGCCAACTTAAAATATCGATTTGCCAACTTTAAATATAACGTTTGACAAGTGAAAATTCTATAAAATTAAATAATTTTTTAAACTTAAAGTAGTTTTAATTGTTGTGTTGAATAAAAAGTATTTACAATGGATATTAGTGTCGATTTATTTTATGATGATGAAAATGAAAACTCTTGTACAGATGTGCTACGTAACTAAATAATAATTTTAAATTTGTAGATTTAAAAGTTATTTCCGACTAAACAAGGAAGCGTTTTGTTATTTGCCGGATAAAATCAAAGATCATTCAAAAAACACCTGTTCGCGTAGTGGCTATTCCTCCTATATAAAAGTTATGTGTTAAAGTCCCAATATATCTTTACACTGATATTTGGTCATACCAAATTTTGGTTTTCCACGTGCAATCTCTGGGTTTTTTCCATTAGATTAACAAGCCTCTCAAATTGTGCTTTAGTTGTAATTTTCAAAGATCTACAAATGTATTAAATGCTGTGAAATTCTAATATATAGTATAACAAATATTTCTACTTACGGTTTTTCCATTGTATTTGTTTTTTGCTTTGGACATATTGGACATAGGTACTAGTTTGTAAAAAATTAGTTAGGTTTAATGTTTCATAAAATCAATGAAAAAATTCTTTACGTTAACGAAATAGCAGTTTTAACTTAATGTTATCAAAGTTTAAATTAAACAAGTAATATTTTATTTGTTTTTTGTAAGTACCTAAAATTAAATGCTATAATAAATATATTTAATAGATATTGGGAATTATTTCCCTTTCATAAGCAATTTTATTATATTCAACATTTTTTATTTTTTCGAATTTATTCTATGAGTTAAATTTCAGTTATGTATTTTATAAAGCTTTTTGTAATAGCTCTATTCCTTAAATTTTCTATAAATGACTATACACTACCAGACTATTATATTGTATTTTCTTGTTACATTTTACCTTAGCTTTCCGTTGGATAGCAATGAAGTATATTTATGTACAGAAAAATTTACAATTATTAGACACCAGCAGAATGTAATGCATTTTCTGGCCCGCTACGGCCTTCGTCAGCATTCTTTGTGTCACACTGGATAGTGATACTTTATAAATTGAATGTATTTAACTCAACTATTTTAACAAATAGATATTCAATTTATAAAGTATCACTATCCAGTGTGACACAAAGAATGCTGACGAAGGCCGTAGCGGGCCAGAAAATGCATTACATTCTGCTGGTGTCTAATAATTGTAAATTTTTCTGTACATAAATATACTTCATTGCTATCCAACGGAAAGCTAAGGTAAAATGTAACAAGAAAATACAATATAATAGTCTGGTAGTGTATAGTCATTTATAGAAAATTTAAGGAATAGAGCTATTACAAAAAGCTTTATAAAATACATAACTGAAATTTAACTCATAGAATAAATTCGAAAAAATAAAAAATGTTGAATATAATAAAATTGCTTATGAAAGGGAAATAATTCCCAATATCTATTAAATATATTTATTATAGCATTTAATTTTAGGTACTTACAAAAAACAAATAAAATATTACTTGTTTAATTTAAACTTTGATAACATTAAGTTAAAACTGCTATTTCGTTAACGTAAAGAATTTTTTCATTGATTTTATGAAACATTAAACCTAACTAATTTTTTACAAACTAGTACCTATGTCCAATGCCAAAAATTTAATTGTTAATTGGACGTTTTTACAACAATTTTAGGAGGAAAATATTTTTAAGTTAAAAGTATTTTGCAATTACAAAACTTCGTTTGCTTTCATTGATTTAGAGTAATTTTTCATTCAATATATGAAATTACAAAAATTTCCTTTTTTTCCATCATTTTAACAATATTTGAATATTTTTATTTCTTGTTATTTAAATTTTACAAAAATCTATTGAAATAATGTATAAAAATTAGCTGGATTTATTTTACTTATACAAATACATATGTGAATTTTCAGATATAAAAAGTTTTAAATAATTTACACTAAAATTCTTCATAAGGAAAAAACGCGATCTGGCCGACCATTTCCAGCGGAAAATGAAGTAGTAAAGACCCCTTATAGAACCCTTTTTGTAGACAAGATCTTCCAGTTGCATTCGAACTTTAATACTAATTAACAAGGTATCTCATTGTAATAATAATGCTAATAAAAAAAAGGCTAATAATGCGAAGTAGAGATGAGCGATCCCGTGATTTTTAAAGATCATCGTGATTTGTGAATGTGATTTAAAAATCACTGCTCCTTTAAACTGTGATTGTGATCACGGTTTATCAGTTTTCTGTTCTTTTAAAGCAATTGCGGCCAAGCTATATGTACAATGCGGGAGCTTTTGCAAGAGCTTTTGTAAGCACTTTACAAAGAAACAACAACAAATTGTAAGAGCTTTCATATCTGTTTACTTTCATATACTTACATACTTGAACAAATATATTTTGGCATAAAAAGATTCTAATAAAGATAGAAGAGAGAATGAAAGGAACTTCAATATCATTTTACCCTATTACCCACACAAAAAGTGAAATATCATAAATTTGTATATGTAACAAAATACAATAAGAACGACTTAGAAAGTACCTGTTACTTGACAAATTTGGTCACAACAGTGATTCGTGATTTTTCAGTAACAGTGTTAAATCACAGGTACAAATTTTAATTAATAATTTTTTCGTGTCTATTTACCCCAAAAGTGGCAGTACTATACACTGTAGACTGGTTATAAAATTATCCATTGATCCTATACTCGGAAGATTGGATCTAAAGCTGTGGAAAATGTTACTGTCACTTTGTGCTGGCACTTACATAGCTGTCTTTTAGTGTCGCAGATGGTGGATAGTAAAAAAATGTATTTCATTGAGCATTTCGTTCATTTTATGTGAGAGCAAGAGAAACACAACGTATGAAAACACAATCAGAAAAGCAACAACAACAGTACAATAGTTGAATGCAAATATTTCTAATCTTAAGCGAAAACAAATTGAAAAAGAATGTGCGAGTCAAAAGAAGACATGCAAAAAAAAACACGAGGAAAATACCGTTTTATAAAAGAACAAAAACAACAAGGGAGTTTTTTGGAAACAGCTGACTGCGCTTCTGTTGGGTTTTAAGTACTGATCAAACAAGTTGGTAGATTTATGTTTCTTTTTTTTAAGTAATAAATGAATTTGTTGTTTTTTTAAAGAAATAATTTTTTTTTAAGTAAAATAAATTATAAAATGACTTTTATTTCATCTATTAATGTAGGTGATAACAACTATGCCATTGTCAACGAATTTTGTTATTTGGGTAGCATGATTACCGCTGATGGAGGTACTGAGATTGACGTGGAGGCAAAAATCAGTAGAGCTAGAGCAGCATTTGGAATTCTAGCACCAATATGGCAAAACAACAACATTAGTCTTCGAACAAAACTGCGAATTTTTGAATCCAATGTAAAATCAGTTCTTTTGTACGGATGCACAACATGGAAAGTGACCAGTATAATTACAAGCCGTTTGCAAACATTCGTCAATCGCTGCCTCAGACGAATACTTCGAATCTTTTGGCCAAATGTTATATCAAATATTGAGCTACTTCGTAAATCAAATCAGATAGATGTGGCAACTGAGATTCGAAAACGAAAATGGCAATGGATTGGTCACACACTTCGACGTCCAGATGAAAATATCGCCAAGCATGCGTTACGTTGGAACCCGTTTCATCAAGCAGGACGAAGAGTTGGAAGGCCTAGAATAACTTGGAGACGTTCCACCGAAGCCGAAATGAGATCTGTGGGTTTAACATGGAACGAAGCTAGAAATGTAGCCCAAAACCGAGTACGGTGGAGAACGTTTATTGTTTATTTCATAAGAAATATGGAATGATTTGGGGTTTTTTTTACGGTAAGCCAAGAAGAACCGGCTTATGAACTGTCTTTTTGTGGCCTCTTGTGACAATACCCCCTCGTAGGACATCCCCTTGTTAAAGTGACCATTCATATGGCTAGCATTCGGACTGGTTGTGTCATAAAGGGGCTAGTATTATAAACAGCTCGGAGACAGCCATATGAACTACAGGGTATTGATAATTTTTCATTCTTGACTGCGCTGAGATTTGAACCCAGACGTTCACGGACAGGTTGCCCAGACTAGTTTCGTTTGTATCCACACAATCTCTTCAGTGGGGTTTGCCGTCTTACTCACTCGGCTATTGCAGCCGAATGACGTCAATAGTCAAACATCAATCTTTAACCAAATGGTATTTCACCTTGGTAGATTGAAATTTGCTTTTTAAATGAATGATTATCTATTTTAATTGATTTACATGTTCTTCCGAACTTCTGTTTTTTCGTACTTTTTGTCAAGAATTCTTTTTGAAATCCAAAGTACATTTTTTGTTTTTAATTTTTGTCTTTCTTTTTTCATGTTGACCTTTTTCAGCACATCTTCAAGGACAAATGTAAACATAGCTCGTGCCTTAGCTGTTAGCAATAATTTGTATTGTGGTTATTTTATTGAACTGTTAATGGTTTTTAATCCAAATTTAGATGTTTTTTAATTAGGCTTAAGTGCATTGAATTTAATTTTCATTAAATTATTTTGTTCATTAAATTATTATTGTACAACACGAAATTAATTAAAATTTTTATTGATAATTTTTCATTCTTGACTGCTTCAATTATATAACCAGGAGCGCAAAACGTTAACCTAACCATATTATGGTTATCATTTAACAATTATATTCTTATTATTTCAATATTTTCTATTAAATATTATATTTTTATATATTTAAAAAAAATCATGATGAAGATTTCCATTGGAAATCGAATATTGATAAATTTAAAACATTGTAATCAGTGTTTAAAAATGCTTGACTATTTTTAATGTTTTTGTAATTGCTTAACTTAACTTAAGAAAAAGAACACAGTAAAAGCAAAAAGCAAAAGCAAACGCAGAAAAAGTGAGAGTAAATAATTTATTTATTCTCACCATGTTTATGTTCTCAGCTTAAAAAGCCAGCCAAGCAACCACTTGAAAAAAAAAATTGCTGTTGCTGTAAGTAATAAGTTTTTGTTTATTTTTTTTTTGCTTTGGCTTAACTGTAAATTGATGTGCTTAAATTCAGCGAGTATTAACTTCTTTGCTGTTTTTGACTTCATTGCTGTTGCTTGCTGTTGCAGGCGTTAGTTTCCTAGAATATATACATAATTACATAACACAAAATAAACAAATTAGTTTAAAAAAACGTGTAGTTTCATTTACGTATGTATGTACCTATTTATTAAAAAAAAAAAACGCAAAATACCAAAAAAATTCGAAACAAATTCGACAGCAACAGCAAAGAAGTTAACTTGCTGACTTTAAGCGCATCAAAAGCAAAAAAAAAACAATCAAAAACTTAATACTTACAGCAACAGAAAATTTGTTTTCTTAAGTGGCTTCTTTGCTGACAGATTTAGCAGAGTACATGCACATAGCGAGTTTAAACAAATTATTTACTCTCTTTGTTTTGCTTTTGCTTTTTTGCTTTTGCTGACTCGTAATCAAAGAGTTAAGTAAACACTTAGACACACAGTTTTTTAATTTGCTGCAAAAAATGTAAACAAAGCAAAAATGTGCGACTGTTGCTATTTTAAAGCAAGCAATTTAAACACTGATTGTAATTAAAAAAAAACTGAGCTTGGAAAATATGTAAAAATAAACTTTTACGTAATTTTGACCTTTTATAATAACTTAATGCAGAAATAAGAAAGTGTGCATTCGGTATTTTGTGTGTAGCTATTACACAAAAATTGTAGTAAAACAAGCAATAGTAACATAAACAATATGTACCAAGTTCCTTATAGTATTGTTTAATTTTTGTCATATGCTCTCCACTCGATAAAAGAATTTTTTGGGATGAAATATTTTATTTTTTTTATACAGTACAAAAGCCTGCTGTCGTGTAATAAATATGAATTTTTTATTTTCTTTATTCACATAAATTGATTATATTCGAACTCCCTTATATTCCTCAAAGGGACATACATGTGGATTAGGTTTATAGTCACATCGGTGATATAGTCCTCGATTTGGTTGCAACTAAAAGGTGTGACGGTATGCGAAAAGTACTGTATATCCTTTTTAATAATGGGATGAACAAATTTCTTCAATATATAGAATATTTATAATACAAAATACTTATTTCTTCCACTTTTATTTAAAATAATCTGGTATTTTTGTTAGGATCACATCCTTCCAAGAGGGCCTTAATGAATATCCTTAAAAATAAATTTATTCTACATTTTTAGAATAACTGCCTCTTTTAATTTTTTTATAAAGTGCTGAAATATAAGATGTTAAGCTATATTTTGTTCAGCTTTATTAAATACTGATATTTTTTTTTTGTTTATTGAATACGCGAGCTCCTATCAATACTACTCTTAATTGGACTATTCTTTTAGTTCAATTTTTCAGAAATATAATAATTAAAATTTACATGTAAGTGTGCGCTACAGAAGTTTCATTGTAATAATTCCATAATATGGAGACAAATATGTCAAATATAAGTAACATTTTTATTTGCAATATTGTAAAGAAAAATTCAATCCAAAATACACGTAAATAAGAATGAAAAAGTTGACTTTTTAGAATAAATTTATAGTTAAATTTATTCAAGTACACTTTTGTGCTTAAACCACTACTAATTAGATATTAAAATCAATAAAATTTTTTACATAATATGTCATACTATCTATAATAATACATTTTCCCTACGTTCTCAAATACAGTACTGCCTGCGCTGCATCAGAAAAGCAAATTGTTTCACCATGTCAACGCCACCTTATGATGATATATATATATTGAGTGATTATAATTTTTATAGGTGCATTTAACCACATTTAAATATATTGCTTAAGGGCAGTATTACATTTATAAGCATGTACTTTATCTTAATATTCTATTATACCTGTAATTAACAAATATTTAATACATTATAATAAATAACAATAAACGCAACATTTTTTCCTCAAAAATATATCGGTTATCCCATTTTTATCCTAAATATTTAAAATTCCTTTTATATTTCAATTAATTTCCATTTTACAACGTTTTTGCTTCTCATGTAAACTGCGATGTTATATTATTCTGCATTTAAGATGACGATATAGCAGATCTTTTATTTTTTTTCAATAACATTTGCCTACAAAAAAAACCACATACATTTTGGTTCACAAGTCAAGAAATAATTTTACAAAAACCACATTTAACACACACAGGCTAATCGTGCTGCCCACCTGGAAAAATTAAAAGCGATTTCACTTTTTAGGCCTTTAAGAAGGTTTACAATTGAATTTTTAGTAAACTTTTACTTATTCCACTCTGCCTTCTTTGAAAAGGTCTATAACACAGGTTTTTATTAAATATTTTACAAATTAAAATTTTGTATTCTAAGATAAGGCGAAATCGTTTTAAAAGTCGTTATGTTGGAGCAGGTTTGGATATTAATTTACTCACTTCGCATTAGGGATGAGCGATATTTCTTTACCTGTGATTAATCACTGTTACTGAATAATCACGAATCACAGTTGTGACCAAATTTGTCAAGTAACAGGTACTTTCTAAGTCGTTCTTTTTGTATTTTGTTACATATACAAATTTATGATATTTTACTTTTTGTGTGGGTAATAGGGGTAAAATGATATTGCTTCATTCTATCTTTTTTTTTTTTTGGGTATGTAAGTTTGTTGTTGTTTCTTTGTAAAGTGCTTACAAAAGCTCCCGCATTGTACATATATATACATATAGCTTGTCCGCAATTGCTTTAAAATAACAGAAAATCACAATCACAGTTTAAAGGAGCATTGATTTTTAATTCACATTCACTATCACGATGATCTTTAAAAATCACGGGATCGCTCATCTCTACTTCGCATTATTAGCCACAACAATTAAACTGGGATAATGCTTTATTCTTAAATCTTTTAAGAAGGTCTTTTAGAAGCCTTTAAAGAAGATGCAAGAGGGCAAGTCGTCGATCACTGTCACTCATCGGAGGGTTAATGTGCAGTTTTAGTAAATTAAATTTTTGTAAAATTAGTTAATACAGTTTTAAAAACACTTTACATTTTGTTGTATAGGTTATTACAAGTGCTCCAAAGTATGTTAAAAATTTTATGGTAAAAATTACAACATAAATATATTTTAAAGTTCACTATCTTTTAAAGTTTACAAAATTCAGTAAATTTCCTTTTCAATCTTTATTTCATGTGTAAAAAATTCGATCGCATCAACTTTTCCAGCCTAGGACACATTCTTTTAAAAAATATTCGTACAAAAATATCCATTTATTTTATATTGTAGTGTATAATTTATTCAAATATACAGAAGAAAAGTATACACTTCACTTGATGGCACAAGCCAAAATAACAAAACCAGCACCTTTTTGCTACATTGAATTTTTGTTGATTTTGGCGAGATTAAAATCTGATAATAAGAAGAATGCTGTTTTTATTCTCTCGCTGATAATTACAACATTTACATTTTCAACTACAAACTGCATGGGGCTTATTTTTGATCATTCAATAATATTAGAAAAAAAGTTTTTGAAGCTTGCCGCCTGCATCATTTATTGTAGTACTGAAAAATTCGTTACAGAATAAAAATCGTGTAACGGTAAAAAATGTATGTACATAACAAATGACAAAATATGATATGAATAATTTTTATTGAAGTTATTGTTTTTTTAGTTGGTAACTGTACAAAATAAGGGTCTGGTTCGAACAATAAGAACATAACATTAAAATAATGTAAATTTTTATTTGTTCTATTTAAATATATTTATTATAGCATTTAATTTTAGGGACTTACAAAAAACAAATAAAATATTACTTGTTTAATTTTAACTTTGATAACATTAAGTTAAAACTGCTATTTCGTTAACGTAAAGAATTTTTTCATTGATTTAATGATACATTAAACCTAACTAATTTTTTACAAATTAGTACCTATATCCAATGCCAAAAATTTAATTGTTAATTGGACGTTTTTACAACAATTTTAGGAGGAAAATATTTTTAAGTTAAAAGTATTTTGCAATTACAATACTTCGTTTGCTTTCATTGATTTAGAGTAATTTTTCATTAAATATATGAAATTACAAAAATTTCCTTTTTTTCCATCATTTTAACAATATTTGAATATTTTTATTTCTTGTTTATTTAAATTTTACAAAAATCTATTGAAATAATGTATAACAATTAGCTGGATTTATTTTTCTTAAGATACATATATACAAATACATATGTGAATTTTCAGATATAAAAAGTTTTAAATAATTCACACTAAAATTCTTCATAAGGAAAAAACGCGATCCAGCGGAAAATGAAGTAGTAAAGACCCCTTATAGAACCCTTTTTGTAGACAAGATCTTCCAGTTGCATTCGAACTTTAATACTAATTAACAAGGTATCTAATTGTAAATCGACGCCCTCTTCCATCTACTTTAAAGGCTTCTGAAAGACCTTCTTAAAAGATTTAAGAATCAAGCATTATCCCAGTTTAATTGTTGTGGCTAATAATGCGAAGTAGAGATGAGCGATCCCGTGATTTTTAAAGATCATCGTGATTTGTGAATGTGATTTAAAAATCACTGCTCCTTTAAACTGTGATTGTGATCACGGTTTATCAGTTTTCTGTTCTTTTAAAGCAATTGCGGCCAAGCTATATGTACAATGCGGGAGCTTTTGCAAGAGCTTTCGTAAGCACTTTACAAAGAAACAACAACAAATTGTAAGAGCTTTCATATCTGTTTACTTTCATATACTTACATACTTGAACAAATACATTTTGGCATAAAAAGATTCTAATAAAGATAGAAGAGAGAATGAAAGAACTTCAATATCATTTTACCCTATTACCCACACAAAAAGTGAAATATCATAAATTTGTATATGTAACAAAATACAATAAGAACGACTTAGAAAGTACCTGTTACTTGACAAATTTGGTCACAACAGTGATTCGTGATTTTTCAGTAACAGTGTTAAATCACAGGTACAAATTTTAATTAATAATTTTTTCGTGTCTATTTACCCCAAAAGTGGCAGTACTATACACTGTAGACTGGTTATAAAATTATCCATTGATCCTATACTCGGAAGATTGGATCTAAAGCTATGGAAAATGTTACTGTCACTTTGTGCTGGCACTTACATAGCTGTCTTTTAGTGTCGCAGATGGTGGATAGTAAAAAAATGTATTTCATTGAGCATTTCGTTCATTTTATGTGAGAGCAAGAGAAACACAACGTATGAAAACACAATCAGAAAAGCAACAACAACAGTACAATAGTTGAATGCAAATATTTCTAATCTTAAGCGAAAACAAATTGAAAAAGAATGTGCGAGTCAAAAGAAGACATGCAAAAAAAACACGAGGAAAATACCGTTTTATAAAAGAACAAAAACAACAAGGGAGTTTTTTGGAAACAGCTGACTGCGCTTCTGTTGGGTTTTAAGTACTGATCAAACAAGTTGGTAGATTTATGTTTCTTTTTTTTAAGTAATAAATGAATTTGTTGTTTTTTTAAAGAAATAATTTTTTTTTAAGTAAAATAAATTATAAAATGACTTTTATTTCATCTATTAATGTAGGTGATAACAACTATGCCATTGTCAACGAATTTTGTTATTTGGGTAGCATGATTACCGCTGATGGAGGTACTGAGATTGACGTGGATTCAAAAATCAGTAGAGCTAGAGCAGCATTTGGAATTCTAGCACCAATATGGCAAAACAACAACATTAGTCTTCGAACAAAACTGCGAATTTTTGAATCCAATGTAAAATCAGTTCTTTTGTACGGATGCACAACATGGAAAGTGACCAGTATAATTACAAGCCGTTTGCAAACATTCGTCAATCGCTGCCTCAGACGAATACTTCGAATCTTTTGGCCAAATGTTATATCAAATATTGAGCTACTTCGTAAATCAAATCAGATAGATGTGGCAACTGAGATTCGAAAACGAAAATGGCAATGGATTGGTCACACACTTCGACGTACAGATGAAAATATCGCCAAGCATGCGTTACGTTGGAACCCGTTTCATCAAGCAGGACGAAGAGTTGGAAGGCCTAGAATAACTTGGAGACGTTCCACCGAAGCCGAAATGAGATCTGTGGGTTTAACATGGAACGAAGCTAGAAATGTAGCCCAAAACCGAGTACGGTGGAGAACGTTTATTGTTTATTTCATAAGAAATATGGAATGATTTGGGGTTTTTTTTACGGTAAGCCAAGAAGAACCGGCTTATGAACTGTCTTTTTGTGGCCTCTTGTGACAATACCCCCTCGTAGGACATCCCCTTGTTAAAGTGACCATTCATATGGCTAGCATTCGGACTGGTTGTGTCATAAAGGGGCTAGTATTATAAACAGCTCGGAGACAGCCATATGAACTACAGGGTATTGATAATTTTTCATTCTTGACTGCGCTGAGATTTGAACCCAGACGTTCACGGACAGGTTGCCCAGACTAGTTTCGTTTGTATCCACACAATCTCTTCAGTGGGGTTTGCCGTCTTACTCACTCGGCTATTGCAGCCGAATGACGTCAATAGTCAAACATCAATCTTTAACCAAATGGTATTTCACCTTGGTAGATTGAAATTTGCTTTTTAAATGAATGATTATCTATTTTAATTGATTTACATGTTCTTCCGAACTTCTGTTTTTTCGTACTTTTTGTCAAGAATTCTTTTTGAAATCCAAAGTACATTTTTTGTTTTTAATTTTTGTCTTTCTTTTTTCATGTTGACCTTTTTCAGCACATCTTCAAGGACAAATGTAAACATAGCTCGTGCCTTAGCTGTTAGCAATAATTTGTATTGTGGTTATTTTATTGAACTGTTAATGGTTTTTAATCCAAATTTAGATGTTTTTTAATTAGGCTTAAGTGCATTGAATTTAATTTTCATTAAATTATTTTGTTCATTAAATTATTATTGTACAACACGAAATTAATTAAAATTTTTATTGATAATTTTTCATTCTTGACTGCTTCAATTATATAACCAGGAGCGCAAAACGTTAACCTAACCATATTATGGTTATCATTTAACAATTATATTCTTATTATTTCAATATTTTCTATTAAATATTATATTTTTATATATTTAAAAAAAATCATGATGAAGATTTCCATTGGAAATCGAATATTGATAAATTTAAAACATTGTAATTAAAAAAAAACTGAGCTTGGAAAATATGTAAAAATAAACTTTTACGTAATTTTGACCTTTTATAATAACTTAATGCAGAAATAAGAAACAAAAATTGTAGTAAAACAAGCAATAGTAACATAAACAATATGTACCAAGTTCCTTATAGTATTGTTTAATTTTTGTCATATGCTCTCCACTCGATAAAAGAATTTTTTGGGATGAAATATTTTATTTTTTTTATACAGTACAAAAGCCTGCTGTCGTGTAATAAATATGAATTTTTTATTTTCTTTATTCACATAAATTGATTATATTCGAACTCCCTTATATTCCTCAAAGGGACATACATGTGGATTAGGTTTATAGTCACATTGGTGATATAGTCCTCGATTTGGTTGCAACTAAAAGGTGTGACGGTATGCGAAAAGTACTGTATATCCTTTTTAATAATGGGATGAACAAATTTCTTCAATATATAGAATATTTATAATACAAAAGACTTATTTCTTCCACTTTTATTTAAAATAATCTGGTATTTTTGTTAGGATCACATTCTTCCAAGAGGGCCTTAATGAATATCCTTAAAAATAAATTTATTCTACATTTTTAGAATAACTGCCTCTTTTAATTTTTTTATAAAGTGCTGAAATATAAGATGTCAAGCTATATTTTGTTCAGCTTTATTAAATACTGATATTTTTTTTTTGTTTATTGAATACGCGAGCTCCTATCAATACTACTCTTAATTGGACTATTCTTTTAGTTAAATTTTTCAGAAATATAATAATTAAAATTTACATGTAAGTGTGCGCTACAGAAGTTTCATTGTAATAATTCCATAATATGGAGACAAATATGTCAAATATAAGTAACATTTTTATTTGCAATATTGTAAAGAAAAATTCAATTCAAAATACACGTAAATAAGAATGAAAAAGTTGACTTTTTAGAATAAATTTATAGTTAAATTTATTCAAGTACACTTTTGTGCTTAAACCACTACTAATTAGATATTAAAATCAATAAAATTTTTTACATAATATGTCATACTATCTATAATAATACATTTTCCCTACGTTCTCAAATACAGTACTGCCTGCGCTGCATCAGAAAAGCAAATTGTTTCACCATGTCAACGCCACCTTATGATGATATATATATATTGAGTGATTATAATATTTATAGGTGCATTTAACCACATTTAAATATATTGCTTAAGGGCAGTATTACATTTATAAGCATGTACTTTATCTTAATATTCTATTATACCTGTAATTAACAAATATTTAATACATTATAATAAATAACAATAAAAGCAACATTTTTTCCTCAAAAATATATCGGTTATCCCATTTTTATCCTAAATATTTAAAATTCCTTTTATATTTCAATTAATTTCCATTTTACAACGTTTTTGCTTCTCATGTAAACTGCGATATTATATTATTCTGCATTTAAGATGACGATATGAGCAGATCTTTTATTTTTTTTCAATAACATTTGCCTACAAAAAAAACCACATACATTTTGGTTCACAAGTCAAGAAATAATTTTACAAAAACCACATTTAACACACACAGGCTAATCGTGCTGGCCACCTGGAAAAATTAAAAGCGATAGCACTTTTTAGGCCTTTAAGAAGGTTTACAATTGAATTTTTAGTAAACTTTTACTTATTCCACTCTGCCTTCTTTGAAAAGGTCTTTAACACAGGTTTTTATTAAATATTTTACAAATTAAAATTTTGTATTCTAAGATAATGCGAAATCGTTTTAAAAGTCGTTATGTTGGAGCAGGTTTGGATATTAATTTACTCACTTCGCATTAGAGATGAGCGATATTTCTTTACCTGTGATTAATCACTGTTACTGAATAATCACGAATCACAGTTGTGACCAAATTTGTCAAGTAACAGGTACTTTCTAAGTCGTTCTTTTTGTATTTTGTTACATTTACAAATTTATGATATTTCACTTTTTGTGTGGGTAATAGGGGTAAAATGATATTGCTTCATTCTCTCTTCTATCTTTTTTTTTTTTTTGGGTATGTAAGTTTGTTGTTGTTTCTTTGTAAAGTGCTTACAAAAGCTCCCGCATTGTACATATAGCTTGTCCGCAATTGCTTTAAAAGAACAGAAAATCACAATCACAATCACAGTTTAAAGGAGCATTGATTTTTAATTACATTCACTATCACGATGATCTTTAAAAATCACGGGATCGCTCATCTCTACTTCGCATTATTAGCCACAACAATTAAACTGGGATAATGCTTTATTCTTAAATCTTTTAAGAAGGTCTTTTAGAAGCCTTTAAAGAAGATGCAAGAGGGCAAGTCGTCGATCACTGTCACTCATCGGAGGGTTAATGTGCAGTTTTTTTTAATTAGTAAATTAAATTTTTGTAAAATTAGTTAATACAGTTTTTTTTTTTTTTTTTTTTTTTTTTTTTTTTTTTCATTATTTATCTATTGAATCTTCATATATTAAATATGAACTAACAATAATTAATCAAATCTTATCCTAATATTTGCTTTATGTCCTGCCAGTGCCAAACACAAAAGATTTAGTCATCACGGTTTCTGTTTACATATATAGCTGTTTATCGCTCATCTGATTGGGTGAGTGCTGCAGTGTCTCTTCTTCTTAAGCGAGTGTGGCCGCCATAATTTAAAATATTTCTAGCTAATGGATTTGGGTGCAGTTCCAGCCTTTTTAAATATTTTACTGCATATTTCGTTATCATAGTTTTTACTAATGGCACATTGAGATCCTTGTGGATATTTGAGTTTTTGACGTACCAGGGGGCGGCTGTGATTATTCGAAGAAGTTTATTTTGGCGCCTTTGAATTTTTTCGATGTTAGAAGCCGAGGCAGTGCCCCATAACTGAATACCGTAGCACCAAATTGGCTTTAAGATAGAGTTGTAGAGTAGAAGTTTGCAATCGAGACTAAGAACAGAATTTCTTCCAATAAGCCAATTAATTTGGATTGCTTTTAGTTTCATTTGAGTTAATTTCGCTTCTATATGCCATGCGAGTGTTGGGGTATTATTTGATTATTTATTTTAATAGGGGGGCATGTTTCCCGACGCAATGTGAATGTTATATGTGCGCATTTTTGCTCATTGATCTTTATCCTCCATTTTTTTAACCACCTTTCTAGTTCAAATATATGATCCTGTAGATAACGAGATGCTTCTTGACAGTTTGCGTGTACGCTTAGAAAAGCTGTGTCGTCCGCAAATGTTGAGGTATGGGTGTAGCTGTTTGTTGGCAAGTCCGAAGTATAAATTAAGTATAATAGAGGGCCCAGGATGCTGCCTTGTGGGACTCCAGCGCTAATTGGCTGTGGAGAACTTAAAAATGCCTTCTTTTATAATAAATTGACGACCTACTAAGTAGCTTTGTAACAGCTTGTGTATATTTGCTGGTAAGTTTTGCTGCAATTTCAGTAGTAAACCTTCATGCCAGACTTTATCAAAAGCTTGAGACACATCGATGAAGAGTGCTGAGCAATATTTTTTTTCTTCAAAGGCTTTTCTTATGACATTTACTATTCGATGAGTTTGTTCAATTGTGCTGTGTTTTCTTCTAAAACCGAATTGATGATTGGGAATACATCTGTTACCATTTAAAATCGGCGTTAATTTAGACACTAGAAGTTTCTCAAAAAGCTTTGATATATTAGACAATAAGCTTATAGGTCTATATGACTCAACTTTTGTGGGATCCTTTCCTGGTTTAGGTATCATGGTAACTAAGGATACTTTCCACTCTTGTGGGTAGTATTCAAGGCGTAAAATAGCATTAAAAATTAGTAGAATAATTTTCTTTGCTATGCTGGGTAGCTCCAAAAGCATTTTGTTACTGATCTTATCAAAACCAGGGGCTTTCTTGGGGTTTAAATCATGAATAGCCTTCTCGATTTCTCTTACTTCAAACCTTAGTGGAACAGCTGATCTAACAGCAACAGGTGGTAACTCGACCGCAGTATCGAAAGATGTATGAGGGGTAAATACGGTTTTCAAATGATTAACGAAAATATTTCCTTTTTCTATGTCATTCCGTGCCCAACGTCCATTTAAATTTCTTAATGGTGGTTTAGTGATAACTGGTCTTTTAAGATTTCTAGCTGCACGCCATAATGAGTAATCAGATTGAGGAGTTGCATCAAGTTCCTTAAGATATTTTTCCAGAGAAGCCGTTTTTTGAGACTGCAGTAAGTTTCTTAGCCTTTTTGTGCACTCTTTTAGTAAATTTTTAAGTTGAGGGGATCTGTGCAATTGCCACTCTCTTCGAACTCTCCTTTTTTCAGCCAAGAGACGCTCGACATCAGTAGAATATATTTTACTATTTTTGATATTTTTGCGGGCTATGCTAGAATGTTGAACAGCTAGTTTGAGATAATTGTCAAAATTTACAATAGAAAGATTCACATTCTCCGGTGTTCTAAGCGGAATATTTTCAGTGCAGTGGGTACTGAGATATTTTTTATATTTTAACCAATTTATTTGTGTGGCTGACGTCACTAAGTAACCAGACGGTGATACAATTCTATAAGGGTTTGATATGGTAAGAATTGTAGGTGTGTGATCAGAAGATAATTCTAAAGAAGCTTCAACGTGAATCGTTTCTGCGGGGATGTTTTTAACCACGCCAAAATCGATGACATCTGGAATTTTTTGCTGATCAGTAGGCCAATAAGTTGGTTGTCCACTCGCGACCACATTTAAATCCATTTTAGACATTGTATTATATAAAACACGACCCTTTGGTGTAATGAGCCGTGAACCCCAGAAGGTATGTTTAGCGTTGTAATCGCCAGCGGCTAGGAAACAGGGTCCTAATGATTTAAAATATTTATAATATTGGCTTTCTGATATTGAAAATCTAGGTGGAGAGTATAAAGATGAAAGTACAAAGTTTCGATTTAGCTCTTCAACACAAATGTTCGTTGCTTGCAGATAATCTTCACGATGATCACACATTAAGTAGTGTTTGATTCGGGTTTTTATCAAAATAGCAGAACCTCCACAAGCTCTATCTCGAGGGTCCTTGGTATCATATAATATATAACCATTAATTTTAAACGTATTTCTTGAGGTCAAATGAGTTTCAGAAACCATCATTACATCAATTTGTTTACTTTTAAGAAAATATTCTAGTTCATTTTTATGTTGGCGAATGCCGTTTGCGTTCCAAAAACAAATTTTTAAGCAATTCATGGCTTGTTAAGTACAGCTTGCAATAACATCGATTGCATTCTTAACATTTCCTGCATCATATTACCCATTGTATTCGTAAAGTTTGTTACTGTTTGTACTAGTGTTTCCATGGTTTTTTCTAGACGACTTAAATTAGAAACTGGGGTCTCATCATTATTTGGCAAATCACCTTGCATTGGCATATGGTTTGATTTTAGGACGTTAGCGTAGGATGTTCTGTTATTACTAGGCTGCGGTACCTGAATGTCATTAGTATTATTTTGATGTGTTTCCTGAATTTGAGGTGGATTAGGTTTCGGTCCAACCGAGCGCTTGACGATAGAGTATACAGGGCATCCTCTATAGTTGGCAGTGTGATTACCACCACAGTTGCTGCATTTTTTTACATTGGGGTCGTTTTTAGATTTATCGCAGAGAGCTGTACCATGCAATTCTCCACATACAACGCAAACAGGTGTTAAATGGCAGTATGCCTTAGTGTGACCAAATTCTTGGCAGTTTAAACATTGCACGGGACCGTTCCTTTTATGCGGCTCCTCTATCGGTATTTTCCTATACAGGATATATCTCAGACTGTAAATGGGATGAGTTTCGTTTTTTTTAAGCTTAACGTCGCCGGGTTCTAACTCCACTCGAAATAGTGGCTGGGGATTTTTTTCTCTATTTTTAATATTAACTACATTTTTAATTTTAAAGCCCTTCTCTTCTAAAAACGTTTTTATTTCACCTGGGCCTATGCATGAATCAATGCCCTTTATCACTACCTGAAGACCTTTACTGCTCTTCAGTTGGTATGTATAAAAGTTTTTTTTTAGTGCTTCTAATTTAGTTATTACTTTACGAAAATCATCTTCACGATTAACTTGTATTTTAGTTTCATTTATACTACCACGTTTTATTGCAGCTACATAAAAAGAATTTTCACCTATTACCGAAATCAAATTCTTTATTAAATCACTTGAGTTTTGCTCTCTAAGATATATCGGGGGTGGCTTAGAAGATTTTGTAACGTTTTGTGCTTCCGAGGATTCCTCTTCCAAAATTGCAAACCGATTTTGAGAACTTATTCTATCAGCTGTACCCTCTTTTAAAACTTTTGGGACAGAAGCAACTGCAGAAGAAGTTGGGCTGCGACCCCGTTTTAGCACTGTTATGTACCTATCCATTCCAACTTGTACTTGAGGCTTTTGACCGCTTTTCACCTGTGATACTGAGTTTTCCATCATGCCTGATTTGGGGGTAATCTTTTCATCACTTGTTAAAATCGTTTCTGCCACTGAGGCACCGCTTGCAGGTTTTATATTTTTTATTGTATTCGAATCAACCGTATTATTAGACACCGAAGGTGATACAGAGTTTTCTATTGTGCCTGATTGAGGGTTAATATTTTTATCACTTATTAAAATTGTTTTTGCCGTTGAGGCAATGCTTGAAGGTTTTATATTTGTTAATGTATCACCCGTATTATTAAAAACAGAAGGTGAGAGGGATCGCGTACGAGTAATAGGTTTAGCCGTTAGGTATTTGCTATCATCGACTCTTTTTTTTATTTCTGCATTTGTTTCGTTAACACTCACTGTGATATATGCATTTCTATCATTATGCTTAATTGTTTTTGCACTGTTTGCACTCATAAGAGTTTTTTTTTTTTTACTGTTTACAGTTGTGCTCTTCTTATTTGTTATTGTTTATCAACACCGAGAATAAAAAATGTGTATGTTTATGTATGTATGTACATACATGTATTTTTTCTTTTCTTTTATTAACTTTTTTTTTTATACTTTATTTGTTCACGTTTTTATAAAAAAAATAAACCGTTTGCCGAGCTTAGAAAACACGTCTATCTTCAACGAGCGCGACAGACTGAATGGATACAGTTTTAAAAACACTTTACATTTTGTTGTATAGGTTATTACAAGTGCTCCAAAGTATGTTAAAAATTTTATGGTAAAAATTACAACATAAATATATTTTAAAGTTCACTATCTTTTAATGTTTACAAAATTCAGTAAATTTCCTTTTCAATCTTTATTTCATGTGTAAAAAATTCGATCGCATCAACTTTTCCAGCCTAGGACACATTCTTTTAAAAAATATTCGTACAAAAATATCCATTTATTTTATATTGTAGTGTATAATTTATTCAAATATACAGAAGAAAAGTATACACTTCACTTGATGGCACAAGCCAAAATAACAAAACCAACACCTTTTTGCTACATTGAATTTTTGTTGATTTTGCCGAGATTAAAATCTGATAATAAGAAGAATGCTGTTTTTATTCTCTCGCTGATAATTACAACATTTACATTTTCAACTACAAACTGCATGGGGCTTATTTTTGATCATTCAATAATATTAGAAAAAAAGTTTTTGAAGCTTGCCGCCTGCATCATTTATTGTAGTACTGAAAAATTCGATATGAATAATTTTTATTGAAGTTATTGTTTTTTTAGTTGGTAACTGTACAAAATAAAGGTCTGGTTCGAACAATAAGAACATAACATTAAAATAATGTAAATTTTACATTAATATTGTTTAACAAATTATTTTATTTGTTCTATTTAAATATATTTATTATAGCATATAATTTTAGGTACTTACAAAAAACAAATAAAATATTACTTGTTTAATTTAAACTTTGATAACATTAAGTTAAAACTGCTATTTCGTTAACGTAAAGAATTTTTTCATTGATTTAATGAAACATTAAACCTAACTAATTTTTTACAAATTAGTACCTATATCCAATGCCAAAAATTTAATTGTTAATTGGACGTTTTTACATTGGTGATATAGTCCTCGATTTGGTTGCAACTAAAAGGTGTGACGGTATGCAAAAAGTACTGTATATCCTTTTTAATAATGGGATGAACAAATTTCTTCAATATATAGAATATTTATAATACAAAAGACTTATTTCTTCCACTTTTATTTAAAATAATCTGGTATATTTGTTAGGATCACATCCTTCCAAGAGGGCCTTAATGAATATCCTTAAAAATAAATTTATTCTACATTTTTAGAATAACTGCCTCTTTTAATTTTTTTATAAAGTGCTGAAATATAAGATGTTAAGCTATATTTTGTTCAGCTTTATTAAATACTGATATTTTTTTTTTGTTTATTGAATACGCGAGCTCCTATCAATACTACTCTTAATTGGACTATTCTTTTAGTTCAATTTTTCAGAAATATAATAATTAAAATTTACATGTAAGTGTGCGCTACAGAAGTTTCATTGTAATAATTCCATAATATGGAGACAAATATGTCAAATATAAGTAACATTTTTATTTGCAATATTGTAAAGAAAAATTCAATTCAAAATACACGTAAATAAGAATGAAAAAGTTGACTTTTTAGAATAAATTTATAGTTAAATTTATTCAAGTACACTTTTGTGCTTAAACCACTACTAATTAGATATTAAAATCAATAAAATTTTTTACATAATATGTCATACTATCTATAATAATACATTTTCCCTACGTTCTCAAATACAGTACTGCCTGCGCTGCATCAGAAAAGCAAATTGTTTCACCATGTCAACGCCACCTTATGATGATATATATATATTGAGTGATTATAATATTTATAGGTGCATTTAACCACATTTAAATATATTGCTTAAGGGCAGTATTACATTTATAAGCATGTACTTTATCTTAATATTCTATTATACCTGTAATTAACAAATATTTAATACATTATAATAAATAACAATAAAAGCAACATTTTTTCCTCAAAAATATATCGGTTATCCCATTTTTATCCTAAATATTTAAAATTCCTTTTATATTTCAATTAATTTCCATTTTACAACGTTTTTGCTTCTCATGTAAACTGCAATATTATATTATTCTGCATTTAAGATGACGATATGAGCAGATCTTTTATTTTTTTTTCAATAACATTTGCCTACAAAAAAAACCACATACATTTTGGTTCACAAGTCAAGAAATAATTTTACAAAAACCACATTTAACACACACAGGCTAATCGTGCTGGCCACCTGGAAAAATTAAAAGCGATAGCACTTTTTAGGCCTTTAAGAAGGTTTACAATTGAATTTTTAGTAAACTTTTACTTATTCCACTCTGCCTTCTTTGAAAAGGTCTTTAACACAGGTTTTTATTAAATATTTTACAAATTAAAATTTTGTATTCTAAGATAATGCGAAATCGTTTTAAAAGTCGTTATGTTGGAGCAGGTTTGGATATTAATTTACTCACTTCGCATTAGAGATGAGCGATATTTCTTTACCTGTGATTAATCACTGTTACTGAATAATCACGAATCACAGTTGTGACCAAATTTGTCAAGTAACAGGTACTTTCTAAGTCGTTCTTTTTGTATTTTGTTACATTTACAAATTTATGATATTTCACTTTTTGTGTGGGTAATAGGGGTAAAATGATATTGCTTCATTCTCTCTTCTATCTTTTTTTTTTTTTGGGTATGTAAGTTTGTTGTTGTTTCTTTGTAAAGTGCTTACAAAAGCTCCCGCATTGTACATATAGCTTGTCCGCAATTGCTTTAAAAGAACAGAAAATCACAATCACAATCACAGTTTAAAGGAGCATTGATTTTTAATTACATTCACTATCACGATGATCTTTAAAAATCACGGGATCGCTCATCTCTACTTCGCATTATTAGCCACAACAATTAAACTGGGATAATGCTTTATTCTTAAATCTTTTAAGAAGGTCTTTTAGAAGCCTTTAAAGAAGATGCAAGAGGGCAAGTCGTCGATCACTGTCACTCATCGGAGGGTTAATGTGCAGTTTTTTTTAATTAGTAAATTAAATTTTTGTAAAATTAGTTAATACAGTTTTAAAAACACTTTACATTTTGTTGTATAGGTTATTACAAGTATATTTGAATAAATTATACACTACAATATAAAATAAATGGATATTTTTGTACGAATATTTTTTAAAAGAATGTGTCCTAGGCTGGAAAAGTTGATGCGATCGAATTTTTTACACATGAAATAAAGATTGAAAAGGAAATTTACTGAATTTTGTAAACTTTAAAAGATAGTGAACTTTAAAATATATTTATGTTGTAATTTTTACCATAAAATTTTTAACATACTTTGGAGCAAAAAAAAAATATCAGTATTTAATAAAGCTGAACAAAATATAGCTTAACATCTTATATTTCAGCACTTTATAAAAAAATTAAAAGAGGCAGTTATTCTAAAAATGTAGAATAAATTTATTTTTAAGGATATTCATTAAGGCCCTCTTGGAAGAATGTGATCCTAACAAAAATACCAGATTATTTTAAATAAAAGTGGAAGAAATAAGTCTTTTGTATTATAAATATTCTATATATTGAAGAAATTTGTTCATCCCATTATTAAAAAGGATATACAGTACTTTTCGCATACCGTCACACCTTTTAGTTGCAACCAAATCGAGGACTATATCACCAATGTGACTATAAACCTAATCCACATGTATGTCCCTTTGAGGAATATAAGGGAGTTCGAATATAAAAAATTCATATTTATTACACGACAGCAGGCTTTTGTACTGTATAAAAAAAATAAAATATTTCATCCCAAAAAATTCTTTTATCGAGTGGAGAGCATATGACAAAAATTAAACAATACTATAAGGAACTTGGTACATATTGTTTATGTTACTATTGCTTGTTTTACTACAATTTTTGTGTAATAGCCTACACACAAAATACCGAATGCACACTTTCTTATTTCTGCATTAAGTTATTATAAAAGTTCAAAATTACGTAAAAGTTTATTTTTACATATTTTCCAAGCTCAGTTTTTTTTTAATTACAATGTTTTAAATTTATCAATATTCGATTTCCAATGGAAATCTTCATCATGATTTTTTTTAAATATATAAAAATATAATATTTAATAGAAAATATTGAAATAATAAGAATATAATTGTTAAATGATAACCATAATATGGTTAGGATAACGTTTTGCGCTCCTGGTTATATAATTGAAGCAGTCAAGAATGAAAAATTATCAATAAAAATTTTAATTAATTTCGTGTTGTACAATAATAATTCAATGAACAAAATAATTTAATGAAAATTAAATTCAATGCACTTAAGCCTAATTAAAAAACATCTAAATTTGGATTAAAAACCATTAACAGTTCAATAAAATAACCACAATACAAATTATTGCTAACAGCTAAGGCACGAGCTATGTTTACATTTGTCCTTGAAGATGTGCTGAAAAAGGTCAACATGAAAAAAGAAAGACAAAAATTAAAAACAAAAAATGTACTTTGGATTTCAAAAAGAATTCTTGACAAAAAGTACGAAAAAACAGAAGTTCGGAAGAACATGTAAATCAATTAAAATAGATAATCATTCATTTAAAAAGCAAATTTCAATCTACCAAGGTGAAATACCATTTGGTTAAACAGAAGAAAAGTATACACTTCACTTGATGGCACAAGCCAAAATAACAAAACCAACACCTTTTTGCTACATTGAATTTTTGTTGATTTTGGCGAGATTAAAATCTGATAATAAGAAGAATGCTGTTTTTATTCTCTCGCTGATAATTACAACATTTACATTTTCAACTACAAACTGCATGGGGCTTATTTTTGATCATTCAATAATATTAGAAAAAAAGTTTTTGAAGCTTGCCGCCTGCATCATTTATTGTAGTACTGAAAAATTCGTTACAGAATAAAAATCGTGTAACGGTAAAAAATGTATGTACATAACAAATGACAAAATATGATATGAATAATTTTTATTGAAGTTATTGTTTTTTTAGTTGGTAACTGTACAAAATAAAGGTCTGGTTCGAACAATAAGAACATAACATTAAAATAATGTAAATTTTACATTAATATTGTTTAAAAAATTATTTTATTTGTTCTATTTAAATATATTTATTATAGCATTTAATTTTAGGTACTTACAAAAAACAAATAAAATATTACTTGTTTAATTTAAACTTTGATAACATTAAGTTAAAACTGCTATTTCGTTAACGTAAAGAATTTTTTCATTGATTTAATGAAACATTAAACCTAACTAATTTTTTACAAATTAGTACCTATATCCAATGCCAAAAATTTAATTGTTAATTGGACGTTTTTACATTGGTGATATAGTCCTCGATTTGGTTGCAACTAAAAGGTGTGAAGGTATGCGAAAAGTACTGTATATCCTTTTTAATAATGGGATGAACAAATTTCTTCAATATATAGAATATTTATAATACAAAAGACTTATTTCTTCCACTTTTATTTAAAATAATCTGGTATATTTGTTAGGATCACATCCTTCCAAGAGGGCCTTAATGAATATCCTTAAAAATAAATTTATTCTACATTTTTAGAATAACTGCCTCTTTTAATTTTTTTATAAAGTGCTGAAATATAAGATGTTAAGCTATATTTTGTTCAGCTTTATTAAATACTGATATTTTTTTTTTGTTTATTGAATACGCGAGCTCCTATCAATACTACTCTTAATTGGACTATTCTTTTAGTTCAATTTTTCAGAAATATAATAATTAAAATTTACATGTAAGTGTGCGCTACAGAAGTTTCATTGTAATAATTCCATAATATGGAGACAAATATGTCAAATATAAGTAACATTTTTATTTGCAATATTGTAAAGAAAAATTCAATTCAAAATACACGTAAATAAGAATGAAAAAGTTGACTTTTTAGAATAAATTTATAGTTAAATTTATTCAAGTACACTTTTGTGCTTAAACCACTACTAATTAGATATTAAAATCAATAAAATTTTTTACATAATATGTCATACTATCTATAATAATACATTTTCCCTACGTTCTCAAATACAGTACTGCCTGCGCTGCATCAGAAAAGCAAATTGTTTCACCATGTCAACGCCACCTTATGATGATATATATATATTGAGTGATTATAATATTTATAGGTGCATTTAACCACATTTAAATATATTGCTTAAGGGCAGTATTACATTTATAAGCATGTACTTTATCTTAATATTCTATTATACCTGTAATTAACAAATATTTAATACATTATAATAAATAACAATAAAAGCAACATTTTTTCCTCAAAAATATATCGGTTATCCCATTTTTATCCTAAATATTTAAAATTCCTTTTATATTTCAATTAATTTCCATTTTACAACGTTTTTGCTTCTCATGTAAACTGCGATATTATATTATTCTGCATTTAAGATGACGATATGAGCAGATCTTTTATTTTTTTTCAATAACATTTGCCTACAAAAAAAACCACATACATTTTGGTTCACAAGTCAAGAAATAATTTTACAAAAACCACATTTAACACACACAGGCTAATCGTGCTGGCCACCTGGAAAAATTAAAAGCGATAGCACTTTTTAGGCCTTTAAGAAGGTTTACAATTGAATTTTTAGTAAACTTTTACTTATTCCACTCTGCCTTCTTTGAAAAGGTCTTTAACACAGGTTTTTATTAAATATTTTACAAATTAAAATTTTGTATTCTAAGATAATGCGAAATCGTTTTAAAAGTCGTTATGTTGGAGCAGGTTTGGATATTAATTTACTCACTTCGCATTAGAGATGAGCGATATTTCTTTACCTGTGATTAATCACTGTTACTGAATAATCACGAATCACAGTTGTGACCAAATTTGTCAAGTAACAGGTACTTTCTAAGTCGTTCTTTTTGTATTTTGTTACATTTACAAATTTATGATATTTCACTTTTTGTGTGGGTAATAGGGGTAAAATGATATTGCTTCATTCTCTCTTCTATCTTTTTTCTTTTTTTGGGTATGTAAGTTTGTTGTTGTTTCTTTGTAAAGTGCTTACAAAAGCTCCCGCATTGTACATATAGCTTGTCCGCAATTGCTTTAAAAGAACAGAAAATCACAATCACAATCACAGTTTAAAGGAGCATTGATTTTTAATTCACATTCACTATCACGATGATCTTTAAAAATCACGGGATCGCTCATCTCTACTTCGCATTATTAGCCACAACAATTAAACTGGGATAATGCTTTATTCTTAAATCTTTTAAGAAGGTCTTTTAGAAGCCTTTAAAGAAGATGCAAGAGGGCAAGTCGTCGATCACTGTCACTCATCGGAGGGTTAATGTGCAGTTTTTTTTAATTAGTAAATTAAATTTTTGTAAAATTAGTTAATACAGTTTTAAAAACACTTTACATTTTGTTGTATAGGTTATTACAAGTGCTCCAAAGTATGTTAAAAATTTTATGGTAAAAATTACAACATAAATATATTTTAAAGTTCACTATCTTTTAATGTTTACAAAATTCAGTAAATTTCCTTTTCAATCTTTATTTCATGTGTAAAAAATTCGATCGCATCAACTTTTCCAGCCTAGGGCACATTCTTTTAAAAAATATTCGTACAAAAATATCCATTTATTTTATATTGTAGTGTATAATTTATTCAAATATACGATTTTTATTCTGTAACGAATTTTTCAGTACTACAATAAATGATGCAGGCGGCAAGCTTCAAAAACTTTTTTTCTAATATTATTGAATGATCAAAAATAAGCCCCATGCAGTTTGTAGTTGAAAATGTAAATGTTCTAATTATCAGCGAGGGAATAAAAACAGCATTCTTCTTATTATCAGATTTTAATCTCGCCAAAATCAACAAAAATTCAATGTAGCAAAAAGGTGCTGGTTTTGTTATTTTGGCTTGTGCCATCAAGTGAAGTGATTCATTGATTTAATGGTAACTGTACAAAATAAGGGTCTGGTTCGAACAATAAGAACATAACATTAAAATAATGTAAATTTTACATTAATATTGTTTAAAAAATTATTTTATTTGTTCTATTTAAATATATTTATTATAGCATTTAATTTTAGGTACTTACAAAAAACAAATAAAATATTACTTGTTTAATTTAAACTTTGATAACATTAAGTTAAAACTGCTATTTCGTTCGTTAACGTAAAGAATTTTTTCATTGATTTAATGAAACATTAAACCTAACTAATTTTTTACAAATTAGTACCTATATCCAATGCCAAAAATGTAATTGTTAATTGGACGTTTTTACAACAATTTTAGGAGGAAAATATTTTTAAGTTAAAAGTATTTTGCAATTACAATACTTCGTTTGCTTTCATTGATTTAGAGTAATTTTTCATTAAATATATGAAATTACAAAAATTTCCTTTTTTTCCATCATTTTAACAATATTTGAATATTTTTATTTCTTGTTCATTTAAATTTTACAAAAATCTATTGAAATAATGTATAACAATTAGCTGGATTTATTTTTCTTAAGATACATATATACAAATACATATGTGAATTTTCAGATATAAAAAGTTTTAAATAATTCACACTAAAATTCTTCATAAGGAAAAAACGCGATCCAGCCGAAAATGAAGTAGTAAAGACCCCTTATAGAACCCTTTTTGTAGACAAGATCTTCCAGTTGCATTCGAACTTTAATACTAATTAAAGGCTTCTGAAAGACCTTCTTAAAAGATTTAAGAATCAAGTATTATACCAGTTTAATTGTTGTGGCTAATAATGCGAAGTAGAGATGAGCGATCCCGTGATTTTTAAAGATCATCGTGATTTGTGAATGTGATTTAAAAATCACTGCTCCTTTAAACTGTGATTGTGATCACGGTTTATCAGTTTTCTGTTCTTTTAAAGCAATTGCGGCCAAGCTATATGTACAATGCGGGAGCTTTTGCAAGAGCTTTTGTAAGCACTTTACAAAGAAACAACAACAAATTGTAAGAGCTTTCATATCTGTTTACTTTCATATACTTACATACTTGAACAAATACATTTTGGCATAAAAAGATTCTAATAAAGATAGAAGAGAGAATGAAAGAACTTCAATATCATTTTACCCTATTACCCACACAAAAAGTGAAATATCATAAATTTGTATATGTAACAAAATACAATAAGAACGACTTAGAAAGTACCTGTTACTTGACAAATTTGGTCACAACAGTGATTCGTGATTTTTCAGTAACAGTGTTAAATCACAGGTACAAATTTTAATTAATAATTTTTTCGTGTCTATTTACACCAAAAGTGGCAGTACTATACACTGTAGACTGGTTATAAAATTATCCATTGATCCTATACTCGGAAGATTGGATCTAAAGCTGTGGAAAATGTTACTGTCACTTTGTGCTGGCACTTACATAGCTGTCTTTTAGTGTCGCAGATGGTGGATAGTAAAAAAATGTATTTCATTGAGCATTTCGTTCATTTTATGTGAGAGCAAGAGAAACACAACGTATGAAAACACAATCAGAAAAGCAACAACAACAGTACAATAGTTGAATGCAAATATTTCTAATCTTAAGCGAAAACAAATTGAAAAAGAATGTGCGAGTCAAAAGAAGACATGCAAAAAAAAACACGAGGAAAATACCGTTTTATAAAAGAACAAAAACCACAAGGGAGTTTTTTGGAAACAGCTGACTGCGCTTCTGTTGGGTTTTAAGTACTGATCAAACAAGTTGGTAGATTTATGTTTCTTTTTTTTAAGTAATAAATGAATTTGTTGTTTTTTTAAAGAAATAGTTTTTTTTTTAAGTAAAATAAATTATAAAATGACTTTTATTTCATCTATTAATGTAGGTGATAACAACTATGCCATTGTCAACGAATTTTGTTTTTTGGGTAGCATGATTACCGCTGATGGAGGTACTGAGATTGACGTGGATTCAAAAATCAGTAGAGCTAGAGCAGCATTTGGAATTCTAGCACCAATATGGCAAAACAACAACATTAGTCTTCGAACAAAACTGCGAATTTTTGAATCCAATGTAAAATCAGTTCTTTTGTACGGATGCACAACATGGAAAGTGACCAGTATAATTACAAGCCGTTTGCAAACATTCGTCAATCGCTGCCTCAGACGAATACTTCGAATCTTTTGGCCAAATGTTATATCAAATATTGAGCTACTTCGTAAATCAAATCAGATAGATGTGGCAACTGAGATTCGAAAACGAAAATGGCAATGGATTGGTCACACACTTCGACGTACAGATGAAAATATCGCCAAGCATGCGTTACGTTGGAACCCGTTTCATCAAGCAGGACGAAGAGTTGGAAGGCCTAGAATAACTTGGAGACGTTCCACCGAAGCCGAAATGAGATCTGTGGGTTTAACATGGAACGAAGCTAGAAATGTAGCCCAAAACCGAGTACGGTGGAGAACGTTTATTGTTTATTTCATAAGAAATATGGAATGATTTGGGGTTTTTTTTACGGTAAGCCAAGAAGAACCGGCTTATGAACTGTCTTTTTGTGGCCTCTTGTGACAATACCCCCTCGTAGGACATCCCCTTGTTAAAGTGACCATTCATATGGCTAGCATTCGGACTGGTTGTGTCATAAAGGGGCTAGTATTATAAACAGCTCGGAGACAGCCATATGAACTACAGGGTATTGATAATTTTTCATTCTTGACTGCGCTGAGATTTGAACCCAGACGTTCACGGACAGGTTGCCCAGACTAGTTTCGTTTGTATCCACACAATCTCTTCAGTGGGGTTTGCCGTCTTACTCACTCGGCTATTGCAGCCGAATGACGTCAATAGTCAAACATCAATCTTTAACCAAATGGTATTTCACCTTGGTAGATTGAAATTTGCTTTTTAAATGAATGATTATCTATTTTAATTGATTTACATGTTCTTCCGAACTTCTGTTTTTTCGTACTTTTTGTCAAGAATTCTTTTTGAAATCCAAAGTACATTTTTTGTTTTTAATTTTTGTCTTTCTTTTTTCATGTTGACCTTTTTCAACACATCTTCAAGGACAAATGTAAACATAGCTCGTGCCTTAGCTGTTAGCAATAATTTGTATTGTGGTTATTTTATTGAACTGTTAATGGTTTTTAATCCAAATTTAGATGTTTTTTAATTAGGCTTAAGTGCATTGAATTTAATTTTCATTAAATTATTTTGTTCATTAAATTATTATTGTACAACACGAAATTAATTAAAATTTTTATTGATAATTTTTCATTCTTGACTGCTTCAATTATATAACCAGGAGCGCAAAACGTTAACCTAACCATATTATGGTTATCATTTAACAATTATATTCTTATTATTTCAATATTTTCTATTAAATATTATATTTTTATATATTTAAAAAAAATCATGATGAAGATTTCCATTGGAAATCGAATATTGATAAATTTAAAACATTGTAATTAAAAAAAAACTGAGCTTGGAAAATATGTAAAAATAAACTTTTACGTAATTTTGACCTTTTATAATAACTTAATGCAGAAATAAGAAACAAAAATTGTAGTAAAACAAGCAATAGTAACATAAACAATATGTACCAAGTTCCTTATAGTATTGTTTAATTTTTGTCATATGCTCTCCACTCGATAAAAGAATTTTTTGGGATGAAATATTTTATTTTTTTTATACAGTACAAAAGCCTGCTGTCGTGTAATAAATATGAATTTTTTATTTTCTTTATTCACATAAATTGATTATATTCGAACTCCCTTATATTCCTCAAAGGGACATACATGTGGATTAGGTTTATAGTCACATTGGTGATATAGTCCTCGATTTGGTTGCAACTAAAAGGTGTGACGGTATGCGAAAAGTACTGTATATCCTTTTTAATAATGGGATGAACAAATTTCTTCAATATATAGAATATTTATAATACAAAAGACTTATTTCTTCCACTTTTATTTAAAATAATCTGGTATTTTTGTTAGGATCACATTCTTCCAAGAGGGCCTTAATGAATATCCTTAAAAATAAATTTATTCTACATTTTTAGAATAACTGCCTCTTTTAATTTTTTTATAAAGTGCTGAAATATAAGATGTCAAGCTATATTTTGTTCAGCTTTATTAAATACTGATATTTTTTTTTTGTTTATTGAATACGCGAGCTCCTATCAATACTACTCTTAATTGGACTATTCTTTTAGTTCAATTTTTCAGAAATATAATAATTAAAATTTACATGTAAGTGTGCGCTACAGAAGTTTCATTGTAATAATTCCATAATATGGAGACAAATATGTCAAATATAAGTAACATTTTTATTTGCAATATTGTAAAGAAAAATTCAATTCAAAATACACGTAAATAAGAATGAAAAAGTTGACTTTTTAGAATAAATTTATAGTTAAATTTATTCAAGTACACTTTTGTGCTTAAACCACTACTAATTAGATATTAAAATCAATAAAATTTTTTACATAATATGTCATACTATCTATAATAATACATTTTCCCTACGTTCTCAAATACAGTACTGCCTGCGCTGCATCAGAAAAGCAAATTGTTTCACCATGTCAACGCCACCTTATGATGATATATATATATTGAGTGATTATAATATTTATAGGTGCATTTAACCACATTTAAATATATTGCTTAAGGGCAGTATTACATTTATAAGCATGTACTTTATCTTAATATTCTATTATACCTGTAATTAACAAATATTTAATACATTATAATAAATAACAATAAAAGCAACATTTTTTCCTCAAAAATATATCGGTTATCCCATTTTTATCCTAAATATTTAAAATTCCTTTTATATTTCAATTAATTTCCATTTTACAACGTTTTTGCTTCTCATGTAAACTGCGATATTATATTATTCTGCATTTAAGATGACGATATGAGCAGATCTTTTATTTTTTTTCAATAACATTTGCCTACAAAAAAAACCACATACATTTTGGTTCACAAGTCAAGAAATAATTTTACAAAAACCACATTTAACACACACAGGCTAATCGTGCTGGCCACCTGGAAAAATTAAAAGCGATAGCACTTTTTAGGCCTTTAAGAAGGTTTACAATTGAATTTTTAGTAAACTTTTACTTATTCCACTCTGCCTTCTTTGAAAAGGTCTTTAACACAGGTTTTTATTAAATATTTTACAAATTAAAATTTTGTATTCTAAGATAATGCGAAATCGTTTTAAAAGTCGTTATGTTGGAGCAGGTTTGGATATTAATTTACTCACTTCGCATTAGAGATGAGCGATATTTCTTTACCTGTGATTAATCACTGTTACTGAATAATCACGAATCACAGTTGTGACCAAATTTGTCAAGTAACAGGTACTTTCTAAGTCGTTCTTTTTGTATTTTGTTACATTTACAAATTTATGATATTTCACTTTTTGTGTGGGTAATAGGGGTAAAATGATATTGCTTCATTCTCTCTTCTATCTTTTTTCTTTTTTTGGGTATGTAAGTTTGTTGTTGTTTCTTTGTAAAGTGCTTACAAAAGCTCCCGCATTGTACATATAGCTTGTCCGCAATTGCTTTAAAAGAACAGAAAATCACAATCACAGTTTAAAGGAGCATTGATTTTTAATTCACATTCACTATCACGATGATCTTTAAAAATCACGGGATCGCTCATCTCTACTTCGCATTATTAGCCACAACAATTAAACTGGGATAATGCTTTATTCTTAAATCTTTTAAGAAGGTCTTTTAGAAGCCTTTAAAGAAGATGCAAGAGGGCAAGTCGTCGATCACTGTCACTCATCGGAGGGTTAATGTGCAGTTTTTTTTAATTAGTAAATTAAATTTTTGTAAAATTAGTTAATACAGTTTTTTTTTTTTTTTTTTTTTTTTTTTTTTTTTATTTATTTTTCATTATTTATTTATTGAATCTTCATATATTAAATATGAACTAACAATAATTAATCAAATCTTATCCTAATATTTGCTTCCAGTTGCATTCGAACTTTAATACTAATTAACAAGGTATCTAATTGTAAATCGACGCCCTCTTCCATCTACTTTAAAGGCTTCTGAAAGACCTTCTTAAAAGATTTAAGAATCAAGCATTATCCCAGTTTAATTGTTGTGGCTAATAATGCGAAGTAGAGATGAGCGATCCCGTGATTTTTAAAGATCATCGTGATTTGTGAATGTGATTTAAAAATCACTGCTCCTTTAAACTGTGATTGTGATCACGGTTTATCAGTTTTCTGTTCTTTTAAAGCAATTGCGACCAAGCTATATGTACAATGCGGGAGCTTTTGCAAGAGCTTTTGTAAGCACTTTACAAAGAAACAACAACAAATTGTAAGAGCTTTCATATCTGTTTACTTTCATATACTTACATACTTGAACAAATACATTTTGGCATAAAAAGATTCTAATAAAGATAGAAGAGAGAATGAAAGAACTTCAATATCATTTTACCCTATTACCCACACAAAAAGTGAAATATCATAAATTTGTATATGTAACAAAATACAATAAGAACGACTTAGAAAGTACCTGTTACTTGACAAATTTGGTCACAACAGTGATTCGTGATTTTTCAGTAACAGTGTTAAATCACAGGTACAAATTTTAATTAATAATTTTTTCGTGTCTATTTACCCCAAAAGTGGCAGTACTATACACTGTAGACTGGTTATAAAATTATCCATTGATCCTATACTCGGAAGATTGGATCTAAAGCTGTGGAAAATGTTACTGTCACTTTGTGCTGGCACTTACATAGCTGTCTTTTAGTGTCGCAGATGGTGGATAGTAAAAAAATGTATTTCATTGAGCATTTCGTTCATTTTATGTGAGAGCAAGAGAAACACAACGTATGAAAACACAATCAGAAAAGCAACAACAACAGTACAATAGTTGAATGCAAATATTTCTAATCTTAAGCGAAAACAAATTGAAAAAGAATGTGCGAGTCAAAAGAAGACATGCAAAAAAAAACACGAGGAAAATACCGTTTTATAAAAGAACAAAAACAACAAGGGAGTTTTTTGGAAACAGCTGACTGCGCTTCTGTTGGGTTTTAAGTACTGATCAAACAAGTTGGTAGATTTATGTTTCTTTTTTTTAAGTAATAAATGAATTTGTTGTTTTTTTAAAGAAATAATTTTTTTTTTAAGTAAAATAAATTATAAAATGACTTTTATTTCATCTATTAATGTAGGTGATAACAACTATGCCATTGTCAAAGAATTTTGTTATTTGGGTAGCATGATTACCGCTGATGGAGGTACTGAGATTGACGTGGATTCAAAAATCAGTAGAGCTAGAGCAGCATTTGGAATTCTAGCACCAATATGGCAAAACAACAACATTAGTCTTCGAACAAAACTGCGAATTTTTGAATCCAATGTAAAATCAGTTCTTTTGTACGGATGCACAACATGGAAAGTGACCAGTATAATTACAAGCCGTTTGCAAACATTCGTCAATCGCTGCCTCAGACGAATACTTCGAATCTTTTGGCCAAATGTTATATCAAATATTGAGCTACTTCGTAAATCAAATCAGATAGATGTGGCAACTGAGATTCGAAAACGAAAATGGCAATGGATTGGTCACACACTTCGACGTACAGATGAAAATATCGCCAAGCATGCGTTACGTTGGAACCCGTTTCATCAAGCAGGACGAAGAGTTGGAAGGCCTAGAATAACTTGGAGACGTTCCACCGAAGCCGAAATGAGATCTGTGGGTTTAACATGGAACGAAGCTAGAAATGTAGCCCAAAACCGAGTACGGTGGAGAACGTTTATTGTTTATTTCATAAGAAATATGGAATGATTTGGGGTTTTTTTTACGGTAAGCCAAGAAGAACCGGCTTATGAACTGTCTTTTTGTGGCCTCTTGTGACAATACCCCCTCGTAGGACATCCCCTTGTTAAAGTGACCATTCATATGGCTAGCATTCGGACTGGTTGTGTCATAAAGGGGCTAGTATTATAAACAGCTCGGAGACAGCCATATGAACTACAGGGTATTGATAATTTTTCATTCTTGACTGCGCTGAGATTTGAACCCAGACGTTCACGGACAGGTTGCCCAGACTAGTTTCGTTTGTATCCACACAATCTCTTCAGTGGGGTTTGCCGTCTTACTCACTCGGCTATTGCAGCCGAATGACGTCAATAGTCAAACATCAATCTTTAACCAAATGGTATTTCACCTTGGTAGATTGAAATTTGCTTTTTAAATGAATGATTATCTATTTTAATTGATTTACATGTTCTTCCGAACTTCTGTTTTTTCGTACTTTTTGTCAAGAATTCTTTTTGAAATCCAAAGTACATTTTTTGTTTTTAATTTTTGTCTTTCTTTTTTCATGTTGACCTTTTTCAGCACATCTTCAAGGACAAATGTAAACATAGCTCGTGCCTTAGCTGTTAGCAATAATTTGTATTGTGGTTATTTTATTGAACTGTTAATGGTTTTTAATCCAAATTTAGATGTTTTTTAATTAGGCTTAAGTGCATTGAATTTAATTTTCATTAAATTATTTTGTTCATTAAATTATTATTGTACAACACGAAATTAATTAAAATTTTTATTGATAATTTTTCATTCTTGACTGCTTCAATTATATAACCAGGAGCGCAAAACGTTAACCTAACCATATTATGGTTATCATTTAACAATTATATTCTTATTATTTCAATATTTTCTATTAAATATTATATTTTTATATATTTAAAAAAAATCATGATGAAGATTTCCATTGGAAATCGAATATTGATAAATTTAAAACATTGTAATTAAAAAAAAACTGAGCTTGGAAAATATGTAAAAATAAACTTTTACGTAATTTTGACCTTTTATAATAACTTAATGCAGAAATAAGAAACAAAAATTGTAGTAAAACAAGCAATAGTAACATAAACAATATGTACCAAGTTCCTTATAGTATTGTTTAATTTTTGTCATATGCTCTCCACTCGATAAAAGAATTTTTTGGGATGAAATATTTTATTTTTTTTATACAGTACAAAAGCCTGCTGTCGTGTAATAAATATGAATTTTTTATTTTCTTTATTCACATAAATTGATTATATTCGAACTCCCTTATATTCCTCAAAGGGACATACATGTGGATTAGGTTTATAGTCACATTGGTGATATAGTCCTCGATTTGGTTGCAACTAAAAGGTGTGACGGTATGCGAAAAGTACTGTATATCCTTTTTAATAATGGGATGAACAAATTTCTTCAATATATAGAATATTTATAATACAAAAGACTTATTTCTTCCACTTTTATTTAAAATAATCTGGTATTTTTGTTAGGATCACATTCTTCCAAGAGGGCCTTAATGAATATCCTTAAAAATAAATTTATTCTACATTTTTAGAATAACTGCCTCTTTTAATTTTTTTATAAAGTGCTGAAAAATAAGATGTCAAGCTATATTTTGTTCAGCTTTATTAAATACTGATATTTTTTTTTTGTTTATTGAATACGCGAGCTCCTATCAATACTACTCTTAATTGGACTATTCTTTTAGTTCAATTTTTCAGAAATATAATAATTAAAATTTACATGTAAGTGTGCGCTACAGAAGTTTCATTGTAATAATTCCATAATATGGAGACAAATATGTCAAATATAAGTAACATTTTTATTTGCAATATTGTAAAGAAAAATTCAATTCAAAATACACGTAAATAAGAATGAAAAAGTTGACTTTTTAGAATAAATTTATAGTTAAATTTATTCAAGTACACTTTTGTGCTTAAACCACTACTAATTAGATATTAAAATCAATAAAATTTTTTACATAATATGTCATACTATCTATAATAATACATTTTCCCTACGTTCTCAAATACAGTACTGCCTGCGCTGCATCAGAAAAGCAAATTGTTTCACCATGTCAACGCCACCTTATGATGATATATATATATTGAGTGATTATAATATTTATAGGTGCATTTAACCACATTTAAATATATTGCTTAAGGGCAGTATTACATTTATAAGCATGTACTTTATCTTAATATTCTATTATACCTGTAATTAACAAATATTTAATACATTATAATAAATAACAATAAAAGCAACATTTTTTCCTCAAAAATATATCGGTTATCCCATTTTTATCCTAAATATTTAAAATTCCTTTTATATTTCAATTAATTTCCATTTTATAACGTTTTTGCTTCTCATGTAAACTGCGATATTATATTATTCTGCATTTAAGATGACGATATGAGCAGATCTTTTATTTGTTTTCAATAACATTTGCCTACAAAAAAAACCACATACATTTTGGTTCACAAGTCAAGAAATAATTTTACAAAAACCACATTTAACACACACAGGCTAATCGTGCTGGCCACCTGGAAAAATTAAAAGCGATAGCACTTTTTAGGCCTTTAAGAAGGTTTACAATTGAATTTTTAGTAAACTTTTACTTATTCCACTCTGCCTTCTTTGAAAAGGTCTTTAACACAGGTTTTTATTAAATATTTTACAAATTAAAATTTTGTATTCTAAGATAATGCGAAATCGTTTTAAAAGTCGTTATGTTGGAGCAGGTTTGGATATTAATTTACTCACTTCGCATTAGAGATGAGCGATATTTCTTTACCTGTGATTAATCACTGTTACTGAATAATCACGAATCACAGTTGTGACCAAATTTGTCAAGTAACAGGTACTTTCTAAGTCGTTCTTTTTGTATTTTGTTACATTTACAAATTTATGATATTTCACTTTTTGTGTGGGTAATAGGGGTAAAATGATATTGCTTCATTCTCTCTTCTATCTTTTTTTTTTTTTTGGGTATGTAAGTTTGTTGTTGTTTCTTTGTAAAGTGCTTACAAAAGCTCCCGCATTGTACATATAGCTTGTCCGCAATTGCTTTAAAAGAACAGAAAATCACAATCACAATCACAGTTTAAAGGAGCATTGATTTTTTAATTACATTCACTATCACGATGATCTTAAAAATCACGGGATCGCTCATCTCTACTTCGCATTATTAGCCACAACAATTAAACTGGGATAATGCTTTATTCTTAAATCTTTTAAGAAGGTCTTTTAGAAGCCTTTAAAGAAGATGCAAGAGGGCAAGTCGTCGATCACTGTCACTCATCGGAGGGTTAATGTGCAGTTTTTTTTAATTAGTAAATTAAATTTTTGTAAAATTAGTTAATACAGTTTTTTTTTTTTTTTTTTTTTTTTTTTTTTTTTTTTTTTCATTATTTATTTATTGAATCTTCATATATTAAATATGAACTAACAATAATTAATCAAATCTTATCCTAATATTTGCTTTATGTCCTGCCAGTGCCAAACACAAAAGATTTAGTCATCACGGTTTCTGTTTACATATATAGGTGTTTATCCCTCATCTGATTGGGTGAGTGCTGCAGTGTCTCTTCTTCTTAAGCGAGTGTGGCCGCCATAATTTAAAATATTTCTAGCTAATGGATTTGGGTGCAGTTCCAGCCTTTTTAAATATTTTACTGCATATTTCGTTATCATAGTTTTTACTAATGGCACATTGAGATCCTTGTGGATATTTGAGTTTTTGACGTACCAGGGGGCGGCTGTGATTATTCGAAGAAGTTTATTTTGGCGCCTTTGAATTTTTTCGATGTTAGAAGCCGAGGCAGTGCCCCATAACTGAATACCGTAGCACCAAATTGGCTTTAAGATAGAGTTGTAGAGTAGAAGTTTGCAATCGAGACTAAGAACAGAATTTCTTCCAATAAGCCAATTAATTTGGATTGCTTTTAGTTTCATTTGAGTTAATTTCGCTTCTATATGCCATTTCCACGTTAAACGCCGATCTAGATGTATACCGAGGTATTTTACATGCGAGTGTTGGGGTATTATTTGATTATTTATTTTAATAGGGGGGCATGTTTCCCGACGCAATGTGAATGTTATATGTGCGCATTTTTGCTCATTGATCTTTATCCTCCATTTTTTTAACCACCTTTCTAGTTCAAATATATGATCCTGTAGATAACGAGATGCTTCTTGACAGTTTGCGTGTACGCTTAGAAAAGCTGTGTCGTCAAGTCCGAAGTATAAATTAAGTATAATAGAGGGCCCAGGATGCTGCCTTGTGGGACTCCAGCGCTAATTGGCTGTGGAGAACTTAAAAATTCGCCTTCTTTTATAATAAATTGACGACCTACTAAGTAGCTTTGTAACAGCTTGTGTATATTTGCTGGTAAGTTTTGCTGCAATTTCAGTAGTAAACCTTCATGCCAGACTTTATCAAAAGCTTGAGACACATCGATGAAGAGTGCTGAGCAATATTTTTTTTCTTCAAAGGCTTTTCTTATGACATTTACTATTCGATGAGTTTGTTCAATTGTGCTGTGTTTTCTTCTAAAACCGAATTGATGATTGGGAATACATCTGTTACCATTTAAAATCGGCGTTAATTTAGACACTAGAAGTTTCTCAAAAAGCTTTGATATATTAGACAATAAGCTTATAGGTCTATATGACTCAACTTTTGTGGGATCCTTTCCTGGTTTAGGTATCATGGTAACTAAGGATACTTTCCACTCTTGTGGGTAGTATTCAAGGCGTAAAATAGCATTAAAAATTAGTAGAATAATTTTCTTTGCTATGCTGGGTAGCTACAAAAGCATTTTGTTACTGATCTTATCAAAACCAGGGGCTTTCTTGGGGTTTAAATCATGAATAGCCTTCTCGATTTCTCTTACTTCAAACCTTAGTGGAACAGCTGATCTAACAGCAACAGGTGGTAACTCGACCGCAGTATCGAAAGATGTATGAGGGGTAAATACGGTTTTCAAATGATTAACGAAAATATTTCCTTTTTCTATGTCATTTCGTGCCCAACGTCCATTTAAATTTCTTAATGGTGGTTTAGTGATAACTGGTCTTTTAAGATTTCTAGCTGCACGCCATAATGAGTAATCAGATTGAGGAGTTGCATCAAGTTCCTTAAGATATTTTTCCAGAGAAGCCGTTTTTTGAGACTGCAGTAAGTTTCTTAGCCTTTTTGTGCACTCTTTTAGTAAATTTTTAAGTTGAGGGGATCTGTGCAATTGCCACTCTCTTCGAACTCTCCTTTTTTCAGCCAAGAGACGCTCGACATCAGTAGAATATATTTTACTATTTTTGATATTTTTGCGGGCTATGCTAGAATGTTGAACAGCTAGTTTGAGATAATTGTCAAAATTTACAATAGAAAGATTCACATTCTCCGGTGTTCTAAGCGGAATATTTTCAGTGCAGTGGGTACTGAGATATTTTTTATATTTTAACCAATTTATTTGTGTGGCTGACGTCACTAAGTAACCAGACGGTGATACAATTCTATAAGGGTTTGATATGGTAAGAATTGTAGGTGTGTGATCAGAAGATAATTCTAAAGAAGCTTCAACGTGAATCGTTTCTGCGGGGATGTTTTTAACCACGCCAAAATCGATGACATCTGGAATTTTTTGCTGATCAGTAGGCCAATAAGTTGGTTGTCCACTCGCGACCACATTTAAATCCATTTTAGACATTGTATTATATAAAACACGACCCTTTGGTGTAATGAGCCGTGAACCCCAGAAGGTATGTTTAGCGTTGTAATCGCCAGCGGCTAGGAAACAGGGTCCTAATGATTTAAAATATTTATAATATTGGCTTTCTGATATTGAAAATCTAGGTGGAGAGTATAAAGATGAAAGTACAAAGTTTCGATTTAGCTCTTCAACACAAATGTTCGTTGCTTGCAGATAATCTTCACGATGATCACACATTAAGTAGTGTTTGATTCGGGTTTTTATCAAAATAGCAGAACCTCCACAAGCTCTATCTCGAGGGTCCTTGGTATCATATAATATATAACCATTAATTTTAAACGTATTTCTTGAGGTCAAATGAGTTTCAGAAACCATCATTACATCAATTTGTTTACTTTTAAGAAAATATTCTAGTTCATTTTTATGTTGGCGAATGCCGTTTGCGTTCCAAAAACAAATTTTTAAGCAATTCATGGCTTGTTAAGTACAGCTTGCAATAACATCGATTGCATTCTTAACATTTCCTGCATCATATTACCCATTGTATTCGTAAAGTTTGTTACTGTTTGTACTAGTGTTTCCATGGTTTTTTCTAGACGACTTAAATTAGAAACTGGGGTCTCATCATTATTTGGCAAATCACCTTGCATTGGCATATGGTTTGATTTTAGGACGTTAGCGTAGGATGTTCTGTTATTACTAGGCTGCGGTACCTGAATGTCATTAGTATTATTTTGATGTGTTTCCTGAATTTGAGGTGGATTAGGTTTCGGTCCAACCGAGCGCTTGACGATAGAGTATACAGGGCATCCTCTATAGTTGGCAGTGTGATTACCACCACAGTTGCTGCATTTTTTTACATTGGGGTCGTTTTTAGATATATCGCAGAGAGCTGTACCATGCAATTCTCCACATACAACGCAAACAGGTGTTAAATGGCAGTATGCCTTAGTGTGACCAAATTCTTGGCAGTTTAAACATTGCACGGGACCGTTCCTTTTATGCGGCTCCTCTATCGGTATTTTCCTATACAGGATATATCTCAGACTGTAAATGGGATGAGTTTCGTTTTTTTTAAGCTTAACGTCGCCGGGTTCTAACTCCACTCGAAATAGTGGCTGGGGATTTTTTTCTCTATTTTTAATATTAACTACATTTTTAATTTTAAAGCCCTTCTCTTCTAAAAACGTTTTTATTTCACCTGGGCCTACGCATGAATCAATGCAATTTATCACTACCTGAAGACCTTTACTGCTCTTCAGTTGGTATGTATAAAAGTTTTTTTTTAGTGCTTCTAATTTAGTTATTACTTTACGAAAATCATCTTCACGATTAACTTGTATTTTAGTTTCATTTATACTACCACGTTTTATTGCAGCTACATAAAAAGAATTTTCACCTATTACCGAAATCAAATTCTTTATTAAATCACTTGAGTTTTGCTCTCTAAGATATATCGGGGGTGGCTTAGAAGATTTTGTAACGTTTTGTGCTTCCGAGGATTCCTCTTCCAAAATTGCAAACCGATTTTGAGAACTTTTGGGACTTTTTGGGACAGAAGCAACTGCAGAAGAAGTTGGGCTGCGACCCCGTTTTAGCACTGTTATGTACCTATCCATTCCAACTTGTACTTGAGGCTTTTGACCGCTTTTCACCTGTGATACTGAGTTTTCCATCATGCCTGATTTGGGGGTAATCTTTTCATCACTTGTTAAAATCGTTTCTGCCACTGAGGCACCGCTTGCAGGTTTTATATTTTTTATTGTATTCGAATCAACCGTATTATTAGACACCGAAGGTGATACAGAGTTTTCTATTGTGCCTGATTGAGGGTTAATATTTTTATCACTTATTAAAATTGTTTTTGCCGTTGAGGCAATGCTTGAAGGTTTTATATTTGTTAATGTATCACCCGTATTATTAAAAACAGAAGGTGAGAGGGATCGCGTACGAGTAATAGGTTTAGCCGTTAGGTATTTGCTATCATCGACTCTTTTTTTTATTTCTGCATTTGTTTCGTTAACACTCACTGTGATATATGCATTTCTATCATTATGCTTAATTGTTTTTGCACTGTTTGCACTCATAAGAGTTTTTTTTTTTTTACTGTTTACAGTTGTGCTCTTCTTATTTGTTATTGTTTATCAACACCGAGAATAAAAAATGTGTATGTTTATGTATGTATGTACATACATGTATTTTTTCTTTTCTTTTATTAACTTTTTTTTTTTATACTTTATTTGTTCACGTTTTTATAAAAAAAATAAACCGTTTGCCGAGCTTAGAAAACACGTCTATCTTCAACGAGCGCGACAGACTGAATGGATACAGTTTTAAAAACACTTTACATTTTGTTGTATAGGTTATTACAAGTGCTCCAAAGTATGTTAAAAATTTTATGGTAAAAATTACAACATAAATATATTTTAAAGTTCACTATCTTTTAATGTTTACAAAATTCAGTAAATTTCCTTTTCAATCTTTATTTCATGTGTAAAAAATTCGATCGCATCAACTTTTCCAGCCTAGGACACATTCTTTTAAAAAATATTCGTACAAAAATATCCATTTATTTTATATTGTAGTGTATAATTTATTCAAATATACAGAAGAAAAGTATACACTTCAAATAACAAAACCAACACCTTTTTGCTACATTGAATTTTTGTTGATTTTGCCGAGATTAAAATCTGATAATAAGAAGAATGCTGTTTTTATTCTCTCGCTGATAATTACAACATTTACATTTTCAACTACAAACTGCATGGGGCTTATTTTTGATCATTCAATAATATTAGAAAAAAAGTTTTTGAAGCTTGCCGCCTGCATCATTTATTGTAGTACTGAAAAATTCGATATGAATAATTTTTATTGAAGTTATTGTTTTTTTAGTTGGTAACTGTACAAAATAAAGGTCTGGTTCGAACAATAAGAACATAACATTAAAATAATGTAAATTTTACATTAATATTGTTTAAAAAATTATTTTATTTGTTCTATTTAAATATATTTATTATAGCATTTAATTTTAGGTACTTACAAAAAACAAATAAAATATTACTTGTTTAATTTAAACTTTGATAACATTAAGTTAAAACTGCTATTTCGTTAACGTAAAGAATTTTTTCATTGATTTAATGAAACATTAAACCTAACTAATTTTTTACAAATTAGTACCTATATCCAATGCCAAAAATTTAATTGTTAATTGGACGTTTTTACATTGGTGATATAGTCCTCGATTTGGTTGCAACTAAAAGGTGTGACGGTATGCAAAAAGTACTGTATATCCTTTTTAATAATGGGATGAACAAATTTCTTCAATATATAGAATATTTATAATACAAAAGACTTATTTCTTCCACTTTTATTTAAAATAATCTGGTATATTTGTTAGGATCACATCCTTCCAAGAGGGCCTTAATGAATATCCATAAAAATAAATTTATTCTACATTTTTAGAATAACTGCCTCTTTTAATTTTTTTATAAAGTGCTGAAATATAAGATGTTAAGCTATATTTTGTTCAGCTTTATTAAATACTGATATTTTTTTTTTGTTTATTGAATACGCGAGCTCCTATCAATACTACTCTTAATTGGACTATTCTTTTAGTTCAATTTTTCAGAAATATAATAATTAAAATTTACATGTAAGTGTGCGCTACAGAAGTTTCATTGTAATAATTCCATAATATGGAGACAAATATGTCAAATATAAGTAACATTTTTATTTGCAATATTGTAAAGAAAAATTCAATTCAAAATACACGTAAATAAGAATGAAAAAGTTGACTTTTTAGAATAAATTTATAGTTAAATTTATTCAAGTACACTTTTGTGCTTAAACCACTACTAATTAGATATTAAAATCAATAAAATTTTTTACATAATATGTCATACTATCTATAATAATACATTTTCCCTACGTTCTCAAATACAGTACTGCCTGCGCTGCATCAGAAAAGCAAATTGTTTCACCATGTCAACGCCACCTTATGATGATATATATATATTGAGTGATTATAATATTTATAGGTGCATTTAACCACATTTAAATATATTGCTTAAGGGCAGTATTACATTTATAAGCATGTACTTTATCTTAATATTCTATTATACCTGTAATTAACAAATATTTAATACATTATAATAAATAACAATAAAAGCAACATTTTTTCCTCAAAAATATATCGGTTATCCCATTTTTATCCTAAATATTTAAAATTCCTTTTATATTTCAATTAATTTCCATTTTACAACGTTTTTGCTTCTCATGTAAACTGCGATATTATATTATTCTGCATTTAAGATGACGATATGAGCAGATCTTTTATTTTTTTTCAATAACATTTGCCTACAAAAAAAACCACATACATTTTGGTTCACAAGTCAAGAAATAATTTTACAAAAACCACATTTAACACACACAGGCTAATCGTGCTGGCCACCTGGAAAAATTAAAAGCGATAGCACTTTTTAGGCCTTTAAGAAGGTTTACAATTGAATTTTTAGTAAACTTTTACTTATTCCACTCTGCCTTCTTTGAAAAGGTCTTTAACACAGGTTTTTATTAAATATTTTACAAATTAAAATTTTGTATTCTAAGATAATGCGAAATCGTTTTAAAAGTCGTTATGTTGGAGCAGGTTTGGATATTAATTTACTCACTTCGCATTAGAGATGAGCGATATTTCTTTACCTGTGATTAATCACTGTTACTGAATAATCACGAATCACAGTTGTGACCAAATTTGTCAAGTAACAGGTACTTTCTAAGTCGTTCTTTTTGTATTTTGTTACATTTACAAATTTATGATATTTCACTTTTTGTGTGGGTAATAGGGGTAAAATGATATTGCTTCATTCTCTCTTCTATCTTTTTTTTTTTTTGGGTATGGAAGTTTGTTGTTGTTTCTTTGTAAAGTGCTTACAAAAGCTCCCGCATTGTACATATAGCTTGTCCGCAATTGCTTTAAAAGAACAGAAAATCACAATCACAATCACAGTTTAAAGGAGCATTGATTTTTAATTACATTCACTATCACGATGATCTTTAAAAATCACGGGATCGCTCATCTCTACTTCGCATTATTAGCCACAACAATTAAACTGGGATAATGCTTTATTCTTAAATCTTTTAAGAAGGTCTTTTAGAAGCCTTTAAAGAAGATGCAAGAGGGCAAGTCGTCGATCACTGTCACTCATCGGAGGGTTAATGTGCAGTTTTTTTTAATTAGTAAATTAAATTTTTGTAAAATTAGTTAATACAGTTTTAAAAACACTTTACATTTTGTTGTATAGGTTATTACAAGTATATTTGAATAAATTATACACTACAATATAAAATAAATGGATATTTTTGTACGAATATTTTTTAAAAGAATGTGTCCTAGGCTGGAAAAGTTGATGCGATCGAATTTTTTACACATGAAATAAAGATTGAAAAGGAAATTTACTGAATTTTGTAAACTTTAAAAGATAGTGAACTTTAAAATATATTTATGTTGTAATTTTTACCATAAAATTTTTAACATACTTTGGAGCAAAAAAAAAATATCAGTATTTAATAAAGCTGAACAAAATATAGCTTAACATCTTATATTTCAGCACTTTATAAAAAAATTAAAAGAGGCAGTTATTCTTAAAATGTAGAATAAATTTATTTTTAAGGATATTCATTAAGGCCCTCTTGGAAGAATGTGATCCTAACAAAAATACCAGATTATTTTAAATAAAAGTGGAAGAAATAAGTCTTTTGTATTATAAATATTCTATATATTGAAGAAATTTCTTCATCCCATTATTAAAAAGGATATACAGTACTTTTCGCATACCGTCACACCTTTTAGTTGCAACCAAATCGAGGACTATATCACCAATGTGACTATAAACCTAATCCACATGTATGTCCCTTTGAGGAATATAAGGGAGTTCGAATATAAAAAATTCATATTTATTACACGACAGCAGGCTTTTGTACTGTATAAAAAAAATAAAATATTTCATCCCAAAAAATTCTTTTATCGAGTGGAGAGCATATGACAAAAATTAAACAATACTATAAGGAACTTGGTACATATTGTTTATGTTACTATTGCTTGTTTTACTACAATTTTTGTGTAATAGCCTACACACAAAATACCGAATGCACACTTTCTTATTTCTGCATTAAGTTATTATAAAAGTTCAAAATTACGTAAAAGTTTATTTTTACATATTTTCCAAGCTCAGTTTTTTTTTAATTACAATGTTTTAAATTTATCAATATTCGATTTCCAATGGAAATCTTCATCATGATTTTTTTTAAATATATAAAAATATAATATTTAATAGAAAATATTGAAATAATAAGAATATAATTGTTAAATGATAACCATAATATGGTTAGGATAACGTTTTGCGCTCCTGGTTATATAATTGAAGCAGTCAAGAATGAAAAATTATCAATAAAAATTTTAATTAATTTCGTGTTGTACAATAATAATTTAATGAACAAAATAATTTAATGAAAATTAAATTCAATGCACTTAAGCCTAATTAAAAAACATCTAAATTTGGATTAAAAACCATTAACAGTTCAATAAAATAACCACAATACAAATTATTGCTAACAGCTAAGGCACGAGCTATGTTTACATTTGTCCTTGAAGATGTGCTGAAAAAGGTCAACATGAAAAAAGAAAGACAAAAATTAAAAACAAAAAATGTACTTTGGATTTCAAAAAGAATTCTTGACAAAAAGTACGAAAAAACAGAAGTTCGGAAGAACATGTAAATCAATTAAAATAGATAATCATTCATTTAAAAAGCAAATTTCAATCTACCAAGGTGAAATACCATTTGGTTAAACAGAAGAAAAGTATACACTTCACTTGATGGCACAAGCCAAAATAACAAAACCAACACCTTTTTGCTACATTGAATTTTTGTTGATTTTGGCGAGATTAAAATCTGATAATAAGAAGAATGCTGTTTTTATTCTCTCGCTGATAATTACAACATTTACATTTTCAACTACAAACTGCATGGGGCTTATTTTTGATCATTCAATAATATTAGAAAAAAAGTTTTTGAAGCTTGCCGCCTGCATCATTTATTGTAGTACTGAAAAATTCGTTACAGAATAAAAATCGTGTAACGGTAAAAAATGTATGTACATAACAAATGACAAAATATGATATGAATAATTTTTATTGAAGTTATTGTTTTTTTAGTTGGTAACTGTACAAAATAAAGGTCTGGTTCGAACAATAAGAACATAACATTAAAATAATGTAAATTTTACATTAATATTGTTTAAAAAATTATTTTATTTGTTCTATTTAAATATATTAATTATAGCATTTAATTTTAGGTACTTACAAAAAACAAATAAAATATTACTTGTTTAATTTAAACTTTGATAACATTAAGTTAAAACTGCTATTTCGTTAACGTAAAGAATTTTTTCATTGATTTAATGAAACATTAAACCTAACTAATTTTTTACAAATTAGTACCTATATCCAATGCCAAAAATTTAATTGTTAATTGGACGTTTTTACATTGGTGATATAGTCCTCGATTTGGGTGCAACTAAAAGGTGTGACGGTATGCGAAAAGTACTGTATATCCTTTTTAATAATGGGATGAACAAATTTCTTCAATATATAGAATATTTATAATACAAAAGACTTATTTCTTCCACTTTTATTTAAAATAATCTGGTATTTTTGTTAGGATCACATTCTTCCAAGAGGGCCTTAATGAATATCCTTAAAAATAAATTTATTCTACATTTTTAGAATAACAGCCTCTTTTAATTTTTTTATAAAGTGCTGAAATATAAGATGTTAAGCTATATTTTGTTCAGCTTTATTAAATACTGATATTTTTTTTTTGCTCCAAAGTATGTTAAAAATTTTATGGTAAAAATTACAACATAAATATATTTTAAAGTTCACTATCTTTTAAAGTTTACAAAATTCAGTAAATTTCCTTTTCAATCTTTATTTCATGTGTAAAAAATTCGATCGCATCAACTTTTCCAGCCTAGGACACATTCTTTTAAAAAATATTCGTACAAAAATATCCATTTATTTTATATTGTAGTGTATAATTTATTCAAATATACAGAAGAAAAGTATACACTTCACTTGATGGCACAAGCCAAAATAACAAAACCAACACCTTTTTGCTACATTGAATTTTTGTTGATTTTGGCGAGATTAAAATCTGATAATAAGAAGATTGCTGTTTTTATTCTCTCGCTGATAATTACAACATTTACATTTTCAACTACAAACTGCATGGGGCTTATTTTTGATCATTCAATAATATTAGAAAAAAAGTTTTTGAAGCTTGCCGCCTGCATCATTTATTGTAGTACTGAAAAATTCGTTACAGAATAAAAATCGTGTAACGGTAAAAAATGTATGTACATAACAAATGACAAAATATGATATGAATAATTTTTATTGAAGTTATTGTTTTTTTAGTTGGTAACTGTACAAAATAAAGGTCTGGTTCGAACAATAAGAACATAACATTAAAATAATGTAAATTTTACATTAATATTGTTTAAAAAATTATTTTATTTGTTCTATTTAAATATATTTATTATAGCATTTAATTTTAGGTACTTACAAAAAACAAATAAAATATTACTTGTTTAATTTAAACTTTGATAACATTAAGTTAAAACTGCTATTTCGTTAACGTAAAGAATTTTTTCATTGATTTAATGAAACATTAAACCTAATTAATTTTTTACAAATTAGTACCTATATCCAATGCCAAAAATTTAATTGTTAATTGGACGTTTTTACATTGGTGATATAGTCCTCGATTTGGTTGCAACTAAAAGGTGTGAAGGTATGCGAAAAGTACTGTATATCCTTTTTAATAATGGGATGAACAAATTTCTTCAATATATAGAATATTTATAATACAAAAGACTTATTTCTTCCACTTTTATTTAAAATAATCTGGTATATTTGTTAGGATCACATCCTTCCAAGAGGGCCTTAATGAATATCCTTAAAAATAAATTTATTCCACATTTTTAGAATAACTGCCTCTTTTAATTTTTTTATAAAGTGCTGAAATATAAGATGTTAAGCTATATTTTGTTCAGCTTTATTAAATACTGATATTTTTTTTTTTGTTTATTGAATACGCGAGCTCCTATCAATACTACTCTTAATTGGACTATTCTTTTAGTTCAATTTTTCAGAAATATAATAATTAAAATTTACATGTAAGTGTGCGCTACAGAAGTTTCATTGTAATAATTCCATAATATGGAGACAAATATGTCAAATATAAGTAACATTTTTATTTGCAATATTGTAAAGAAAAATTCAATTCAAAATACACGTAAATAAGAATGAAAAAGTTGACTTTTTAGAATAAATTTATAGTTAAATTTATTCAAGTACACTTTTGTGCTTAAACCACTACTAATTAGATATTAAAATCAATAAAATTTTTTACATAATATGTCATACTATCTATAATAATACATTTTCCCTACGTTCTCAAATACTGTACTGCCTGCGCTGCATCAGAAAAGCAAATTGTTTCACCATGTCAACGCCACCTTATGATGATATATATATATTGAGTGATTATAATATTTATAGGTGCATTTAACCACATTTAAATATATTGCTTAAGGGCAGTATTACATTTATAAGCATGTACTTTATCTTAATATTCTATTATACCTGTAATTAACAAATATTTAATACATTATAATAAATAACAATAAAAGCAACATTTTTTCCTCAAAAATATATCGGTTATCCCATTTTTATCCTAAATATTTAAAATTCCTTTTATATTTCAATTAATTTCCATTTTACAACGTTTTTGCTTCTCATGTAAACTGCGATATTATATTATTCTGCATTTAAGATGACGATATGAGCAGATCTTTTATTTTTTTTCAATAACATTTGCCTACAAAAAAAACCACATACATTTTGGTTCACAAGTCAAGAAATAATTTTACAAAAACCACATTTAACACACACAGGCTAATCGTGCTGGCCACCTGGAAAAATTAAAAGCGATAGCACTTTTTAGGCCTTTAAGAAGGTTTACAATTGAATTTTTAGTAAACTTTTACTTATTCCACTCTGCCTTCTTTGAAAAGGTCTTTAACACAGGTTTTTATTAAATATTTTACAAATTAAAATTTTGTATTCTAAGATAATGCGAAATCGTTTTAAAAGTCGTTATGTTGGAGCAGGTTTGGATATTAATTTACTCACTTCGCATTAGAGATGAGCGATATTTCTTTACCTGTGATTAATCACTGTTACTGAATAATCACGAATCACAGTTGTGACCAAATTTGTCAAGTAACAGGTACTTTCTAAGTCGTTCTTTTTGTATTTTGTTACATTTACAAATTTATGATATTTCACTTTTTGTGTGGGTAATAGGGGTAAAATGATATTGCTTCATTCTCTCTTCTATCTTTTTTCTTTTTTTGGGTATGTAAGTTTGTTGTTGTTTCTTTGTAAAGTGCTTACAAAAGCTCCCGCATTGTACATATAGCTTGTCCGCAATTGCTTTAAAAGAACAGAAAATCACAATCACAATCACAGTTTAAAGGAGCATTGATTTTTAATTCACATTCACTATCACGATGATCTTTAAAAATCACGGGATCGCTCATCTCTACTTCGCATTATTAGCCACAACAATTAAACTGGGATAATGCTTTATTCTTAAATCTTTTAAGAAGGTCTTTTAGAAGCCTTTAAAGAAGATGCAAGAGGGCAAGTCGTCGATCACTGTCACTCATCGGAGGGTTAATGTGCAGTTTTTTTTAATTAGTAAATTAAATTTTTGTAAAATTAGTTAATACAGTTTTAAAAACACTTTACATTTTGTTCTATAGGTTATTACTAGTGCTCCAAAGTATGTTAAAAATTTTATGGTAAAAATTACCACATAAATATATTTTAAAGTTCACTATCTTTTAAAGTTTACAAAATTCAGTAAATTTCCTTTTCAATCTTTATTTCATGTGTAAAAAATTCGATCGCATCAACTTTTCCAGCCTAGGACACATTCTTTTAAAAAATATTCGTACAAAAATATCCATTTATTTTATATTGTAGTGTATAATTTATTCAAATATACAGAAGAAAAGTATACACTTCACTTGATGGCACAAGCCAAAATAACAAAACCAGCACCTTTTTGCTACATTGAATTTTTGTTGATTTTGGCGAGATTAAAATCTGATAATAAGAAGAATGCTGTTTTTATTCTCTCGCTGATAATTACAACATTTACATTTTCAATAATATTAGAAAAAAAGTTTTTGAAGCTTGCCGCCTGCATCATTTATTGTAGTACTGAAAAATTCGTTACAGAATAAAAATCGTGTAACGGTAAAAAATGTATGTACATAACAAATGACAAAATATGATATGAATAATTTTTATTGAAGTTATTGTTTTTTTAGTTGGTAACTGTACAAAATAAAGGTCTGGTTCGAACAATAAGAACATAACATTAAAATAATGTAAATTTTACATTAATATTGTTTAAAAAATTATTTTATTTGTTCTATTTAAATATATTTATTATAGCATTTAATTTTAGGTACTTACAAAAAACAAATAAAATATTACTTGTTTAATTTAAACTTTGATAACATTAAGTTAAAACTGCTATTTCGTTAACGTAAAGAATTTTTTCATTGATTTAATGAAACATTAAACCTAACTAATTTTTTACAAATTAGTACCTATATCCAATGCCAAAAATTTAATTGTTAATTGGACGTTTTTACAACAATTTTAGGAGGAAAATATTTTTAAGTTAAAAGTATTTTGCAATTACAATACTTCGTTTGCTTTCATTGATTTAGAGTAATTTTTCATTAAATATATGAAATTACAAAAATTTCCTTTTTTTCCATCATTTTAACAATATTTGAATATTTTTATTTCTTGTTTTTATTTCTATTGAAATAATGTATAACAATTAGCTGGATTTATTTTTCTTAAGATACATATATACAAATACATATGTGAATTTTCAGATATAAAAAGTTTTAAATAATTCACACTAAAATTCTTCATAAGGAAAAAACGCGATCCAGCGGAAAATGAAGTAGTAAAGGCCCCTTATAGAACCCTTTTTGTAGACAAGATCTTCCAGTTACATTCGAACTTTAATACTAATTAACAAGGTATCTCATTGTAGATCGACGCCTTGCCCTCTTCCATCTACTTTAAAGGCTTCTGAAAGACCTTCTTAAAAGATTTAAGAATCAAGCATTATCCCAGTTTAATTGTTGTGGCTAATAATGCGAAGTAGAGATGAGCGATCCCGTGATTTTTAAAGATCATCGTGATTTGTGAATGTGATTTAAAAATCACTGCTCCTTTAAACTGTGATTGTGATCACGGTTTATCAGTTTTCTGTTCTTTTAAAGCAATTGCGGCCAAGCTATATGTACAATGCGGGAGCTCTTGCAAGAGCTTTTGTAAGCACTTTACAAAGAAACAACAACAAATTGTAAGAGCTTTCATATCTGTTTACTTTCATATACTTACATACTTGAACAAATACATTTTGGCATAAAAAGATTCTAATAAAGATAGAAGAGAGAATGAAAGGAACTTCAATATCATTTTACCCTATTACCCACACAAAAAGTGAAATATCATAAATTTGTATATGTAACAAAATACAATAAGAACGACGTAGAAAGTACCTGTTACTTGACAAATTTGGTCACAACAGTGATTCGTGATTTTTCAGTAACAGTGTTAAATCACAGGTACAAATTTTAATTAATAATTTTTTCGTGTCTATTTACCCCAAAAGTGGCAGTACTATACACTGTAGACTGGTTATAAAATTATCCATTGATCCTATACTCGGAAGATTGGATCTAAAGCTGTGAAAAATGTTACTGTCACTTTGTGCTGGCACTTACATAGCTGTCTTTTAGTGTCGCAGATGGTGGATAGTAAAAAAATTTATGTGAGAGCAAGAGAAACACAACGTATGACAACACAATCAGAAAAGCAACAACAACAGTACAATAGTTGAATGCAAATATTTCTAATCTTAAGCGAAAACAAATTGAAAAAGAATGTGCGAGTCAAAAGAAGAAATGCAAGAAAAAAAACACTAGGAAAATACCTTTTTATAAAAGAACAAAAACAACAATGGTGGTTTGGCAGGTATAAGGAGACAGTTTAGGGTAAGCCAAGAAGAACCGGCTTATGAACTGTCTTTTTGTGGCCTCTTGTGACAATTTACCCCCTCGTAGGACATCCCCTTAAAGTGACCATTCATATGGCTAGCACTCGGACTGGTTGTGTCATAAAGGGGCTGGTATTATAAACAGCTCGGAGACAGCCATATGAACTACAGGGTATTGATAATTTTTCATTCTTGACTGCGCTGAGATTTGAGCCCAGGCGTTCACGGACAGGTTGCCCAGACTAGTTTCAATTGTATCCACACAAACTCTTCAGTGGGGTTTGCCGTCTTACTCACTCGGCTATTGCAGCCGAATGACGTCAATAGTCAAACATCAATCTTTAACCAAATGGTATTTCACCTTGGTAGATTGAAATTTGCTTTTTGAATGAATGATTATCTATTTTAATTGATTTACATGTTCCATTTTAAACGGATTAACACACAATCCGCATGATACGCTCCAGGTGCTAAGTACCTTTAATGCAGCCGCCATACACTGATACATTATATTCAAATGCTTCCCCGTAATGGCCACTGCAACATCGTCAGCATACGCCACAGTGTTAATCCTCATGTCAAGTTCCACAATAGAGCGGATTATTATCCTTTTTTTTTTCATAAAATCCCATGTTGTTACAATTTTTATTCCCATAATCGAAAGTAACAAGATATTTGTACCCTCATCAAATTATTATAGTAACTGATTGTGGAATTATTACATTCGTTTTTCGTACTGTTAAAATTTAATAAAAATATATTTATTTTATGAATAACTTTATCTTGTTGCGATTTTTTTAATTCTTTTTATATTCCTACAAGTTCTAAGGAAATGTAATTTAATCTGAATTGGTTGCTAGGTAGACATGGTCTAATTGCTTTAATGGGTTACAAATATATTTCTAACATGAGATAAATTTTATTTACCAAGAAAGATATGCGCACGTATATACAGATCCCTGTAGTTTTTTCGTGTCAATTTGCCAAAAAGTGGCAGTAATATACACTGTAGACTGGTTATAAAACGCATTGATCCTATACTCGGAAGATTGGTTCAAAAACTGTGGAAAATTTTATTGTCACTTTGTGCTGGCACTTAGCTGTCTCTTTGTGTCGCAAAAAATGTATGTCATTGAGCATTTCATTCATTTTATTTGAGAGAGGGAGAAACAGAACGTATGACAACACAATCAGAAAAGCAACAACAATAGTTGAATGCAAATATTTTAAACCTTAAGCGAAAACAAATTGAAAAAGAATGTATGAGTCAAAATAAGACATGCAAGAAAAAAACACGAGGAAAATACCGTTTTATAAAAGAGCAAAAACAACAAGGGAGTTTTTTGGAAACAGTTGACTGCGCTTCAGTTGGGTTTTAAGTACTGATCAAACAAACAAGTTGGTAGAATTATGTTTCTTTTTTTTAATTAATAAATGAATTTGTTATGTGTTTTTTTAACGAAATAGTTTTTCAAATCAATTTAAACGAATTAGGCAGAACTGAATTTAAATTCGTTTCTAATTCAAATGAATTGCAATTCATTTTGAGAAATTCAATTGAATCTGTAAAATTAATTGCAATTCGTTTCTAATTCAAATGAATCTGAAATTGAATTGATTTTGAATTAATTCAAAAAAAAATTAACAATTCATTTCCAACTCATTGGAACGGAATTGAATGTAATTTTAATTGACTTTGTAAGTAAATCTAAAGTAAGCATCACTGTCGTTTTGTTATTCAACAATTTTTTTTGTAAAAGACAGCAAGCTCGTTTTGTAAATCACCTAGCAAAGTCCAAAGACAAAAAATTCTTAGATTTAAAATTCCTATGATATACTGGAATTGCCAGTAGCGGCCGAATAGGAATTAATTTATTATGTATCGGCGAAAATCCTATCAAAATGTGAAAATTTTGTTTATTTGCTAAAAGAAACTTAAATTTTTGTTTTTATCAAATAGTGTGAAAGTTGTGCTTAACAATCAATTTTGTTCATTAAGGAGAGTTGTCATTATTTTCCCATGTAATGTCAAATTAATTTATTTGATTGTTTTAAGTTGTTTCCTTATTTTCTTTTGTATGACGTTATTTGTATGGGTTTTAAAATTGAGAACAAAATTTCTAATGACCATACCTTGTATTTATGCTACCATGGTTTACTCGAAATTCTTACTACTTTTACTATAATTGGAAAAATTATTTTACTTCTTGTATTGAAAACTTCCAGCTGTAGTAAAAATAGAAAATTGTAGTTAGTAAGTCTGCTTTCACACGTTTCATCTTTTGATGCTCAACTCTTATGTTTTTAGGTGAGAGAAGAAAGAAGAAAGGGGGTTAGTACGGAGATGCCTGTACTCGGTCAGTACGTTTTGTGTTTTTATTCGTTGGTATATGCACAACGATGGCTGCATGTAATTTTTTTCTTTTCTTTTTTCTCTTTGATTCGCTGATAATAAAATTGTTGTTGTTTTGAACCGAAAAAAGTTGAAACCGATTGCCGCGTGTGATTATATTGGCATTTTTAAAAGGGTATTGAAAAGAAGTTGAGCATCAAAAGATGAAACGTGTAAATTCAGACTAAACGAACAGGCATATATTATCTTTGAGTTGTCAAAGAGGAATATGCAATAATAACGAATGAGTGATTTCATTAGAATGAGAGAAGATAAGTGATTACTCATGCAATTTTTGTTGCATAGAGTTATTAGTTTGGTGAAGTGGCTGTCCTCAACACATGGCTTTGATTAAAGAAAATTGTTTGTGATTGAAAGTCAATATTTTGTTTAAAGTGTTTTATGAGTGATCAAACAAATCAAAATTGTTTAACAAACTTTTCTGTTCACTCATTGTGCAGAGAGAGTGTGCAGGAATCTCTCATGAAAACAATATGGGGATTGAGTAGTTTATGCCTTGCAGACTAAATTTTAGTGCTACCAAGTTCAAAAAAGGGTTTTTAGTACAAAATTTCATACGTTTAATGTGAATGCATGTTCTTCTTCTTATATGCTATATGGGAAGAATTTTCGGTTTTCAACAAACTTTTTAACAAACCGATAATTCGTTAAGATTTATTTTATTTAATTCATTTAATTTAAGACTTGTGACAAAAATGTGAAAACGGGGCGTAATAATAGAGGAATCTCTGGGCTACATTTCCTCATTTTTAGTTTTTCTAGTTAAAGTTTTTTTTAACAATTTTTTCTTAACAAACTTTTTTCAAAAGTTACTCATACTATATTTTGACCCACCATGCAAAATTTAGGACTTGTGACAAAAATGTGAAAACGGGGCGTAATAGAGGAATCTCTGGGGTACGTTTCCTCATTTTTAGTTTTTCTAGTTAAAGTTTTTTTTTTAACAATTTTTTCTTAACAAACATTTTTCAAAAGTCACTCATACTATATTTCGACCCACTATGCAAAATTTAGGACTTGTGACAAAAATGTGAAAACGGGACGTAATAGAGGAATCTCTGGGCTACATTTCCTCATTTTTAGTTTTTCTAGTTAAAGTTTTTTTTTAACAATTTTTTCTTAACAAACTTTTTTCAAAAGTCACTCATACTATATTTTGACCCACTATGCAAAATTTAGGACTTGTGACAAAAATGTGAAAGCGGGGCGTAATAGAGGAATCTCTGGGCTACATTTCCGCATTTTTAGTTTTTCTAGTTAAAGTTTTTTTTTTAACAATTTTTTCTTAACAAACTTTTTTCAAAAGTCACTCATACTATATTTCGACCCACTATGCAAAATTTAGGACTTGTGACAAAAATGTGAAAACGGGGCGTAATAGAGGAATCTCGGCTACATTTCCTCATTTTTAGTTTCTCTAGTTAAAGTTTTTTTTAACAAACTTTTTTCAAAAGTCACTCATACTATATTTCGACCCACTATGCAAAATTTAGGACTGACAAAAATGTGAAAACGGGGCGTAATAGAGGAATCTCTGGTCTACATTTCCTTATTTTTAGTTTTTCTAGTTAAAGTTTTCTTTTTAACAATTTTTTCCAACAAACTTTCATTCATATATAAATAAATTAGTAACGAATTTTTTAATTTCTGCAGGTTTTCCAAAAAGTTTGTTGAAAGCCGAAAATCCTCTCTCATGTAGAAAGAAAGAAGAAGAAGCACTCACTGTAAATTTATAATAATTTCGCGTATATAATGTTGCCAGATATATGTTCGTGCATTTAGTTTCAGGGATGGAAAATAAAAATACAATAATTAATTGGAAAATTTATTTGCATTTTTATTTTATTAAGACTTGTTTCTGGTTGACATTCTTGTTACCTTTTTGGTTTCTCAAATATCAAACATTTTTGTATTTAATGCTTCCAACCACAATGTTTCATCGTGTGTTGTATATTCGAAAAACACGCAATACTGATGATTCGTATTTAGTGTAATCGTCTGTTGTAAAAGCTGAAACATACATAAATAGTAACACGTGTTTTGACAAATGTTGCCTCGTGCGTGGGTACCATAATATGTGAGAGAACGTCGGTAGAATGAGAGAGTTCATTTCGTCATGTTAATCTTTATCTTAAACAAGGGGAACATGTATCTTAGAAGACTTCATAATTTACTGATTTTCGTACAGTAAGCTTGTGTCGTTTTGTTATTCTTTTTTTTGAGTTTTTTTTTTGTATTAAGTGTTTAATATTGTTTTTTAAGCACTTGTCCTGATGATGATACTCATTGGATTAATATAAATATTTGGCAATTTAATTAAATAAATGTTATAGGTTTTTATTGAAAAAGGTTAGCCTCTTAGCCTCAAGCGCAATATTATAGGCAACAATTGAATAAATAAAGGTTGAATAATATATAATTAAACATTTATAAACTGCCTTTTTTTCTAAATAAAATAAAAATTTTCGTTTATTTATAATTTATATTAAAAACTAAAATACCAATTTGCGTTTCTCTTTATTGTTGTTTCAAGGTAATTTCCTGAACGAAAATGTTTATTTTATATAAAAAGCAGGCTGAAAAAGTTAAAACTATAATTAGCTAATTCTGGCAATACTATTATATAAATTCGAAAACTTTTTATTGATACACATAATTAAATTATGATCCTTATTTTTGTTTATTTTTTTCCTTCTTAGAAAACATAAAATTTAATTATATAATTATGTAGTATATTATATACAGCAGAAATTAAACCCTTTAATTTTTATAAATTAATAGAAAATTAAATAAATAGAATTTCATTGATGTTAATTGAATTAATTAAACAATAATAATTGTGTCTAACTACATTTTAATATAATAAAATAAATAAATCACACGTAAATTGAATAAGATAAATAAATGAGAATTTTAGAAAAATAATAAAAATAAAACAATATTTCAACAAATAAGTTTAAGATATTTACACACACGATTCGTAGAAATAATCGGTGATAATAAAAGAAAAGATTATTTTATATTTGTGGCTATATAGTGGAAAGCTTGGATGGCTTATCACGTGACATTTTCAATAATCAAAGGCACAAATTTTGAAATCCGCGTACAAACACCCGGCAAGTTGGCCTCGGCACAGCCTACTCCCCATTATATAATGCCAGCCAAAAAATAACGAACATTTTGGGATTTCACCTAAAATTAAAATAAAAAAAAATAAGGCAAATGTGCAAAGTAAACCTTAGAAAACTAACCTGTAGAGGGCCACCTGAAACACCTTGACACGAATCTTGTCCTCCAGTCTTGTAACCAGCACATAAAAATATCTCAGGCATAAATTCTTGTCTTCCTGCTCTTAGGAACATACTTTTGCAATTGTCATTACTAACAATGGGTACCGAAACCTTAAAAATTATAAACAAGTAATGTAGATGGATTAAGTTGCTGTTGAAAAAGTAGCAATACCTCTTGTAAAACGGAAGGCAGCCTCCTTCGCTAAGTCTTCCCCAACCAGTGACTGTTGCATTCATTCCTATTAGCAAACTATCCGTTTGCGGAAGGCAAATAGGGCTTACATGGGGTGTAAATTCTAGTGGTTGCTCTAACTTTACAAGTGCCAAATCATATTCATATGTAAAGAAATTGTATTGGGGGTGCACAACCTTTTTTGCAACAGCTCTTTCAATATACGGTTATTGTTCCTGGACGTGGGAGAAAGGGTGCTCGCCAACACGTATTCGTATTTGTGAAATTAATAAACTAGAAGGAAAAAATAAAATATGTAAGAGAAAATAAATTTTAAAATTTGTAAAACACCGTTTTTAGTTGAGTATACAAGTTTTAAAATAAGATTTCGATTTAAAAAAGTGGAAATAGTTTTTATACGGGCATGTTGACAATCGCAAAACGCTTAAATTTGACGACTCTGACTTGAAATCGCATAATGGGTGTTCTGTAAAATTGCAATAACAAGAAGTTTGGCGACTTCAAATTGCAAAAGTATGCTCAACGGAACTAGAATATTTGTAGGAAACTATGCCAGAACGGAAGCTAAACAGACGAGTTTCAAAACACCACAAAATAAATCTGTTTTGCGATAAGGTACCAACAGATTTGCAATATTATTGTTCAATAATTGATATTACATAATAAAATAGCCTGTGTGTATATCATAGCAGTAGGTGGCATAATATTTTGGATAAAGTCAAATGTCTTTTAATTTATATTGCGCATACTTTTCATTAAAAAAAAAAACATTTTTAGCACAAAGGAGTGAAGCAACTATATTTTGTTGTCCTTAAAAAATTATCAGCTTTATTCATAACAAAAAGTTAGCCACAGTTTGTACACTACGTACAACGAGCTGCTAACTAGAATGCCGATTAAGCTTAGCAGCTTGTTAGCACAGAGTTAATTCATAACAAATTTTATGCCACTTAGTATGACATATGAACACGTTTTGGATACCAAAATATCAGACATTTTTAGCAGAATATATTTCCCGAAAACCCTGAAAGTTTTTTTCCAAAAATGGAAGAGTATCCCCAAAATAAATTTTTTTTTAAACATACCCATTTTAGGGAACAATATATCTTCCCGAGTCCATCTTTTATAATCCAAGTAAATGGTAAATTTCTTCTTAAAGACGTGGGTTAAGAAATGGTTAAGTTATTAGCAAAATACTCCAAAAATGGTCTAAAAAGCATCAAAATATTTATAAAAACTAAAATTTTAGAGCTGTTATATGACCTATGGATACGTCTAATATATCAAAAGATATATTAGAAAACTCGGAAAAATCGGTTCAGATACAAAAAAAGTTATTTCTAAAATATAATTTTTTTTAAGAAAAATACCTATTTTCGGGAACCGTAGACCTTTTCGAGTCCAAGTTTATTTACAAAAAAAAAACCAACAAAAGGACGTAACATTTTATTTAAAAAAAAAAAATCATTGGGTTGGTGGGTGGCACGATGCCACAATTCCGATTAGGGCCTGCCCATTAACCGGTGGTGGCTGCGGTGCTGCGGGAGCCGGTGCTGAGAGAGTCGGTGGTGGTGCGTAGTAGCACATATACGCCGGATATTGAGCCGCTACCGGTAGATACGCGTTTTGCTCGCGACCCTTTTTTATTTTTAAATTTAAATATATGCTGCAGAGCAGTGAGGGCACCTGTAAGTATTCTGTAAAAAAAAAAAACAAATTTAACTTGATAATTTATTTTTTTAAGTTTTAAATTAACTTACCATCTAAAAAAACCCAAATGTAACTTAAATTTATCACAGAACTCCTACCACAGAACTAACACTCCTATAAATCACAAATGCTACTAGCACTCGAATCTGATTCTGTATATAACAGTGATGCCAAGTCTGTGTATTATTAGTACAAGAATATTCTTGAGGGAGGTACCAGATTTCTGAAATAAAGTCAAAAAAGACCCTACAAGAAATGCATAACCAAAACTAAAAAAAAATATAAAATTTTTCCAAATTTATGGGACATATATGAAAATAAATAAATGTTTTGTAGTTGTATATTCAAAAAACACGCAATACTGATGTTTCGTTTTTAGTGTAATCTCGTCTGTGGTAAAAATTGAAACATAAATACACGTGTTTTGACAAATGTGGCATCCGCTGTGGGTACCATAATAGTACAAAAATGTATAGTCCGGCTAGTTTATAATTGTTTTCTTCTTTTTCAGGTAAGTATGGCTTTTTTAAATTCAATAAAATTCTTTTTATTTATATAAAATTTCTAGGTGAATTAATTTAACAAATTGTTTAGGGTACATATTCCGGCTTAAATCTAGTTTACCGACGCAGCTCCAAAAAAAAAAAGTACCAAGGGTGATAGCAAATAGAAAAATAAGAAAGTTGGCGCCAACGCGTAGCTTTCGAGTTATGGACGTTTGAAGTTTTCATATAAAAATGCGATTTTCCACTACATTTCCAAACGTATATGGCTGATATGAATATCGTTTCAAAGCTTTTCACTATATCTTTCTGGACATACAGAATTTATTTCAATATTTTTAGTTTATTAAGAAGTGGGGCGAGTTTGCAAAAACAAAAGTTCTTTAAGTTGCATGTACACGACATGTTTTTTACATCTGACTTGTCAAATTTCCCACTGCAAAATACATACATGTCGTGTGTTACCTTTAAAACATTGCATCTGTACAAGTCAGACGCAAAGTCATCTGACAAAATTTCAATTAGAGCGTGCTCTATTTTCTTCTGACAAACCATCTGACATCAGCTGTGTCAGAAATCTATGCCGGGAAGAAAACCGCAGCGGCGGTGCATTGTTGACGGAATCATTAGCCGGCTTAAGTTAATATTTTACAATACCGATATATGTATAATCATTTCACCATTGAATATAAATTATGTACATATATAAATAAAAAAGTATCATTATAATATCCTAAATTGGTATATTCGAATTTAAAGAAAAAAAATGTTTAGATGGTTGAACTTTTTTACGGCGCAAATAAAAATTTTTGTGGCGGCAGCACGCTATTTTGAAACCAAGAACTACTTTGGTTTACTCCATAACTACAGAGAAAAAACATGGATAATGTCAGAAGCATGTACGTGTGTGACCAAATATTATAAAGCTTATGTAAAACAGCAATTTTGACAGACATTCACAATTACACGTGACTTGAAAACTTGACAAGTCAGATGTAAAAAACATGTCGTCTACGGGCACCTTTAGTAAGCATGAAAACAAATTAATTTTTTTTTATAATTGTAATGTATGTATATACTACATACTAATTTATTTAAGAATTTTAATTAAAATACAAGTAAAACCTTCTTTATGGTTATGTTATACTAATGAGGAGAGAATCCTCATTATACATAAATTATGTATATTCAGAAAAATCTATTCAAGAGCTTTAAAATGATACCAATATTGGCCATATATATTTAGAATTGTAGTGGAAAATCGCATATTTATATGAAAACTTTAAAAGTCCATAACTCGAAAGCTAAGCGCTTGCGCCAACTTTCTTATTTGATTTCTTCTTATTTTTCCATTTTCTATCACCCTGGGTAAAATTTTTTTTTATTTGGAGCTGCGTCGGTAAACTAGATTTGTTCCGAATTTTTTAAACAAACAACACAATAAACAAAATTGGATTGGCTGGCAAATCAGAAGATTTTGATTTCCTAGTTCTTGAAATGATAAATATTGACTCATAATTATTTTTCTTTTACACTATGGACATTTCTTGCCGGACAGACAAAGTTTGTTGGCGAGAGAGAAAAAGAGTAGGCCTACATCGTCGCCCCCTTACCATCAAACTTTGTCTGTCCGGCAAGAAATGTCCATAGTGTAAAAGATAAATAATTATGAGTCAATATTTATCATTTCAAGAACTAGGAAATCAAAATCTTCTGATATTTTTTTTTTTTTTTTTTTTTTTTTTTTTTTTTTCGTTATTTATTTATTGAATCTTCATATATTTAATATGAACTAACAATAATTTATCAAATCTTAACCTAATACTTTATTTATGTCCTGCCAGTGCCAGACAAAAATTTTCTTCATCACGGGTTCTGTTCACTTATATAGGTGTTTATCTCTCATCTAGTTGAGTAAGTGCTGCAGTGTCTCTTCTCCTTAAGCGAGTGTGGCCGCCATGATTTAAAATATTTCGAGCTAAAGGATTTGGGTGTTGTTCCAGCCTTTTGAAATATTTTACTGCATATTTCGTTATCATAGTTTTTACTAATGGCACATTGAGATCCTTGTGGATATTTGAGTTTTTGACGTACCAGGGGGCGGCTGTGATTATACGAAGAAGTTTATTTTGGCGCCTTTGAATTTTTTCGATATTAGAGGCCGAGGCAGTGCCCCATAGTTGAATACCGTAGCACCAGATAGGCTTTAAGATAGAGTTGTAAAGTAGAAGCTTGCAATCGAGTCTAAGAACAGAATTTCTTCCAATAAGCCAATGAATTTGGATGGCTTTTAGTTTCATTTGAGTTAATTTTGCCTCTATATGGCATTTCCACGTTAATCGCCGATCCAGATGTATACCGAGATATTTTACATGCGAATGTTGAGGAATAATTTGATTATTGATTGTAATAGGGGGGCAAGATTCCCGGCGCAGGGTGAATGTTATATGTACGCATTTTTGCTCATTGACCATTATCCTCCATTGTCTTAGCCATATTTCTAGTTGAAATATATGATGCTGTAGGTAACGAGATGCTTCATAACGGTTTTCGTGGACGCTTAGAAAAGCTGTGTCGTCTGCAAATGTTGAAGTTTGGGTGTAGTTGTTTGTTGGCATGTCCGAAGTATAAATTAAGTATAATAGAGGGCCCAGGATGCTGCCCTGTGGGACTCCAGCGCCAATCGGCTGAGGTGAACTTAAGAAATTTCCTTCTTTAATAATAAATTGACGACCGACTAAGTAGCTTTCTAACAGTTTGTGTGTGTTTGCTGGTAAATTTTGCTTCAATTTGTGTAATAAGCCTTCATGCCAGACTTTGTCAAAAGCTTGCGAAACATCGATGAAGAGTGCTGAGCAATATTTTTTTTCTTCAAATGTTTTTCTTATGACATTTACTATTCGATGAGTTTGTTCAATTGTGCTGTGTTTTCTTCTAAATCCGAATTGATGGTTTGGAATACATCTATTTTCACTTAAAATCGGTGTTAATTTTGAATATAATAATTTCTCAAATAGCTTTGACATATTTGACAATAAGCTAATAGGCCTATAAGACTCAACTTTCGTATGATCTTTACCTGGCTTTGGTATCATGGTAACTAAGGAAACCTTCCATTTTTGAGGAAAGTATTCAAGGCGTAAAATAGCATTAAAAATAAAAAGAATAATTTTCTTTGCTACGCGAGGTAGCTCTAATAGCATTTTATTGCTGATCTTATCAATGCCAGGTGCCTTCTTAGTGTTTAAGTCACATATAACCTTTTCGATTTCTCTCATCTCAAATCTTAGGGGAATAGCTGCTCTAGCAGCAACAGGTGGTAAATCGACCGCAATATTGTGAGATATATTAGGTGTAAATACGTTTTTCAAGTGACTTACAAACAGATTTCTTTTTTCAACATCATTTCTTGCCCAACTTCCATTCAAGTTTCTTAATGGTGGTTTAGAGACAACTGGCCTTTTGAGGTTTCTAGCTGCACGCCATAATGAGTAGTCCGATTGTGGAGTTGCATCAAGTTCCTTAAGATATTTTTCCAGAGAAGCCGTTTTCTGAGTCTGCAATAACTTTCTTAATCTTTTTGTACACTCTTTTAGCAAGTTCTTAAGTTGAGGAGATCTGTGCAATTGCCACTCTCTTCGTGCCCTCCTTTTTTCAGACAAGAGACGCTCGACATCTGTGGAATATATTTTAATAGTTTTTGTTTTTTTGGGGGCAATATTGGAATGTTGAACAGCTAGTTTCAGAAAACTGTCAAAATTATCAATAGAGCGATCTACATACTCCGGTGTACTGAGCGGAATATTTTCTGTGCAATGGGCACTGAGATATTTTTTATATTTTAACCAATTTATTTGTGTGGCTGACGTCGCTAGGTAACCAGTCGGAGATACAATTCTATTGGGGTTCATTATAGTAACAATTGTAGGTGTGTGGTCGGAAGATAATTCTAGGGAAGCTTCAACGTGAATCGTTTCTGTGGGGATGTTTTTAACCACGCTAAAATCGATGACATCTGGAATTTTTTGCGGGTCAGCAGGCCAATATGTTGGTTGGCCGCTCGCGACAACATTTAAATTCATTTTAGAGATTGTATTAAACCAAACACGACCCTTTGGTGTTATTAGTCGTGACCCCCAGAAGGTATGTTTAGCGTTATAATCGCCAGCGGCCAGGAAACAGGGTCCTAGTGATTTATAATATTCACAATATTGGCTTTCTGATATTGAAAATCTAGGTGGAGAGTATAAAGATGAGATTACAATGCTACGATTCAGCTCTTCAACACAAATGTTCGTTGCTTGGAGATAATCCTCACGATGATCACACATTAGGTAGTGTTTGACTCGATTTTTTATCAAAATGGCAGAACCACCACAAGCTCTATCTTGAGGGTCCTTGGTATCATATAGTATATAACCATTGATGTTAAACGTATTTCTTGAGGTCAAATGAGTTTCAGAAACCATCATGACATCAATTTGTTTATTTTTAAGAAAGTATTCTAATTCATTTTTATGTTGGCGGATGCCGTTCGCGTTCCAAAAACAGATTTTTAAACAGTTCATGGCCTGTTAAGTACAGATTGCAATAACATCGATTGCATTCTAAGAATTTCCTGCATCATATTACCCATTGTGTTCGTAAAATTAGTTACTGTTTGCACTAATGTTTCCATGGTTTTTTCCAGACGACTTAAATTTGAAACTGGAGTTTCATCATTACTTGGCGCAGCACCTTGCGTTGGCGCATGGTTTGATTTTACGACGTTAGCATAAGAGGTTCTGTTATAACTAGGCTGCGGGGCCTGAATGTCACCAGTGCTTACTTGATTTGTTACCTGCATTTGAGGGGGATTAGTTTTCGGTCCAACTGACTGCTTGACGATGGTATATACAGGGCATCCTCTATAATTGGCAGTGTGATTACCGCCACAGTTGCTACATTTTTTTACGTTGGGGTCGGTTTTAGACTTATCGCAAAGATCTGTACCATGTAATTCACCACATACTACGCAAACAGGGGGTAAATAGCAATATGCCTTAGTATGACCATATTCTTGACAGTTTAAACACTGAACGGGACCATTTCTTTTGTGTGGCTCTTCTATAGTTACTCTTCTATAGAGAATATATTTCAAATTGTAAATAGGGTGCGTTTCATTTTTTTTAAGCTTTACGTCGCCGGGTTCAAACTCCACTCGAAAAAGTGGTTGGGGGTTTTTTTCTCTATTTTTTATATTTACTACATGTTTTATTTTGAAGCCTTTTTCTTCGAGGAATGTTTTTACCTCTTCTGGGTCCACACATGAGTCAATTCCCTTAATCACTACCTGGAGACCTTTACTGCTTTTCAGTTGGTATGTATAAAAGTTTTTTTTAAGTACTTCAAATTTGTTTATAATTTTGCGAAAATCATTCTCATTATTGACTTGTATTTTTGTCTCGTTTATACTACCACGCTTGATAGCAGCTACGTAAAACGAATTTTCACCTATCACCGATATCAAACTCTTTATGAGCTCATTTGAGTTTTGCTCCCTAAGATATATCGGGGGAGGCTTGGACGATTTTATGACGTTTGGTGCTTCAGAGGATTCATCCTCCAGAATTGCAAATCGATTTTGAGAATTTATTTTATCAAAAGATGGTACTTTTGAGGCCGAAGCAACTGCTGCAGAGGTAGGGCTGCGACCCCGTTTAAGCACTGTTATGTACCTGTCCATACCAACTTGTACTTGAGGCTTTTGACCACTTTTTACTTGTGGAGCTGAGTTTTCCATCATGCCTGATTTGAGGGTAATATTTTCATCACTTATTAAAATCGTTTTTGCCGCTGAGGCACCGCTTGCAGGTTTTATATTTTTTATTGTATTAATATCAACCGTATTATTAGACACCGAAGGTGATACTGAGTTTTCTATTATGCCTGATTGGGGGTTAATATTTACATCACTTATTAAAATTGTTTTTGCTGTTGAGGCAGCGCTAGCAGGTTTTGTATTTGTTATTGTATCAACCGTGTTATTAAATACAGACGGCGAGAGGGATCGCGTACGAGTAATAGGTTTAGCCGTTAGGTATTTGCTATCATCGATTCTTTTTTTTATTTCTGTATTTTTTTCGCTAACACTCACTGTGATATATGCATTTATACTGTTTGCACTCATAAGAGTTTTTTTTTTCTTTTACTGTTTACAGTTGTGCTCTTCTTATTTGTTATTGTTTATCAACACCGATAATGAAAAAAATGTGTGTTTATGTATGTATGTACATACATGTAATTTTTTTTTTTTTTTTTTCTTTTTCTTGTATTTACTTTTTTTATACTTTATTTGTTCAAAAAAAATAAACCGTATGCCGAGTTTAGAAAACACGTCTATCTTCAACGACCGCGACAGACAGAATATCATTTCAAGAACTAGGAAATCAAAATCTTCTGATATTGAAATTTGGTATACTTCAATGGGGCGAAAAAGAGTACCAAAAAGGGGAAATACGCGAAATTTAATTTCTTACTTTAGCTTTTTGGTTCCACAACTGGCAATTTTTTTAATTATCGTTAATATTTGACCTAGAAACATAAACGTCAACATGCAATGTCCTGAGTGAATCAGGGTTGTCATAGAAACCAATATTGGTTTCATTTGGTGTCACGAAACCATGTTGGTTTTGTTAATTTCGAATGTAAATAAAACCAATATCGAAACAGCTGTTGTTTACATTTGTATTATTTTTTATTTTACTTTTTTGAAGAAAATTGACAAAATATTATATTTTTTTTAATAAAATATCAGTAAAAGTGTTTTTTGTGAAAATAATTGATATCAAATAAATAAAAGGTGATAAGTGCTTATAAATTAAATAAAATTACATCAGCAGTTGTATCATTTTTGTTATTGGAAGATGAACGCTCAGAAAAGGTGACGAGACGAATTCTAAGAGATTACAGCAATCCCCTTGAACTGCCGGACACATCGTAAGTACATTTTTTTTACTGTGCGCTTATATTTAAAACTGTTTTAAAGATTTATAGCTAATTATCGGTTAAACAAGGAATCTTTTCGTATGGTGCTTGGCAGTATTGAAGGACACTTGTCGCGTTGTAAAATTCTTCCGGTTTTACAACTTGCTGCTTCTTTGCGATTTTTAGCGGAAGGATCTTATCAGAGATCAGTCGGAAACGATTTAAGCATAAGCCTAGGTAGAAGCACTATATCAACAATTTTAGGTGATGTTCTCAATGTTATGGAGCGGTATATTTGTCCTCAGTGGATCCAGCTGGAAATGGACAGCGCTGGAAAAAGCAGGTCGAGAGAATATTTCTACAGCAAATATAAAATTCCATCTATAATTGGTTGCATTGACGGGACACACGTAAAAATGATAAAGCCCAGAATTGACGAGCATTTATACTTTAATCGCAAGGGGTATTATAGTATGAATGCGATGATAGTAAGTAAAAATTAATTTTTATATCATATGTTTAAATAAAACATACATTCTTATTAATACTTAGATTTGTGATGGTCAAATAAAAATTCTAGCGGTTGATGCGCGGTATCCCGGCTATAGCCATGACGCATTTGTGTGGAACGTAAGTAGCGCCAGGCAACATTTTCTTAGGATGTATGAGTCGGGCGATCGAACATCGAAGCTTCTGGGAGATTGTGGATATGGCATCGAACCCTTTTTGTTGACACCATATAGGTCTCCACGCCATAACTCCCAAGAATATAAATTTAATATGGCTCATGCATCAGCTCGAAATATTGTTGAGCGAACTATTGGGGTACTAAAAAGCCGGTTTCGTTGCCTAATGAGTGCGCTGCATTGTCGGCCAGAAAAAGTGGTAAAAATTATAAATGTCTGTTGTGCTTTGCATAATATCTGCAGAAACTACAAACTGGAACACAACGAAAATGACAACATACGTTTACCATCTAACGACATAGAGGATAACGTTACATTGCCGCCATTAACGTCACAACATAGTGAAGCTCTGCGAATCAGGGATGAAATATCCAACAGTTTGTAACAAAAATAAAAAGCTTTAAATAAAAAAACATCATTATCATAACAAAAACAAAGTTTATTAAATTCAGTCAGTATGTATGTAAGTAAAAAATAAAAAGGTGCATACATATGTATGTTTAAAGCAAATAAATAAAGCCACATAAATAATGTTCTTTCATCAGGTACACTATTTCATTTAAAAATCACTTCCTAGATTTTTTTTATATTCAAACTTTTGCAATTCCAGATCCAATTGTCTTTTTTTCAATTCATTTTTTTCTTGCAAGGATTTCAAAATTGCTGTACTAACGTGATCAAATTCCTTTTTCAAATCGGTGACAGCATTTGCAAGAGATTCATTGCCTTTTTCAATTGCCCTATAAATGCGTCTTAGGTTGCTTGAGTTTTCTTTTCCAGTTTGAATTAATTCATCAAGCTTATTGTTAATTTCTTTCTTTCTTTTATCGTCTTCATCCAGAAATTTTTTTAGCCGCTCCCCGGTATTTTCAGTTTTATATCTTTTTGCAGTACTGGTTGGTACAACGGGAGACAATGGCTGTTTTGAAGATGTAGAGGGCACTTCTTTCTCACATGCAGCATCTACGCCTTCGTTGAGACCAACTGCTACGCCGCAAACACCTTCCACCAACTGCGAAATGCCACATAGCCGTACTATGGCCTCTTCTGTTGTTGTCAGGTGATGCTTTGCAAACGGTCCACCGCCAGTTGCCCTAGACTCTGTCTTATTTTGAGCTAGTTTTTTTTTACCTCGCTCTTCCACTCAGTCCATTTCTGTACGAATAAAAAGACATGTCATATATAACAATACAATTTGTTCTGTGGAAAAATTTTTTTTACCTTTTTCCACCCATTCACGTCAAATTGTGGTGGCACGGCACAATTCAGTGAATCAGCCAGTTCTTCTCACAGGGCATTCACTGTTGGTTTGTCGCGTTTCGTGAAGCATTTAGCTAAATCCGGATATTTTTCCATGAATTCCATGATTATGGTATTTTGTGTACTGTTTTTATGTTTTCCCCTACAAAATAAAAAGGACAATGCAAACATTTTTCTTTTCATAATGCAAATATTTAATTAAATTAATTTACTTACATTTCTAAAAAATATCCCGCTGCAAAAAAATAAAAACTAAAGCGCGCAAAAATGAAAACTGACAGCTGTTAGCTGCTTGGTTTATTTCCAATAAGAAACCGATAACATTGGTTTCTGTGACACCTAAAACCGACACTAATTCTAGTTCGAACATAAAACCAATATCATTGGTTTCTATGACAACAAAGCATTTTTTCTTGTCGGTTTTAAAACCAATTCTGACAATATTGGTTTCTATGACAACCCTGAATAAGAACTTTTTGCACTTCAACTGGTACTTTTTGAATTTCCGTTAGTATTAGACCTAGAAACATAAGATTAAACATGCAAAGTCCTAAGTGAATAAGAATTCGTTAGGGGGATCTTTTGAGTGAATGAGAATATGTAAAAGGGCTTTTTGGTACTTTTTTGTTCTTTAACTAGTACTATTCGAATTTCCGTTATTATTGGACATAACAACATAAAATTCAACATTAAATGTCCTGAGTGGACAAGAATCTATAAGAGGGAAATTTGTGGTACTTTTTTGCTTTTTAACTGTACTTTTTGAATTTCCGTTAGTATTGGCCCTAGAAACATATCATTGAACATCCAAGGTCCTGAGTAAATGAGAATGTGTAAGAGGGGCTTTTTGGTCTTTAACTGGTACTATTTGAATTTCCGTTAAAATTGGACCTATAAACATACATTAAACATGCAAGTTCCTGAGTGAATTAGAATCTGTAAAGGGGATTTTTGGTACTTTGTCTTTCTCTTACTGGTACTTTTTTAATTAAAGTAGTACTGTTTTTATTTAATACTTATTGTTGTTCATTAAATAAAAAAAAGAGAGCAGGTTAATAGGTATATGTTCATGAAATGTGTATTTTTAATGGAAAATTATTGCAATTACAAACAGTTGCACCCTAAAACGCACTAAACATTGAATATCGCTTATATATTTTTACAGATGACTAAGCTACACTACACTTGGAAAGGAAAATTGAAGCTGTAAGGTTTTCATTCGTTATAAAAATTTATTTAGAAATATTAATTATTGTATTTATAAAAATCCATTAAAAATGGTAGCATTAAAGGAAAAATCCTTGTTATTACCTGATAAGATTAAATGTCATGGTATTTTTGTTTATCAAAACGTGAATTATAATATTTCGTTTTGTTTAAATTATAAGTTATAATATACTTTATAAATATTTGTAACAATCTTAAATTTAATATTGATATTTTCAAATAAAAAATTACTTCATAATATAACTTAAGAAAACTTCTTTTTTTATTTTTTTATTTTGGGCATTATAGGAACACAGGATGAAGGAAAATTTAAGTAACTTAGATATAAGTAGAGTTCTTTTAAACTGTTCACATTTAGAAAATCTGAAAAGTTTTTCCAAAAAATATGCACATTTGTTTCAAAATGTTGTAGATAATGAAAGAAGCAAATATAATAGAGTAAAAAATAATGCGAAAACTTGCAAACGAATATCTGCTGTTGCAGGACGTATTTTAAAATCAAGAAATGCAATAAATTCTAGTTTAGGAATGTCTAAAAATCTACATTCCGAAACAAACTTAATAAGTAATATTTCTGAAAATGATGCTTCTTTAAATTTAGAAAGTTTTTCAATGGAACAAGCTTATATTTCAGCTTTATTGTCAGATATGGTGAACGAAATTTGTATTTACATGATAATAATTTAAAGACTTCAGAAGAAGTTATATTGTTAGAGTCTGAAAATAATTTTTCAGCAAATGAAGAACAAAATGTATCTAATAAAATACAAAATTTTAATTCCAATGAGATTTGTAATAACTCTATATTGGAATCAAATTTAAATGTATTTAATATTGATATGTTCAAAAAAAATTTAAATGAAATCTTGCATGATTCATTTAAGCAATTGTCGGAAAACTTTTTCGAACAATTTAAAGCTATTACTTCCAATTTAAATGATGCTGTAAAAGAAAATTTACATTTAAAGAAGTTTTCTGCAAGTAGTGAGTCAAATTTAAATGACATTAAAGTCTGCTTAAAAGCAATTTTAATGAACCTCCAAGGTAAACAAAATTTAACTATGGATGAAGTTTCTGTAAAAAGTACACAAAGTAAATTGGAGAGTAATAATAAATTAAGAATTGAAAATAAAATACGAGATCATACTCTCAGCCCCTTTGAGATAACAGATGATTCTCTTAATGTATCAGATTTCTTGAAATATAGAAAAGAACCAAATCCGAATGAAAAGTGCAACAGAAACGTAATACGTTCAAAATCAAAGTGCAATAAACCTATTAGAGCATTTAAAGAAAATATTTTTGATTGTTCTTTTACTGTTAATTTAGATACTTTAAAGATAGGAACAAAAGACAAAATAACAAAAAAGAAAATTCTCGAAGATCTTATTAGAGAAGAATATTTAAAACATAACAATGTTTGTATTTTGAGCTTCTATAATATAAAACATTGCATTAAGCATACTTTATTGTATGCATATTGTAAATTTAACGATTGCACTACTTTTCGATTTACAATAAACCCTCAAGGTAATGTAAATGTTTACAGAACAAAAGAGTTGCATCATGCCGAAAATGAGATTAAAGTTGGTCAAATAAGAGGTGCATACGAAATGAACACGAATCAGCTCAAAAAACATGGAACGAAATTAAGCTACTTGCCAGAGATCGAAATAGATGGAGAGAATTTGTTGACGCCCTATGTTCTTCGTGAACATTTTATTTAAGTATTTTATGCTACAATTTGTATTAATATTATATTTAATTAAATAAAGGACATATATATATATATATAAATAAGAGGAGTAAAAAGACATGTGTTTAAAAATAAGCTCAGGGGAAAGAAAGCATATTTATTTAGAAAAGAACAAATTTTGAATGCCGCTGATGATATTGCGGAAAAGGGATTGAGAGATGTTATCACAAAGATCCATTCTATGCTCTTTACTTAATGCAAATGGGTCCCTATAAAAACTATATTCATAAGCTTTCTTCTCCTTGTTGTTTACACATGAGAGAAATATACATTTGAGACAATCTCAAGCAATAATAAAATCCTTGAATTTCCAAAATTTACATTGCACTTAGATGCTTCAGGGGAAAGTGTAAAAACTTTAAATTGTGCTAAAAAAAGAATTTTAACATATAAAATAGTCCTGCGAAATTGGAAGTTAAAAAAAATTCTTCCTATCGCTGAAGCTATTCTCTCAGCACATACAATGAAGCAAATATGTGACTATTTAGATAATTTTAAGCCTTTTTTCCCTTAAAAAGCATCTTAGTTTAGTGATAATCTCACGATTGGCTCTCTCTGAAGCGTTTGAGTGGGGAGCGTAAACTCCTGTCGGAATATGTTTTATTTCATACAGCTTAAAAAAATCGCACATGTTCTTTGAAACGAATTGTTTTGCGTTATTACTATGTATATATTTCGGAACTCCGAATGTTGGGAAAATTTCTGTTTGAAAGGAAAGGATCACATATGCAGAAGTAGCTGCCTTGAGAGCCAGAAATACTTTTGTCTTATTCGCGATAGCGTTTTAACAAATCCTCCGTGGCACGAAGTGTTTGTATTATGAGCCGATTCAATTACAGATTTAGACAATGATTTTGGAATCCAGAGACGCCATAATTTTTCTTCGTTCTCTTCGGCACCTTGTCTAAAATTTACACGCTTTAGTACACAATTTCTTGAAATTTTTAGATCTGGTAATGAGACTTTATTTTTAGTCACACCTTCCCTAATTTTACAATATTCATCATTATCGAACTCAGGGGACAAAAGATCAACTTAACAATGCATATCCGATAAAACTTCCTCTTCAACATCCATTCTGGATAGACAGTCTGGCACCACATTTAAAGAGCCTTTCCGGTGTTCGTTGACAAAGTCAAATCTTTGTAATTGCAGGCTCCAGCGGGCCAGTCTTCCGCTCAAGTCCTTTTGTGACATGAGCCATTTTATGGACGAATGGTCTGTTATTATGCGGAAATGACCTCCATCATTATAAGGGCGAATTTTTTTTACACATTATATAGCTTGCGATTTGTTTAGCTTTTGAGAAACGTATGCGATTGGCCGCTCTCTCCCTTGCTCGTCATATTGAAATAACACTCTGCCGACTCCTACTTGAAGAGCATCACACTGTATAATAAATTCGTTTTTGAAGTTAGGCTGAGCTTATACCTGTGCGTTCGAAAGAGCTGACTTAAGTTTCTCGAAAGAGGACATAGCTACATCAGTTAATTTAAAAGGTTTTTGTGTTTTTCGCAAGCAATATGTTAAAGTGCCGGCTAGATTCGAAAAATTGTTGATAAATGACCTGTACCAGTTAGTCATGCCAATAAACCTTCGTAATTGCTTAGCCGTCTATGGTAAAGGAAATTCCACGATTGACTGTACTTTTTCAGGATCTACTTTAAGGCACCCATTGCCAACTATAAAACCTAGGTACCTAATTTCCTTCTGGCAGAATTATTTTTCGTGATATTTAAGGTCAATTTGGCCAATTTTAAGCAGTAAGCCACCTGTCTTCATAAAAAAATAATTTAATGAAAATTAAATTCAATGAACTTAAGCCTAATTAAAAATATCTAAATTTGGATAAAAACCATTAACAGTTCAATAAAATAACCACAATACTAATTATTGTTAACAGCTAAGGCACGAGCTATGTTTACATTTGTCCTTCAAGTTGTGCTGAAAAAAAAGGTCAACAAGAAAAAAAAAAGAAAGATAAAAACATGAACAAAAAGTACGAAAAAACAGAAGTTAGGAAGAACATGTAAATCAATTAAAAATATATAATCATTCATTCAAAAGCAAATTTCGATCTACCAAGATGAAATATCATTTGGTTTAAAGATTGATGTTTGACTATTGACGTCATCCGGCTGCAATAGCCGAGTGAGTAAGACGGCAAACCCCACTGAAGAGATTGTGTGGTTACAATCGAAACTAGTCTGGACAACCTGTCCGTGAACGCCTGGGTTTAAATCTCAGCGCAGTCAAGAATGAAAAATTATCAATAAAATTTTAATTAATTTCATGTTGTAAAATTCCTGTCTTCATAAAAAAATAATTTAATGAAAATTAAATTCAATGAACTTAAGCCTAATTAAAAATATCTAAATTTGGATCAAAATAAAGATTTTCAACTTTTATTTGACTTACTTGCTTATGCTTTTCATAAATAAAGTTCTGTGATTTAATAATTAGATTGAAATCAGTTGTCGAGACTAAATTAAGCGTGTGGGTTGCGCATCGAATATGATTTGGTAAAACTAGTTCCAAAACACGATTTGATGAATCTGTTAATTCTTCATCCAGAATATTGTCCTCGTTTTCGTTACTTTCTTCGACGAGAACGCCGAATTCTTTGAAGGCCTTAACGAAATTCGATCCATTGTCCGTTGTTGTTGCTACCAAGTTGCTAATATTTAGACCGTATTCGGTATGAATATCGTTTATAATTTACCAATCGATTCAAAAGAATGGGTACCTCCAAATCGTTTGCAAGTAAGCGAAATTGACTTTCTTTCAAATTTTTCATTCAGCCAATGGCATGTGTAACCGAAAAAGCTTCGGTGCTTTGTCGACCAAATATCTGCTGTGGTACAAAAAAAACTTCCACTTTTTATTATGTCTTTGGTTTTAGCCTTAAAGGTATCAAAAGTTGAGTCCATTAGCTTCATTGCCGTTGTGGAAGTTGATTCCACAAGTGACACAGGTAGCATATTTTTAGCAATAAACTTAAGTACTAGTAAGTCAAATACTGATTGCGTGTTTGGTGCTTTTTTTCTACTTTCATCATCAACTTGTACTCATCAAACATTTTCTTATGTTGCGTGCGCAGATGGCGAATAAAATTTGATGTCACATGCATTGTGCCTGATAATACCTTATCGCAGTTGTTGCACTTTGCAATGACTTTTCCTTTATTATGTTTTCTTATAGTCTCCTTGATCTGGAGAAATACTGTCAAAATTAATTACATATATGTATATAATTTAACAAGCAAATTTCAAACCTTTGTTTTAATTGAAAAAAAAAAATATTTAAAAAGCAAACTCCTAGGCGAACATATAGTAGTTGATTCCAATAAAGTGCTGCTATCCGTCTTCATTAGAGATGGTACTGACCACCAAGCAAAAGAGTACTTTATTCAAAATGTTGGTTGGTACTTTATAAAACATTTATTCTTATTATTATAAAATATATTCAAAAACACAAAAATTTAAAAAAAAAAAATAATAAATTAATTAATTTTAATATAATAATATAAAATTTTGGTAAACAAACTAACAATTAATTCGTTATGATATAAATATATATGTAAATGCAAATGTAAATACACAGAGGAAAAATTAATGTAAAATCGTAGAAAACGAGATTGATTTTAAATTTTTTCGGCAGTGATTTCACATAATAGTTTTACTCCATGTTAATCCTACATGATTTACATGAATAACTTGCAAGCAACATTTTTTCTATTAAAATAATTTTAATTAATTCCAGCAAAGTTAGAGCAAAAATACATTGATATTGAAATAATACTACGAATCACGTTGGATTAAAGATATTTCACGTTGAAACAACGTGAATATAATGTCGAATCAATTAATTTTAAGTGTGAAATCACAGTGAGAAGAATACAACATATGTTTTTATTTTAGAATGATTGTGAACAATTTCTCCTGAACTAGGCAGAGAGAAAGAATATTATTATTTATTTTCCTGTTGCACTTTGTTGTTTTCCCCGATGCTTACAGAAGCACTCATAGTCAAAAGACACCAGCAGAAAAGGCCCGATATGATTTCGTCATCATTCTACTTCGAAAATTGGATGTATTTAACTAAATAATTATAACTAAAAGAAAACGAATACGGGAATTTTTCTTCTTTTTAAATATAAAAATTCTTGTTTTTCTTCTTGTAGTGTTGTGTTTTTTTCACATAAAACACGTAAACGGGATTTTATGGATTCCATATTGAACAATGTTATTTTAACATTATACATTTAAAATGAATATGAAACAATGATCATTTTAAATAAAGTCCGTACTTTAGTAGAAATTTACTATGAATTTCAATCAGCATTGCGCCTGGGTAATTTGACATTGGTATTTTTTCTCTGTGTATATGTATACTTTCTAGAAATGTATAAATGTTTACTGATTGAAGTAGCCTCCATTTTTTGCAAAGTTTCAACGCATCGTTTTATTTTCGTTCTCATTTTCCGAGCGAAAACTTTATTTTACAAATTTTCTAATGGTGTTCAAAATATGTTTGTAAACTATTGGTGAGTAAAAATAGTGAATACATACTGTGTTATACACTTATCGAAACTATGTAGTCGAAACGCATTTTAAATGACATTTGTGCTTGAAAAATAACAATATTTTTGCGACAAAACATGAAACGAAAAAGAACAATAAATTGTATGTTATTGGCAAGTCGAATATGTTGTCAATGTTTAAAAAAAGACACCTTGGATTTATTTACAAGCATAAATAAATAAGAGTACTAAAACTGACGCGGGGGTACTGTGGTATATATGAAAAGAAAAAGTACTGAAAATAGTACCATAGTTCTGAGTTTCCATCACTGTTACAGACTGAAATTTGCAGTGCTACCAAATAAAATAAAGTTATTCAGGGATGGAAAGTTTATTTTTATTAAACACAAAAAATGCTTTTTTTTAATATTAAATTGTGTATTTTACTTTAGTTTACAAAAACAGGTAAGGAAATTAAACAAATTTTTAAGCTTAGATTATTTGTTATAAAATATTTGGATTGTAAAATCGTTTTATTGTTTTTTTCATTATATTAAAAATATTTTGTAGTTGTATTTTTCCCTGACGATGATACAACCGATATCGAAATATTGGTTAATTTACATAATAAAATTATATTAATTATAATATTTATAATTTTTGTTATGAAAAAGTGAACCTCAAGCATGAAATAAGATAGACAACAATTTAATAAATAAAGGATAAATAAAATATATTTTAGTTTGTTATTTTTTTTTTTTTTTTTTTTTTTCAGTATTTCTTTCTAAATTAGTAGTAATATTGACATGAATTGATAATCTATAATAGTATATAAATTAGATAATCAACTTTGTTTCTACAATATTAACTAAGATTATTTTTTGAGTGTAAGAATGTTTTTTCTTTTCATTATTTACGATTAACTATTTAAGCAACAACGACGATCTTCATTGACTGCTGGGCCCATCATCAGTGATGATTCTTTTTTTTCTTCTTTCTTTTGATTTTTTTTAAAGTATAATTTTCATTCATTAAATTTATATTGGTATTTTTTTTTTCCAATATTGTCAGTCCAATTCACATTCGTCCCCTTTGTCCGAATTTTTAATAATTTAAGAAAATAACTCTCATTATGTTTTATTTTTATTATTTTCTCAACAATATTTTCGCATCAATCATTGAGTAATGATCATTTGGTTTTTTTTTATATATATATATATTTCCCCCCCAACTTATTATTATTATCTTCTTTTTTTTTCAATAAATTTTGTTAATATAAATATTGCAAAAATGAATCTATAAGTCTTTTGACATGGGAAGGATGGTTGAAAATAATATGTGAGTACAAGATCATAATTGTGTCTATAATAGGGACAGATTTAATACTTATTATTATTATCTTCTTTTTTTTTCAATAAATTTTGTTAATATAAATATTGCAAAAATGAATCTATAAGTCTTTTGACATGGGAAGGATGGTTGAAAATAATATGTGAGTACAAGATCATAATTGTGTCTATAATAGGGACAGATTTAAACTTAGGGTATAAGTTCTGTCTAAGGCGTTTAATTTGGACAATTTGGGAAAGAAAAGTGTCCCCAGGTGACATGCCACCTCGTCATGTAGCTGTTTGTGCTTTTAATCTAATTTCGCACACTATAGGTGTGAGAGTGTGCTATATGCTTACGCGTCAAAACACGGGCTAAGAACTAGCGGGTTAACCCATGCCATTAACCAAAGTATTTTGTACGGTTTAAATGTTTTGAATTTGACGAATGTCCTTGAAGGATTAATTAAATATTATAAGGCAGTTCTAGTCATTTAACTCCACTAACCTAAAATGGTTATCGTAGTGTTTAAGAACTTATTCTTTTCAAACGATAATTAAGTTGGTTGAAATATGAAGTAGAGTTTCGCTTATTTTACAGCCGTGTTGATTTTTTTCCCAACGAAAGTCTTGTCTGTTTTATAGAGTCCAACTTCTAGATTCATAATCGTGATCTTGAAGCATTTAATATAGGCGAGATAATGCAAGTTCGTTTTTATGACTTTTCTGAAGTATTTAATGTTGCAGCATAGAATTTGTATCACTATTATAGAAAGAAAATTTTTAGAAGGGTAGATCCAAGTTTCACATTAGATAAAGTTCATACACAACAGTTCATACAGTACATACAAATCAGGCACAATCATTTTATTTTATAGTTTATTCTTCCCATATATTATATGAAAAAAAAAAAAAAAAAAAAAAAAAAAAAAAAAAACTTTAACTAGATTGGAAGAAAGGAGAATTTTGTTTTTTTTTTACGTATATGTAATTACTTTTTCCATTTTATTTTCTATTTTGAACCTTTCATATTTTAAATTGGTTTTCCATTTGGAATTAATCTTGTGGTGGATTTCTATAATTTTGTCTTAAACGACATACATTTTTTTTGAACTAGTATTAAGTCGTTATGAATACGAGGAATTCAGTTCGCGGTAAAGCAGTCCATACTGGTGCTCGAGGACGAAGTGTAAGTAGTTCTTCTGCATCTAGAAATAATATTTCCATAGAGTTACAGGCCTCTGCACCGAAATCGATGAATAAGTCATTCAGCGAGGTGGCCAAAGTTCACCTTGTGCGGGCTATCATCGACAGAGGTGTTGATAATGGTGCCATCTCCCATACCAAGTGGGACCTGGTTAAACAAAAATTAATGGGAGTGTTCTGGACCATCCTCAAGGAGAATCCAGGGCCACCTCCTCAATGCGATGATGCTGGTTGGTTCCAGGGTCACGTGAAACTGATGGCTTAGTACCAAAAATAGTTACGCTTTTTTCCCCTTAAACGTCCGAATTTCGAAAAAGTACCAAAATCGTATTTGGATTTTTTAGATAAGTTTCAAATGTGATATAACCCTTATTTATATGTTTATGGGTTTAAAAGATAGATGGGGTGACAAAAAAGCACCAAAATGCAGGTTTTACCCGTTTACTCCGTTAAAGGGCTGAATTTCCAAAAAGTACCAGACACCTGTCCGCTTATTTTTCTAAAGAACAACGATAAGTATTAAATTTTTTTTGTATCTCTTTTAGTTTTAGAGATATAAGGGTACCGAATACACATCTGGCAACACTAAATATTACAGCCTCCCATACATACCAAAGCTCACAGAAAACATACAAATTCAAGAAATAATAAACGACAACGAAGTAAAATTGGCGCACAGAGCGAGCAAAACAATCAATACTCTATTTACACAAACAAAAACAAAAATAGAAAAAAGTGAGCAAATTAATCTTGTGTATGAAATCACATGTTTAGGTAAAACAGATGAGGAGTGTGGTAAAGTTTACGTGGGTACTACAAAGAGTAGCCTTGGTACAAGAATATAAGAACACGAAACAGACATAAGGAAAAATAAAATAACTACATCTCTGGCTATACACTATGTTGAAGAAAAACATTTACCCGATCTCACAAACGTTAAAATATTAGACAAAGAAAACAGAACATATAAACGATATACACTGGAAAGTTTAAGAATTCAGGAAAAAGCTACGAATGCCTTAAATACAAAAATTGACAAAAACAAAACGAATACAATTTATACAATCGCAATATTTTTGTTTAGTTCTGCTTCTGTAATACTTAGTTTAATACAATTTAATTATACTGTGATATTTTTTATTTATATTTTTGCATTTGTTTTGTTTAATTAAATTTATGTTTTATGTTGTGTTTATGTAAAACGAAATGTGTGTTAAATATTCAAAATGCAAAACTATTGACGAAAGATTATATGTGAGTCATATTATTCCTGTAGAACTAAGTTATCGTTGTTGCTATTAAACTATTATTTTTCAATTGTGTATTTATTTTGATGTTGCCAGATCTAATAAAATATCCCTGATGATGTTGGGAATCTCCAACGAAGCGTCGGAAAAAATTATGATATAATCTTTTATTTGCATAGAATACATGACCTTAATAAGCCCGTTTTAGAATTTTCTAAACAAATCAATAATAAAATAAGGAAAAGGTCGATAAAAACTTAAATAAACTTAAAAATTTTCTGAAGTATTTAATGTTGCAGCATAGAATTTGTATCACTATTATAGAAAGAAAATTTTTAGAAGGGTAGATCCAAGTTTCACATTAGATAAAGTTCATAACGTTGCATCCTTTTAGAGACATAATATAGACACGAATATTTTCAGGCACAATCATTTTATTTTATAGTTTATTCTTCCCATATATTATATGAAAAAAAAAAAAAAAAAAAAAAAAAAAAAAAAAAAAAAACTTTAACTAGATTGGAAGAAAGGAGAATTTTGTTTTTTTTTTACGTATATGTAATTACTTTTTCCATTTTATTTTCTATTTTGAACCTTTCATATTTTAAATTGGTTTTCCATTTGGAATTAATCTTGTGGTGGATTTCTATAATTTTGTCTTAAACGACATACATTTTTTTTGAACTAGTATTAAGTCGTTATGAATACGAGGAATTCAGTTCGCGGTAAAGCAGTCCATACTGGTGCTCGAGGACGAAGTGTAAGTAGTTCTTCTGCATCTAGAAATAATATTTCCATAGAGTTACAGGCCTCTGCACCGAAATCGATGAATAAGTCATTCAGCGAGGTGGCCAAAGTTCACCTTGTGCGGGCTATCATCGACAGAGGTGTTGATAATGGTGCCATCTCCCATACCAAGTGGGACCTGGTTAAACAAAAATTAATGGGAGTGTTCTGGACCATCCTCAAGGAGAATCCAGGGCCACCTCCTCAATGCGATGATGCTGGTTGGTTCCAGGGTCACGTGAAACTGATGGCTTAGTACCAAAAATAGTTACGCTTTTTTCCCCTTAAACGTCCGAATTTCGAAAAAGTACCAAAATCGTATTTGGATTTTTTAGATAAGTTTCAAATGTGATATAACCCTTATTTCTATGTTTATGGGTTTAAAAGATAGATGGGGTGACAAAAAAGCACCAAAATGCAGGTTTTACCCGTTTACTCCGTTAAAGGGCTGAATTTCCAAAAAGTACCAGACACCTGTCCGCTTATTTTTCTAAAGAACAACGATAAGTATTAAATTTTTTTTGTATCTCTTTTAGTTTTAGAGATATAAGGGTACCGAATACACATCTGGCAACACTAAATATTACAGCCTCCCATACATACCAAAGCTCACAGAAAACATACAAATTCAAGAAATAATAAACGACAACGAAGTAAAATTGGCGCACAGAGCGAGCAAAACAATCAATACTCTATTTACACAAACAAAAACAAAAATAGAAAAAAGTGAGCAAATTAATCTTGTGTATGAAATCACATGTTTAGGTAAAACAGATGAGGAGTGTGGTAAAGTTTACGTGGGTACTACAAAGAGTAGCCTTGGTACAAGAATATAAGAACACGAAACAGACATAAGGAAAAATAAAATAACTACATCTCTGGCTATACACTATGTTGAAGAAAAACATTTACCCGATCTCACAAACGTTAAAATATTAGACAAAGAAAACAGAACATATAAACGATATACACTGGAAAGTTTAAGAATTCAGGAAAAAGCTACGAATGCCTTAAATACAAAAATTGACAAAAACAAAACGAATACAATTTATACAATCGCAATATTTTTGTTTAGTTCTGCTTCTGTAATACTTAGTTTAATACAATTTAATTATACTGTGATATTTTTTATTTATATTTTTGCATTTGTTTTGTTTAATTAAATTTATGTTTTATGTTGTGTTTATGTAAAACGAAATGTGTGTTAAATATTCAAAATGCAAAACTATTGACGAAAGATTATATGTGAGTCATATTATTCCTGTAGAACTAAGTTATCGTTGTTGCTATTAAACTATTATTTTTCAATTGTGTATTTATTTTGATGTTGCCAGATCTAATAAAATATCCCTGATGATGTTGGGAATCTCCAACGAAGCGTCGGAAAAAATTATGATATAATCTTTTATTTGCATAGAATACATGACCTTAATAAGCCCGTTTTAGAATTTTCTAAACAAATCAATAATAAAATAAGGAAAAGGTCGATAAAAACTTAAATATACAAATTAAATTTGTTTTTAATGCAAAATCCCAATTTATTGCAAGCACAGGCAGTAAAATAAAATACACTAAAAAATGTTTTATATATTGAAAACTAGTTCATTAAATTGTATTATATTGTAATGCATTAATGTGTGATATGGATATACACAAAACAATTTATGCTATTTTAAATAGCAAATTATAATTGAACAAGTTGCAATGCCAAGAATTATTAAAAAGCGCTAAAACATTGCCCAAAGAATAAAATTGACTACAATGTCAATAATACTACTGGTAACATGCCGTGTACTAGAAATTCATATGCACATGTAGATTTCGTCAATACACGCACGTAAAATGCGTACATTTGCTCCATGCCGTGTACTAGTAACATTCATATAGCCATTTACATGTGTATACATGTGCTATCTTTGCAAATGTGACAGCTTCGGCCACATGCGTTACATTATCGTGTACTATCAAAATTTCGTTTCATGTTATTACTGCGTATCATTCAAAAACTGTAACCGAAGTGCTTAACATTCTCGTGACGTCAGAGTCGCATGCGCACGTGGCTTTTTACATGCCGTGTATATAGGCTTAAGATAAATTCCAAGAAAACGGTAGGAGATGGGCGGATGAAATGTAAAAAAAATGCTTGTAAATAAATCCAAGGTGTCTTTTTTTAAACATTGACAACATATTCGACTTGCCAATAACATACAATTTATTGTTCTTTTTCGTTTCATGTTTTGTCGCAAAAATTTGATATTTTTCAAGCACAAATGTCATTCAAAATGCGTTTCGACTACATAGTTTCGATAAGTGTATAACACAGTATGTATTCACTATTTTTACTCACCAATAGTTTACAAACATATTTTGAACACCACTAGAAGACAATAAGAAAAAAAATCTTAGTCCGAATAAACTGTGTAAAATTATAAAGTAATTTGTTTTTTTTTCGTCAATTTTAAAAAGGCAAGGCAGATTTTGGGTTTCATATATTGTTCACGTGTTTTAACATAAAAAAATTTGTTAGGGAATTCCTATTATTTTGAACCCTTGGGGCAACTAATTCGCTCAGAAAAATAGCCACTTGGGAGAAGGTCCCACAGATAAAGGTATGCCTTACGGAATCTAAAACCCAACAACATAAACTTACCGTATTCGACGACACAAGTTTGAACGTCATATTGTGGACCTAAATCAAATGTTTTGAGAAACCACATGTGCTAGTCATGAAAAAAAAGCTGCATACCGATTTTGAAATCCACGCCATAACAAAGATATCTAAATTATCTCTAATCATAACATTTTAAAACCCCAATTGTTGAAATTTAGTTAAAAAAATACATATTCAAAGTATTAATTATTAGTAGAACATAAATTCCTAAAGATCTACTGAATTATTAAAATAACCCAATTCCTCAATCCTATGTATCTACTCATATATTTGAATTAACCAATTAAAACATTGAAAGACCCTTAGGTTATTTAGATTTTTCCCCCTTTACTAAAACTATAAAATTAAATATAATTAAATATGTTAACCGGAATAAATATTAATATTATAGTGTTATTATAGAATAAAAGTAAATGAAAAGTGAATTAAATTCATTAACGATCTAGAATTACTTAAAGCAACTACACCTTCAATTATAATTATAATTTCTTCTTAAGTATATGATCTAACTATATTCTTTTAAATTAGTAGTAATATTGACATGAATTGATAATCTATAATAGTATATAAATTAGATAATCAACTTTGTTTCTACAATATTAACTAAGATTATTTTTTGAGTGTAAGAATGTTTTTTCTTTTCATTATTTACGATTAACTATTTAAGCAACAACGACGATCTTCATTAAATTTATATTGGTATTTTTTTTTTCCAATATTGTCAGTCAATTCACATTCGTCCCCTTTGTCCGAATTTTTAATAATTTAAGAAAATAACTCTCATTATGTTTTATTTTTATTATTTTCTCAACAATATTTTCGCATCAATCATTGAGTAATGATCATTTGGTTTTTTTTTATATATATATATATTTCCCCCCCAACTTATTATTATTATCTTCTTTTTTTTTCAATAAATTTTGTTAATATAAATATTGCAAAAATGAATCTATAAGTCTTTTGACATGGGAAGGATGGTTGTAAATAATACGAGTACAAGATCATAATTGTGTCTATAATAGGGACAGATTTAATACTTATTATTATTATCTTCTTTTTTTTTTCAATAAATTTTGTTAATATAAATATTGCAAAAATGAATCTATAAGTCTTTTGACATGGGAAGGATGGTTGAAAATAATATGTGAGTACAAGATCATAATTGTGTCTATAATAGGGACAGATTTAAACTTAGGGTATAAGTTCTGTCTAAGGCGTTTAATTTGGACAATTTGGGAGGGAAAAGTGTCCCCAGGTGACATGCCACCTCGTCATGTAGCTGTTTGTGCTTTTAATCTAATTTCGCACACTATAGGTGTGAGAGTGTGCTATATGCTTACGCGTCAAAACACGGGTTAAGAACTAGCGGGTTAACCCATGCCATTTTTTTTTTTTTTTTTTTTTTTTTTTTTTTTATTTATTGAATCTTCATATACTAAATATGAACTAACAATAATTAATCAAATCTTAACCTAATATTTGATTTATGTCCTGCCAGTGCCGGACAAAAAAGATTTCGTCATCACGGTTTCTGTTCACATATGTAGGTGTTTACCGCTCATCTGATTGGGTGAGTGCTGCAGTGTCTCTTCTTCTTAATCGAGTGTGGCCGCCATAATTTAAAATATTTCGTGCTAATGGGTTTGGGTGCAGTTCCAGCCTTTTTAAATATTTTACTGCATATTTCGTTATCATAGTTTTTACTAATGGCACATTGAGATCCTTGTGGATATTTGAGTTTTTGACGTACCAGGGGGCGGCTGTGATTATTCGAAGAAGTTTATTTTGGCGCCTTTGAATTTTTTCGATGTTAGAAGCCGAGGCAGTGCCCCATAACTGAATACCGTAGCACCAAATTGGCTTTAAGATAGAGTTGTAAAGTAGAAGTTTGCAATCGAGGCTGAGAACAGAATTTCTTCCAATAAGCCAATTTATTTGAATTGCTTTTAGTTTCATTTGAGTTAATTTAGCTTCTATATGCCATTTCCACGTTAAACGCCGATCTAGATGTATACCGAGGTATTTTACATGCGAGTGTTGGGGTATTATTTGATTATTGATTTTAATAGGGGGGCATGTTTCCCGACGCAATGTGAATGTTATATGTGCGCATTTTTGCTCATTGATCTTTATCCTCCATTGTTTTAACCACCTTTCCAGTTCAAATATGTGATCCTGTAAGTAACGAGATGCTTCTTGACAGTTTGCGTGTACGCTTAGAAAAGCTGTATCGTCCGCAAATGTTGAGGTATGGGTGTAGCTGTTTGTTGGCAAGTCCGAAGTATAAATTAAGTATAATAGAGGGCCCAGGATGCTGCCTTGTGGGACTCCGGCGTTAATTGGCTGAGGAGAACTTAAAAAATCGCCTTCTTTAATAATAAAATGACGCCCGACTAAGTAGCTTTCTAACAGCTTGTGTATGTTTGCTGGTAAGTTTTGCTGCAACTTCAGTAGTAACCCTTTATGCCAGACTTTATCGAAAGCTTGAGACACATCGATGAAGAGTGCAGAGCAATATTTTTTTTCTTCAAAGGCTTTTCTTATGACATTTACTATTCGATGAGTTTGTTCAATTGTGCTGTGTTTTCTTCTAAAACCGAATTGATGATTGGGAATACATCTGTTTTCATTTAAAATCGGCGTTAATTTTGACACTAATAGTTTCTCAAATAGCTTTGATATATTAGACAATAGGCTTATAGGTCTATATGACTCAACTTTTGTGGGATCCTTTCCTGGTTTAGGTATCATGGTAACTAAAGATACTTTCCACTCTTGTGGGTAGTATTCAAGGCGTAAAATAGCATTAAAAATTAGTAGAATAATTTTCTTTGCTATGCGGGGTAGCTCCAAAAGCATTTTGTTACTGATATTATCAAAACCAGGGGCTTTCTTGGGGTTTAAATCATGAATAGCCTTTTCGATTTCTCTTATCTCAAATCTTAGTGGAACAGCTGATCTAACAACAACAGGTGGTAACTCGACCGCAGTATCGAAAGATGTATGAGGGGTAAATACGGTTTTCAAATGATTAACAAAAATATTTCCTTTTTCTATATCATTTCGTGCCCAACTTCCATTTAAGTTTCTTAATGGCGGTTTAGTGATAACTGGTCTTTTTAGATTTCTAGCTGCACGCCATAATGAGTAGTCAGATTGAGGAGTTGCATCAAGTTCCTTAAGATATTTTTCCAGAGAAGCCGTTTTTTGAGACTGCAGTAAGATTCTTAGCCTTTTTGTACACTCTTTTAGTAAATTTTTAAGTTGAGGGGATCTGTGCAATTGCCACTCCCTTCGAGCTCTCCTTTTTTCAGTCAAGAGACGCTCGACATCTGTAGAATATATTTTACTATTTTTGATGTTTTTGCGGGCTATGCTAGAATGTTGAACAGCTAGTTTGAGATAATTGTCAAAATTTACAATAGAAAGATTCACATTCTCCGGTGTTCTAAGCGGAATATTTTCAGTGCAGTGGGTACTGAGATATTTTTTATATTTTAACCAATTTATTTGTGTTGCTGACGTCACTAAGTATCCACACGGAGATACAATTCTATTAGAGTTTGCTATAGTTAGAAGTGTAGGTGTGTGATCAGAAGATAATTCTAAAGAAGCTTCAACATGAATCGTTTCTGCGGGGATGTTTTTAACCACGCCAAAATCGATGACATCTGGAATTTTTTGCTGATCAGTAGGCCAATAAGTTGGTTGACCACTCGCGACCACATTTAAATCCATTTTAGACATTGTATTGTACAAAACACGACCCTTTGGTGTTATGAGCCGTGACCCCCAGAAGGTATGTTTAGCGTTGTAATCGCCAGCGGCTAGGAAACAGGGTCCTAATGATTTAAAATATTTATAATATTGGTTTTCTGATATTGAAAATCTAGGTGGAGAGTATAATGATGAAAGTACTAAGTTTCGATTTAGCTCTTCAACACAAATGTTCGTTGCTTGCAGATAATCTTCACGATAATCACACATTAAGTAGTGTTTGATTCGGGCTTTTATCAAAATAGCAGAGCCTCCACAAGCTCTATCTCGAGGGTCCTTGGTATCATATAATATATAACCATTAATTTTAAAAGTATTTCTTGAGGTCAAATGAGTTTCAGAAACCATCATTACATCAATTTGTTTACTTTTAAGAAAGTATTCTAGTTCATTTTTATGTTGGCGAATGCCGTTTGCGTTCCAAAAACAAATTTTTAAACAATTCATGGCTTGTTAAGTACAGCTTGCAATAACATCGATTGCATTCTTAACATTTCCTGCATCATATTACCCATTGTGTTCGTAAAGTTAGTTACTGTTTGCACTAGTGTTTCCATGGTCTTTTCTAGACGACTTAAATTGGAAACTGGAGTCTCATCATTATTTGGCAAATCACCTTGCATTGGCATATGGTTTGATTTTAGGACGTTAGCGTAGGATGTTCTGTTATTACTAGGCTGCGGTACCTGAATGTCATTAGTGTTAACTTGATGTGTTACCTGAATTTGAGGGGGATTAGGTTTCGGTCCAACCGAGCGCTTGACGATAGAGTATACAGGGCATCCTCTATAGTTGGCAGTGTGATTACCACCACAGTTGCTGCATTTTTTTACATTGGGGTCGTTTTTAGACTTATCGCAGAGAGCTGTACCATGCAACTCTCCACATACAACGCAAACAGGGGTTAAATGGCAGTATGCCTTAGTGTGACCAAATTCTTGGCAGTTTAAACATTGCACGGGACCGTTCCTTTTGTGCGGCTCCTCTATCGTTATTTTCCTATACAGGATATATTTCAGACTGTAAATGGGATGCGTTTCGTTTTTTTTAAGCTTAACGTCGCCGGGTTCTAACTCCACTCGAAATAGTGGCTGGGGATTTTTTTCTCTATTTTTAATATTTATTACGTTTTTTATTTTGAAGCCCTTCTCTTCTAAAAACGTTTTTATCTCACTTGGGTCTACGCATGAATCAATGCCCTTTATCACTACCTGGAGACCTTTACTGCTCTTCAGTTGGTATGTATAAAAGTTTTTTTTTAGTGCCTCTAATTTCGTAATTACCTTACGAAAGTCATCTTCACGATTAACTTGAATTTTTGTCTCATTTATACTACCCCGCTTAATTGCAACTACATAAAAAGAATTTTCACCTATTACCGAGATCAAATTCTTTATTAGTTCATTTGAGTTTTGCTCTCTAAGATATATCGGCGGTGGCTTAGAAGATTTGATAACGTTTTGTGCTTCCGGAGATTCCTCATCCAGAATTGCAAATCGATTTTGAGAACTTGTTTTATCAGCTGTACCATCTTTTAAGACTTTTGAGACCGAAGCAACTGCTGAAGAGGTTGGGCTGCGACCCCGTTTAAGCACTGTTATATACCTATCAATACCTACTTGTACTGGAGGCTTTTGACCACTTTTTACTTGTGGAGCTGAGTTTTCCATCATGCCTGATTTGGGGGTAATATTTTCATCACTTATTACAATCGTTTTTGCCGCTGAGGCACCGCTTGCAGGTTTTATATTTTTTATTGTATTAATATCAACCGTATTATTAGACACTGAAGGTGATACTAAGTTTTCTATTATGCCTGATTGGGGGTTAATATTTACATCACTTATTAAAATTGTTTTTGTTGTTGAGGCAACGCTAGCAGGTTTTATATTTGTTATTGTATCAACCGTGTTACCAAATACAGACGGCGAGAGGGATCGCGTGCGAGTAATAGGTTTAGCCGTTAGGTATTTGCTATCATCGATTCTTTTTTTTATTTCTGCATTTGTTTCATTAACACTCACTGTGATATATGCATTTCTACTGTTTGCACTCATAAAAGTTTTTTTTTTTTTTTTTACTGTTTACAGTTGTGCTCTTATTATTATGTTGTTATTGTTTATCAACACCGAGAATAAAAAAATGTGTGTTTATGTATGTATGTACATACATGTATTTTTGTTTCTTGTATTTACTGTTTAAATACACAAATCAATAATCACGTTTTAAAAATTAAAAAATAAACCGTATGCCGAGCTTAGAAAACACGTCTATCTTCAACGAGCGCGAGAGACAGAATGAACCCATGCCATTAACCAAAGTATTTTGTACGGTTTAAATGTTTTGAATTTGACGAATGTCCTTGAAGGATTAATTAAATATTATAAGGCAGTTCTAGTCATTTAACTCCACTAACCTAAAATGGTTATCGTAGTGTTTAAGAACTTATTCTTTTCAAACGATAATTAAGTTGGTTGAAATATGAAGTAGAGTTTCGCTTATTTTACAGCCGTGTTGATTTTTTTCCCAACGAAAGTCTTGTCTGTTTTATAGAGTCCAACTTCTAGATTCATAATCGTGATCTTGAACCATTTAATATAGGCGAGATAATGCAAGTTCGTTTTTATGACTTTTCTGAAGTATTTAATGTTGCAGCATAGAATTTGTATCACTATTATAGAAAGAAAATTTTTAGAAGGGTAGATCCAAGTTTCACATTAGATAAAGTTCATAACGTTGCATCCTTTTAGAGACATAATATAGACACGAATATTTTCAGGCACAATCATTTTATTTTATAGTTTATTCTTCCCATATATTATATGAAAAAAAAAAAAAAAAAAAAAAAAAAAAAAAAAAACTTTAACTAGATTGGAAGAAAGGAGAATTTTGTTTTTTTTTTACGTATATGTAATTACTTTTTCCATTTTATTTTCTATTTTGAACCTTTCATATTTTAAATTGGTTTTCCATTTGGAATTAATCTTGTGGTGGATTTCTATAATTTTGTCTTAAACGACATACATTTTTTTTGAACTAGTATTAAGTCATTATGAATACGAGGAATTCAGTTCGCGGTAAAGCAGTCCATACTGGTGCTCGAGGACGAAGTGTAAGTAGTTCTTCTGCATCTAGAAATAATATTTCCATAGAGTTACAGGCCTCTGCACCGAAATCGATGAATAAGTCATTCAGCGAGGTGGCCAAAGTTCACCTTGTGCGGGCTATCATCGACAGAGGTGTTGATAATGGTGCCATCTCCCATACCAAGTGGGACCTGGTTAAACAAAAATTAATGGGAGTGTTCTGGACCATCCTCAAGGAGAATCCAGGGCCACCTCCTCAATGCGATGATGCTGGTTGGTTCCAGGGTCACGTGAAACTGATGGCTTAGTACCAAAAATAGTTACGCTTTTTTCCCCTTAAACGTCCGAATTTCGAAAAAGTACCAAAATCGTATTTGGATTTTTTAGATAAGTTTCAAATGTGATATAACCCTTATTTCTATGTTTATGGGTTTAAAAGATAGATGGGGTGACAAAAAAGCACCAAAATGCAGGTTTTACCCGTTTACTCCGTTAAAGGGCTGAATTTCCAAAAAGTACCAGACACCTGTCCGCTTATTTTTCTAAAGAACAACGATAAGTATTAAATTTTTTTTGTATCTCTTTTAGTTTTAGAGATATAAGGGTACCGAATACACATCTGGCAACACTAAATATTACAGCCTCCCATACATACCAAAGCTCACAGAAAACATACAAATTCAAGAAATAATAAACGACAACGAAGTAAAATTGGCGCACAGAGCGAGCAAAACAATCAATACTCTATTTACACAAACAAAAACAAAAATAGAAAAAAGTGAGCAAATTAATCTTGTGTATGAAATCACATGTTTAGGTAAAACAGATGAGGAGTGTGGTAAAGTTTACGTGGGTACTACAAAGAGTAGCCTTGGTACAAGAATATAAGAACACGAAACAGACATAAGGAAAAATAAAATAACTACATCTCTGGCTATACACTATGTTGAAGAAAAACATTTACCCGATCTCACAAACGTTAAAATATTAGACAAAGAAAACAGAACATATAAACGATATACACTGGAAAGTTTAAGAATTCAGGAAAAAGCTACGAATGCCTTAAATACAAAAATTGACAAAAACAAAACGAATACAATTTATACAATCGCAATATTTTTGTTTAGTTCTGCTTCTGTAATACTTAGTTTAATACAATTTAATTATACTGTGATATTTTTTATTTATATTTTTGCATTTGTTTTGTTTAATTAAATTTATGTTTTATGTTGTGTTTATGTAAAACGAAATGTGTGTTAAATATTCAAAATGCAAAACTATTGACGAAAGATTATATGTGAGTCATATTATTCCTGTAGAACTAAGTTATCGTTGTTGCTATTAAACTATTATTTTTCAATTGTGTATTTATTTTGATGTTGCCAGATCTAATAAAATATCCCTGATGATGTTGGGAATCTCCAACGAAGCGTCGGAAAAAATTATGATATAATCTTTTATTTGCATAGAATACATGACCTTAATAAGCCCGTTTTAGAATTTTCTAAACAAATCAATAATAAAATAAGGAAAAGGTCGATAAAAACTTAAATATACAAATTAAATTTGTTTTTAATGCAAATTCCCAATTTATTGCAAGCACAGGCAGTAAAATAAAATACACTAAAAAATGTTTTATATATTGAAAACTAGTTCATTAAATTGTATTATATTGTAATGCATTAATGTGTGATATGGATATACACAAAACAATTTATGCTATTTTAAATAGCAAATTATAATTGAACAAGTTGCAATGCCAAGAATTATTAAAAAGCGCTAAAACATTGCCCAAAGAATAAAATTGACTACAATGTCAATAATACTACTGGTAACATGCCGTGTACTAGAAATTCATATGCACATGTAGATTTCGTCAATACACGCACGTAAAATGCGTACATTTGCTCCATGCCGTGTACTAGTAACATTCATATAGCCATTTACATGTGTATACATGTGCTATCTTTGCAAATGTGACAGCTTCGGCCACATGCGTTACATTATCGTGTACTATTCGTTTCATGTTATTACTGCGTATCATTCAAAAACTGTAACCGAAGTGCTTAACATTCTCGTGACGTCAGAGTCGCATGCGCACGTGGCTTTTTACATGCCGTGTATATAGGCTTAAGATAAATTCCAAGAAAACGGTAGGAGATGGGCGGATGAAATGTAAAAAAAATGCTTGTAAATAAATCCAAGGTGTCTTTTTTTAAACATTGACAACATATTCGACTTGCCAATAACATAAAATTTATTGTTCTTTTTCGTTTCATGTTTTGTCGCAAAAATTTGATATTTTTCAAGCACAAATGTCATTCAAAATGCGTTTCGACTACATAGTTTCGATAAGTGTATAACACAGTATGTATTCACTATTTTTACTCACCAATAGTTTACAAACATATTTTGAACACCACTAGAAGACAATAAGAAAAAAAATCTTAATCCGAATAAACTGTGTAAAATTATAAAGTAATTTGTTTTTTTTTCGTCAATTTTAAAAAGGCAAGGCAGATTTTGGGTTTCATATATTGTTCACGTGTTTTAACATAAAAAAATTTGTTAGGGAATTCCTATTATTTTGAACCCTTGGGGCAACTAATTCGCTCAGAAAAATAGCCACTTGGGAGAAGGTCCCACAGATAAAGGTATGCCTTACGGAATCTAAAACCCAACAACATAAACTTACCGTATTCGACGACACAAGTTTGAACGTCATATTGTGGACCTAAATCAAATGTTTTGAGAAACCACATGTGCTAGTCATGAAAAAAAAGCTGCATACCGATTTTGAAATCCACGCCATAACAAAGATATCTAAATTATCTCTAATCATAACATTTTAAAACCCCAATTGTTGAAATTTAGTTAAAAAAATACATATTCAAAGTATTAATTATTAGTAGAACATAAATTCCTAAAGATCTACTGAATTATTAAAATAACCCAATTCCTCAATCCTATGTATCTACTCATATATTTGAATTAACCAATTAAAACATTGAAAGACCCTTAGGTTATTTAGATTTTTCCCCCTTTACTAAAACTATAAAATTAAATATAATTAAATATGTTAACCGGAATAAATATTAATATTATAGTGTTATTATAGAATAAAAGTAAATGAAAAGTGAATTAAATTCATTAACGATATAGAATTACTTAAAGCAACTACACCTTCAATTATAATTATAATTTCTTCTTAAGTATATGATCTAACTATATTCTTTTAAATTAGTAGTAATATTGACATGAATTGATAATCTATAATAGTATATAAATTAGATAATCAACTTTGTTTCTACAATATTAACTAAGATTATTTTTTGAGTGTAAGAATGTTTTTTCTTTTCATTATTTACGATTAACTATTTAAGCAACAACGACGATCTTCATTGACTGCTGGGCCCATCATCAGTGATGATTCTTTTTTTTCTTCTTTCTTTTGATTTTTTTTAAAGTATAATTTTCATTCATTAAATTTATATTGGTATTTTTTTTTTCCAATATTGTCAGTCAATTCACATTCGTCCCCTTTGTCCGAATTTTTAATAATTTAAGAAAATAACTCTCATTATGTTTTATTTTTATTATTTTCTCAACAATATTTTTGCATCAATCATTGAGTAATGATCATTTGGTTTTTTTTTATATATATATATATTTCCCCCCCAACTTATTATTATTATCTTCTTTTTTTTTCAATAAATTTTGTTAATATAAATATTGCAAAAATGAATCTATAAGTCTTTTGACATGGGAAGGATGGTTGAAAATAATATGTGAGTACAAGATCATAATTGTGTCTATAATAGGGACAGATTTAATACTTATTATTATTATCTTCTTTTTTTTTTCAATAAATTTTGTTAATATAAATATTGCAAAAATGAATCTATAAGTCTTTTGACATGGGAAGGATGGTTGAAAATAATATGTGAGTACAAGATCATAATTGTGTCTATAATAGGGACAGATTTAAACTTAGGGTATAAGTTCTGTCTAAAGTTTTGTAGACCATAAACATTTAAACATTGATACGGAAAGTTCATTGCATTGTACAAACATGAACACTACAATTCCGTTCGATAGATTAAAAGGCCGTGAAAATTTTGGCGAGTGGAAAATTGGCGCTAAGTCGCATTTAATTATAAAAGATTTGTGGAATGTCTGTGAAACAGAGGTAGCAGACAATGCAACGGCAGCAGAGAAAAGGAGAGATGAAAAAGCTTTAGCAGAAATTACGCTATTGCTTGAGCCGTCCAATTACACGTATGTGGAGTCAACAAAAACAGCTAAACAGGCGTGGGACAGCATAACAGCAGCATTTGATGACACAGGTACCAGCCGTAAGGTAAGAATATTACACCAAATGGTAACACTCAAACAAGAGAATTACGGTTCGATGGAAGCGTACGTAAATAAAATGAACCAACTGTGGTCACAAGTCAAACGCGCTGGATTCAACATAGATGATGAAGTCGCGGGCTCGTTGATGCTGGGAGGATTGCCATCCAGGTACGAGCCAATGATAATAGGGCTAGAGACGTCCAAAGAAAAAATCAGCTTCGACAAGGTAAAAAACATGCTATTACAAGGGTTCACATGTGGAGATGATGCCGATAATGGCAGTGAAGCTGCATTAGCTGTCAAGTATAGACACAAATACCAAAAGCAGCATGTAGAAAAACAACAACAACAACAACAGAAAAGTGTTAAAGTGTGTTTCGGTTGTGGTTCAAATGAACATTTTATTAAAAAGTGCCCAAAAATAAATGACCAAAATAAAAAGAAAAATAATTATAAAGAAAAAAATAAATTTAATAAACATAAAGTGTTGTTCACATCGTTTATTGTGGATGAAAATCAAAAACCAAACTCTGACGATTGGTTTGTCGATAGTGGTGCAACGGGAACAATGTCAAACAGCATCGCTTTAATAAAAAATAAAACTAAAATAGATAAAAAAGAAGTGACAGTCGCGAACAATGATAAATTAACAATCGATTGTGTCGGTGATGTGCATCAAAATATTGTGGTGAACGGTAAACAGGAAAATATAACTATTTCCAACGTTCATTATGTGCCAAATATTTGTGCTAATCTTTTATCAGTTTCTGAAATGGTAAAGAAAGGACACACTGTGATTTTCAAAACTGACGGTTGTCAAATTTTCGACTCTAATTGGAACTTGCTTGCCACAGCGAGTTTAGTGAATGATCTATTTAAATTAGATGTTGTACGTAATGAAAAATCCTTGATCGTTGAAAAACAAAATGATTCGGTTGTCGCGGAAAAGCCAAAAGAAAATTCTATTTTATGGCATCGTCGTCTTGGACACACAAGTTTTGATTACATGAAATTTTTAAATAAGAACCTTAAAAGTTTACAAATACCAAAGAACAGTATATGTGAAACGTGCGTAAAAGGCAAACATAGTCGTAAGCCATTCAGTGAATCGGGAAATCGTGCAAAACAGTTGCTTGAACTAGTACACACAGACTTATGTGGTCCTTTACCTGTAAAATCGCACAGTGGTAATAAATATATTCTAACTTTCGTTGATGATTTTTCGCATAAACTATTCGTGTACGTAATCAAAAGAAAAAGTCATGTGTTCAAGTGTTTTATTAACTTTAAAAAAATGGTCGAAAATCAAAGTGAACATAAGATAAAAATTTTGCGTAGTGACAATGGCAACGAATATTTTAGTAATGCATTTCAACGATACTGTAAAAACAACGGCATCCAACAACAAAAGACTGCAGTCTATACACCACAGCAAAACGGAGTAGCAGAACGAATAAATCGTACCATTTTGGAAAAAGTACGATGCATGTTAATTGACTCGGGTGTTGCAAAGGCGTTTTGGGCAGAAGCAGTAATGACAGCTGCTTATATCATCAATCGTGTGCCATGCAAGGGCAGTGGTGATAAGTCACCTGAAGAAATCTGGTCTGGTAGAGCCAGACTTGTCACTGCTGAAAGTGTTTGGTTGCAAAGCATATGCTCAAGTTCCAGCGGCTAAAAGAAAGAAATTGGACGATAAATCAACAGAGTGCATTTTCGTCGGATATTCCAGCGATTCCAAGACGTATCGGCTCTACAACAAGCAAACAAAAACAATACTTACCAGCAGAGATGTAATTTTTATAGAATCAAATACAGCAACTCAGGTAAATGATTCTGAACTTAAAAAAATTAACAATTTTTGTTTGCAATATTCAGAAAATTAAGACAATAAGGAAGGCCAGTATAATCCAGCCGATTTGTCATCGAATGATTCATGTACTGTACAATCAAATGGTTCATTGTCAGGTTCGCCAAATGAGCAGTCAACTCGAGCCGATTCTACATCGCAAAATGTTACAACACAGGTGGTGGCGGAAGCAGATCGATCGTCTAACGAACTGTTAGATGATGATAGTTGTGTCAGTGAATGGGAGCCTGAAGACTCATTTGAAAGGCGCTTAATAAATCTAAATGCTGATGAGACACCAATAGTAAGACAGTCAGCACGAAATGCAGACAAACCGAAACCAAACTACGCTACGTTTGCTTATGCTTTTATGTCATGCGATCCATCCACATTTAAGCAAGCAGTATCAAGTGACAGCGTTGATTTGTGGAAGGATGCAATGGAAGAGGAGTTTAATTCTTTGCAAGCAAATCAAACATGGAAGTTGGTTGACCAACCGCCGGGTAAAACGCCAATCAAGTGCAAATGGGTGTACAAAACAAAGCGAGACACTCATGGAAATGTCATACGTCATAAAGCGAGACTAGTTGCCAAGGGCTACACGCAAATCGAAGGTGTTGATTATCATGAAACTTTTTCACCAGTAGTTCGGTTCACTACAATTCGATATTTAATGGCGGTTGCAGCAAAGTTTGATTTAAATATACGCCAATTGGATGTTGTGACAGCTTTTCTACATGGCACACTTGAGGAAGAAATTTACATGACACAGCCGGAGGGGTTCAGCGATGGATCAAAACGTGTATGCAAGCTCACCAAATCGATTTATGGTCTTAAGCAATCGAGTCGAGTTTGGAACACCACATTAAACAAGGTGTTATTAAATTTTGGACTGAAGCGATCATCGACGGATCAATGCGTTTACTACTTAGTCGAGGGTAATCGCATTTTTATTGTGGCAGTTTATGTTGATGACATCATCATATTTTCCAATAACAACGAAATGGAGAAGAAGCTGACCAAGGTGCTGTTCGAAGAATTCAAAATGAAAGATATGGGAGAGATATCATCGGTGCTCGGTATACGTATAACGCGTGACAGAAAATCAGGTACAATTTCTCTTGATCAAACTAATTATATTCAAGATCTTTTGTCTCGTTTCAACATGAGTAACTGTAATTCGATATCAAACCCAATGGATCCAAACCAAAAACTAACAAAGCAAATGTGTCCAAGCAGTGAAGAAGAGGCAAGAGAGATGATGAGTGTGCCATATCGTCAGTTAATTGGTGCATTGCAATTTTGTGTCCAAGTATCCAGGCCGGATATTTGTTTCGTCGTAAGTGTGCTTAGTCGATACAACCAAAATCCAGGTAAAGCACATTGGATTGCAGCTAAACGAGTTCTACGCTATTTAAAGGGAACAATCAACAAGAAAATAACCTACACAAAACAACCAACTGAAATACAAGGCTATTGCGATGCTGACTGGGCTGGTGATGAAGACGAGCGCAAATCTACGACCGGCTACGTATTCACACTTCAACATGGTGCCATTTCATGGTGCTCAAAACGACAACAAACTGTAGCCATATCAACAACAGAGGCTGAATTCATGTCAATGACCGCAGCAATACAAGAGAGCATTTGGTTAAAAAAATTAGAAAATGAAATTTTTATAAATTCTGTTCGTATAATTAAATTGTATTGTGATAATATTGGCGCGATTAATTTTGCTATTAATAACACATATTCAGCCAGGACAAAACACATTGATATAAAACAAAAATTTGTTCATCAAAAGGTTCGAGAAAAAGTTGTTGAACTAATCCATTTAGCTACAAATTAAATGCCAGCTGATATACTTACAAAGCCAGTAACAGGCATAAAAATAAATTCAGTTCTAAAACTACTTGGATTAGATTGAACAATTTTTTTTGATATAATTGAACATTATGAATTGCTGTAAACATGTATACTTGTATATAAATATTCAATTCAGGGAGAATATTAGAGCTTCAATAATAAACATCTGGTAACACTCAATCCTTTGTCAAATGTCAAATCAAAAAGTAATTGGATCTATACCATTAAAGAAGAGTTTTTGCTCTCTCTGTTTTCAACCTTCATACGAAGAACACTTGTGTTTTATTTTCTCGGTGATTTATTGGCTTAACAAATTTTACTGCGCAACTTTAATCTTGTTCAAACTAACAAAAATTCCCAACTGGAAATAAAGGAATTTTTCTCATAGCCTTTAAAAAAATAATAATTATTATTATTTTCAGTCCCGGAGTTATTTTGTGAATTAAAAACAAAAAAAGTCCTTTTTAAACAGTTACCTCTTTAACGTAAATATTAAACTCTTAAAACGGCAGTTCGATTTAGCCGTCATAAATTAAAACTCAGTTGAGGAATAATAGATCGACACTCAAAGCTTGCCGCTGGTCAGATCTTTACAATTTGTATAGCAGTATTATCTAATCAGCTTGTACTGCAATTAATATGTCATTAAAAAAAGAAGAAAAACAAAATGAGTGTTATTATCAGTGTTGCCAGTGAAATTTCGAGAAAGATACATTTTAGTTTCCAAAGAGATACGCATTTGAAAATCCATTTTAATGTTATCAAAACAAATTCATTTTTGTAAAAATTAATATACGAGTTAAGGCGTTTATACTAAGGCGATTATATCAAAAAGTTCATATAAATTTTTCTTCTGAAATTTCATCTTAACACACATACACAAGAATATGTAAGCTACAGAAGAACTTCGAAAACCTTACAACAAAATACATGTTATTTTTGTATTTAGTTGTCACTTTTTTTTTTAGTATTCATAACGAAATGATAACTTAAATAAACTTTGTCAGAGTTGGAAAGTTTAAAATTTGATTTCTGTACATTTTGCGCACAGACTCAAAAGATACGAAAAATATCAGGATTATACATGTGTATCTTTCGTATCCTAATGGCATCACTGGTTATTAAAGACGTAAAAATATAAATCCTTAAAAGAGTTTTATTTGTTGACAGCCAAGTGAGTTTTATTTTAGGCTGAATTTTTTTAGAGAGAAAACTCTACTTTTATTGTTTAATCCGAACTTTTATATATTCGTTGAAAAATTTGTCTTAACTGTGGAGTTGAGATCGTTTTTCTAGATCACCATAGATTCTGAAAGAGCACTTTAATACGAATCTATTGTTATATGACAGTATGTCTCCGTTGGCTCTAATATGGAAAATTCATATAATTTTTAATTAACTAATATTTATTTATAAAACTTTTATTTGTATTGATTTTTATGTTAAAAGCATTAGGTAATGGTAAATTGTTGCTTTGTTATTTTTTGTCATTAAAATATGTTTTATTGTATTTAAAAAAGGTATTTTTAATATGCCGATTTTTTTAAATTAAATTGCCGATTTGTTTTTGATGATATGCAGATTTCTTACCAAAACCATCTGGCACCCCTGGTTGAGATCGTATATAAATTTTTATTAGCTCTGTTATTTGCATCAACTCTTCAACAATATTTGAAAATACAACAGATAACAACAAGTATTGTTAAAATACCATGGTGACAACAGATATTTGTGAGCAAAAAAAAAAAAAGTTATGATATACTCAATCCAATACCATACGCAACTGTTTTTGTGTATAAGATATGGTGAGTGGACAAAAGCAAAACCATACAATAGGTGCGTTTGAGTACTTTTACAGTAAAATGCAGTAAATGAGTAAACTTAAAAATTTGCTCTCTCAAAAAACTGTTGTCCAAAAAAGTACGCGAACGCAAAATTTGTAAAATTTCGTAAAATAAAGGCAACAGCTGATGGCAAATAATTAAAGAGTTGAAAAAAGTTTACACTTTTGACTACTTAACTCGTTTTCTTATCGGTACCCGATTAAATACTTTTTATAACACGAAATAAGTGAAGTACTAAGTACCCAAATACAAATACTTTTAACAACTCTAAAAAGTAAAACAACAACAACAAAAGTTTAAAAGTTGGAATTTAGCCATATAAATGCACCACAAAGAAGTTTAATTAACTAATATTTATTAACTTTTTGTTATTGTTTAATTTTTATTTAAACTTTCTTTTTTTAAAACAATTTCTTCACAATTTGTATCGTGTTTGTTTGTTTCTTTTGCTTGTTTACCTTTTGTAACATATGTTTTTTTTAATTACTAAATTTTACTGCAAAAATTTCTGCAGTAAAAATTTGTAAGTACTCAGTCAAGAACTGTCACTTTACGCTCTCAATTTGTGTTCTCATTTACTGTAGTTTGTGTACGCGAACGCAATTTAGTAAAATGCAGTAAAGTTCAGTAAAAAATAGTAAAAACTTTTGTGTTCTCGAACGCAGCTAATATCAGTTACACTCATTCTCTCATTTATATCAATAGTAACAGATACATATCTGGTGTATCTGTTTTGACAATACTTTATGATACACTCGTGCAGGTCTTTAGTTGGTAAACTAGATTTAAGCAAATTATTTTATTAAAAAAAAGAATTTATAAAATTTTTTTCGTATTAAAGGTATATAAAAAAGTGTAGGTACTTTCTTGACAATGTCGTCAAAGTCACAAAAATAGTCGACAAAACTGGTGACTTGGAGAACTTGCACCCAGGTTGCATTCATGATAAATTTGTAATCAAATACTACACTTAAATCTTACTGTCTGACGAAGTAAGACAGTACGAATGGAATTTTTCTAAAACACTATAACTACGATGGTATATTTATTTATTTTATAAAAACAAACATAGAATCATATACCTACTTATAAATATTAAGGCCCTAATCATGTACAACGCCACAGAACTAACGCAACGCCAAAGAATAACATTGAAAGCACAAACAATGTCATAAATATTTTGTAATTTTGTTGTTGCTTTCTACAGAAATTCACATTGCGTCTTAAAATTTAAAACGCTCCATTGCTTGTGTCGTTGAAAATTTTAAAACGGTACATGAATTTCTGTTGAAAGCAACAACAAAATTACAAAATATTTATGACATTGTTTGTGCTTTCAATGTTATTCTTTGGCGTTGCGCTGCGTTGTACATGATTAGGGCCTAAATTACAGTTTATGACTTGCTCGAGTTTTTTGTAATCAGATATAAAATCAAACTACTTTAGCACAGAAAAATTTAATAAACTTTGTTAACATTCAAAAAAATCCTAACAACGCAGCACATTTGGTGATTATTGCACTATTTATCTTATCTATATATATAAAATTGTAACGTTACTGACTGACTGACTGACTGACTGACTGACTGACTGATTCATCATCGCACAGCCTAAACGCCTGAAGCTAAAAACTTAAAATTTGGACCAGGGGTTGGTCTCTCCCCAAATCGATCCACTAAGACGGGATTTTTGGAAATTCGAATGTTTAGGGGGTAAAAAAGGGCAAAAACGGGTAAATTCGGTAACTTTATATCTCTAAAACTAAAAGAGATGCAAAAAAAATGTAATACTTATCGTTGTTCTTTAGAAAAATAAGCGGACAGGTGTCTGGTACTTTTTGGAAATTCAGCCCTTTAACGGAGTAAACGGGTATAACCTGTATTTTGGTACTTTTTTGTCACCCCATCTTTCTTTTAAACCCATAAACATAGAAATAAGGGTTATATCACATTTGAAACTTATCTAAAAAATCCAAATACGAATTTGGTACTTTTTCGAAATTCGGACGTTTAAGGGGTAAAAAGCGTAACTATTTTTGGTACTTTTTTTATAAAACATTTTTTTTTTATTTATTGACATAAACGTATTAAATTATGGGCTCCCAATACAATATTGAAATTTTTCATGCTTCAATGGGGAGAAAAAAAGTACCAAAAAGGGGATATACGGAGTAAACGGGTAAAATCTGTATTTTGGTACTTTTTTGTCACCCCATCTATCTTTAAAACTAATAAACATAGAAATATAACCCTTATCACATTTGAAACTTATCTAAAAAATCCAAATACAAATTTGGTACTTTTTCGAAATTCTGACGTTTAGGGGGTAAAAACCGTTACTATTTTTGGTACTTTTTTACAAAACATTTTTTTTTATTCATTGACATATACGTATTAAATTATGGGCTCCTACTACAATATTGAAATTTTTTATGCTTCAATGGGGAGAAAAAAGTACCAAAAAGGGGAAATACGGGAAATGTTATTTCTTACTTTAGGTTTTGGTTCCACAACTGACAATTTTTTTAATTATCGTTAATATTGGACCTAGAAACATAAACTTCAACATGCAATGTCCTAAATGGATAAGAACCTCTGAGGGTACTTTTTGGTATTTTTTGATCTTTAACTGGTACTTTTTTAATTTCCATTAGTATTAGACCTAGAAATGTAAAACTAAACATGCAAAGTCCTAAGTGAATAAGAATTTGTTAGAGGGATCTTTTTGGTACTTTTTCATTCTATAACTGGTACTTTTTTAATTTTCGTTAAAATTAGACCTATTGACATAAAATCAAACATGCAAGGTCATGAGTGAATGAGAATTCGTTAGAGAGGCTTCTTGGTACCTTTTGGTCTTGAACTGGTACTATTTGAAGTTCCGTTAGTATTGGACCTAAAATCATAAAATTCAACATTAAATGTCCTGAGTGGACAAGAACCTATAAAAGGGATCTTCTTGGTACTTTTTCGTTTTTTAACTGGTACCTTTTTCATTTTCGTTAATATTGGATCTACAAACATAAAACTAAAAATGCAATGTGCTGAGTGAGAATCTGTAAGAGGGGCGTTTTGGTACTTTTTGTTATTTACCAGTTACTTTTTGAATTTCCGTTAAAATTGTTCCCAAGTGAATGAGAATCTGTAAGAGTGGTTTTTTGGTACTTTTTCGTACTGTATTATTTGCCAACAGGTACTTATTAAATTTTTGTTAGTATTGCAGCTACAAACATAAAATTAAACAAGCAAAGCGTTGAATGAGCATCTGTAAGAGGCAATTTTTGGTACTTTTTTGTACTTTATTTTGTGCTTTTATTGTTAGTCATTAAATAAAAAAGAGAACAGGTGTCTGGTACTATTTCGAAATTCGGCTCTTTTAGGGAGTAAAAGTGTAAAACCTGAATTTTGGTTCTTTTTTGTCCCCCATCTACCGTTTAAATCAATGCACATAGAAATTAAAATTATATAAAATTCGTAACTTATCTAAAATATGCCAAGTGAAAATGTTGTTCTTTTTCTGAATTCGAACGTTTAAGGGGTAAAAATCGTACGTAATTTTGTTACTTTTCCCAAGATATTTTTTCTTCATCTATTTATTTTCATTGCACAGCCTAAACGCCTGAAGCTAAAAAGTTGACATTTGGACCTGAGGCAGGCCTCTCGCCAAATCGATCACGCTGACCTCATATCTGCTAAGCTAAAGGAGATACAAAAAAATTTAATACTTATTGTGGTTCAATAAAAAAAAGGCGGTGAAAACGGAAATTCGCTAACCTCATATCTGCTAAACTTAAAGGGATACCAAAAAATTTAAACCTATTATTGTTCATTAAAAATAAGCGGACAGGTGTTTAGCACTTTTTTTAAAAAAATAAGGAGTAAACGGGTAAAACATGAATTTTAAAACTTTTTTGCTATACCATCTATATTTTAAACCAATAAACATTAAAATAAAAAATATATCACATTCGTAACGTATCTAAAAAATACAAATAAATATTTTCGAAATACGAACATTTAGAGGTACAAATCGTTCCATTACAAAGTAGCGGGTTTAAACCTAGAAACATAAGCTTTGGCGTAAAAATATGTCCACATAAGAAAAAGGGGGGGGAATGTTCTAGAAATCGATATGAAGTAGATTTAGAATCGAAAAAATTTTAAATTTGACCCTTTAATGAAAGTTCATTAAAATATGCCGTTTCACATACTTCATTCTTTGAGTACTAGCTATTTTTTCAAAAACAACTCTTAAAAAAAACAACCGTCATTTTGTAAAAAAAATTCGTTCGATTTCAATTTCACCTCATTCCGATTTCTAGACCATGCCCGATATAGGCCAGAAGTAATTATAGCTTTAAATTAATCATGGTTATGTTAAAATTTACAATAGATAAAATTTACAAAATTAAGAATCGTCTATTTTCAATCTCTATAATTTTATTCTAGTATGTATGTATGTATGTGCATAGTTTTGATTGGTCCTGGCGCAGAACTTAAAATTACTACCAAGGCTAACATTTGTATACCTATAGGTTTTAGTTTAAATACCTATGTATAATAATTTTCTTGTAGATCTTTTATAACTATTAAGAGTAATTTGAATACAGATTCTAAATTTTTTTAAATATTTGGTTTAATAGAAAAATTTGTGTACGAAATTCCATAATTTTTATTAGATATTTTTTATCAAACCTAAAATTTTTAATCTGGATTCTTACCTTAAATGAAATATTTTCTTTTAAAGTACTTGTTGTTACTGAAATATGTTAAAATCCAACTGCAAGTTTTGCTTTGTTATAGTTGAAAATAGTCGAAAACAAACCAGTCATATATCAACTTTAATTTTATTTAGTTATTTGCACTTAAAACTTAATAATGCAATACATTTCCACAATACGTGCCATACATGCGTATATTCATTTCCACAATACGCTTTTTTTCATTGGGACATTCAGACAGAAATGTTTATATTTACTAGAACACTGGACATGAGAAAAAAAAGACATGTTTTTATTAATTATTCAATGCATAAAAAAAAAATTGTTATTCTCCTGTTGAATTTTGTGTATACATACATATTCCTATTAACAGCAATGCACATCAGAGAACCAAGCCGATCGGCTCGCCGCCGCCGCTTGATTTCTCCAAGCCGCGCCGCCGCCGACTTACTCGGCTTAGACGGCTCAATTAAAGCCGCCGATGACAGCAGCTGCGCCGTGAAATTTCTTAATTTGTGTGACTGAGTTTATTTTACTTGAGGGTTACACGATCAAGTTTTGTCTATCAAGTTTAAATACACTCACACTTTTTTACCAATACACTTATACTTTTAAAAGTTGAAGCGAACTTGCCTCTAAAATTCTCTTTCAAGTGAGTGTATCAATTTACGTTAAAGAAAACAGCTGATTACAAGTTTGATGAGAAAATTTTTCGTTTGTATTTATAATTGTGTCTTTATAAATTGTGAATAAATGTATCTTTATTAATATTAATATGAAAATAAAGCTTGATATGTTTTATGATGATTCCCAAAATATTTTGGTTCTAGCGTTGACCATCCGTGAGCTGGACCATTTTTAAAAAAGGTCTTTTTTCAGTTTTTCGAATTTTTTTGTATTTTGCTCCAAGACGACATAAATAAAATTTGGTATCATCGAAAAGAGTTTTTGAAGCAGCATCCAATGGTATTTAAAACTTGACCGCTTGCAAACTACTAATTGAGATATCTAACTAAATACATATTTTCGTTTCGGGTTTTCATACAAATTCTACGTATGTAGAATTTAAAATATTGTTAATTAATTTTTTTTGTTATTTTTCAAAATAAAACGCGATATATTTTATATATTTTATATTTTTCATATATAGGCAATATGGGTATCAAATTGTTTAACCCCTTAATATGAGAAATTCAAAAAAAAACCAGGGATGTAAAAATCATGAGTTAGAGTGAACAGCTATACATTACCACACAACATTAATTTTGTAGCAAAAAAAAATATACAAAACAAAGAATTTTTAGCACAAAAGTAATGTAATTTTTATTAAAGTTTTATAAATAAACTAAATTAATAAATTAACATTGATTTGTTGTTAAAAAAATACGGTAAGTAATGTCTGAAAACAGAAATTTGTATGTTTAGTTAATATTTGTTATTGTATGTGTATTTTGTTTGTTTACTTACAGGTGAAGTTGCTGTTGTCTGCCGTGGGATATAAATTGGCATATCGCATATTTTGTCCAAGGGTTATTCAGCATCCTTCTTTCCAGGATTACCGGTAAGCCGAGTGAAGTGTCTGAAAAGAAAAAAAAAACAAGAAAATTAACATTTTGTTTACCTAAACAAATTTGCATTTTAGGCTGGTGTGTGGGCAAAAACTAATAACAACAAATGGTCATTGATACTGACCTTAACGAAGTGGAACATTTGGCGTCTTTCTTTCCAGGATTACAGGTAAGTCGAGTGAAGTGTCTGAAAAGAAAAAAAAAAACAAGAAAATTAACATTTTGTTTACCTAAACAAATTTGCATTTTAGGCTGGTGTGTGGGCAAAAACTAATAACAACAAATGGTCATGGATACTGACCTTAACGAAGTGGAACATTTGGCGTCTTTCTTTCCAGGATTACAGGTAAGTCGAGTGAAGTGTCTGAAAAGAAAAAAAAACAAGAAAATTAACATTTTGTTTACCTAAACAAATTTGCATTTTAGGCTGGTGTGTGGGCAAAAACTAATAACAACGAATGGTCATGGATACTGACCTTAACGAAGTGGAACATTTGGCGTCTTTCTTTCCAGGATTACAGGTAAGTCGAGTAAAGTGTCTGAAAAGAAAAAAAAACAAGAAAATTAACATTTTGTTTGTCTAAACAAATTTGCATTTTAGGCTGGTGTGTGGGCAAAAACTAATAACAACAAATGGTCATGGATACTGACCTTAACGAAGTGGAACATTTGGCGTCTTTCTTTCCAGGATTACAGGTAAGTCGAGTGAAGTGTCTGAAAAGAAAAAAAAAAACAAGAAAATTAACATTTTGTTTGTCTAAACAAATTTGCATTTTAGGCTGGTGTGTGGGCAAAAAGTTTTTACAACAAATGGTCATGGATACTAACCTTAACGAAGTGGAGAATGTGTTTGAACTGATGGGGCAAAAAACAAATATAACAAATCGGTCCTTTTCAGGACCACAAATTGTTTTTAAAAAGAGATGTAATTGTTTAACAAAACCTCATATCGATTTTAAACTGAAACAAAAGAATTTTTATTTAATTAATACCCTCTTATTGATTAAGCGAATTGTATAATAGCAATAGTTTGATAAAAAAAAATCACTCTTTTCAAAAATAACAAGCGATTAGTTACCGCATTGAACAAAATAAATATTATTATAAATATAAAATTAAATTAAAAATAAATAAATTTTTTTTTTCTTAAAGTTGGTAACCCATACTATAATAACCAACATAATTAATTGTTAAGAAGGAAATGTTGAACAGCGCCGCTCAGGATCAAAAATTTTTTCGGCGAAAATAAATACACAAATTAAAATACCAATTGAATTTGACAAAGATCTTAACAAAAAAATGAAATCGGCTATAGGAAATGGTGGTGTAGGTGGAAGTGGAGGAATGTCTCGGAATGCTGATTGTTTTCTTGATATGGATGTACCACGTACAGATTATTCTTCTATAAGAGATAAAAAGGTATTGGTTAGTCCAAGCGAAGAACAATTTGAATTGTTGAAAAAACGTTTGGAAGAGAGAACACAAGATAGTCGCGGTGAAACTATATATGAAATTGGTGTGGGAGAAGGTAAGAAATGACATATTGGTACAAAGTATTTATTTAACCAAGTGTTCTAAATATAAAACAGATGGAGGTGATAGTGGTTTGGATGAGGAAGAGTATAAAGCTGATGTTGCTACCCTACAGTCATTGCCCACCACCGTTGATGCCGATATGGTATTGCTAAGGCAACGTAAAGTAGAGAAAGGTTCTACCGGCCAGTATTTAATTCGCAAACGTGTCGATACATCAGATTTTATGAAAATTAGGTAAATGTACATTTAAACTAAATTTCCGTTTGACTAATAAAGTGTGCTATTGCATTGGAATAGAGTTGCTGTAGTAGGAAATGTGGACGCAGGTAAGTCTACTTTATTGGGTGTTTTAACGCATGGCGAATTAGATAATGGTCGTGGTCATGCTCGTCAGCGGTTATTTCGCCACAAACATGAAATGGAAAATGGACGTACCAGTTCGGTGGGCAATAATATTTTAGGTAACGTTAAATGTTAGTATAAAAAGTAAACTTGTAACTTAAACATGCAATATTTTCTAGGATTCGATAGTGTTGGAAATGTTGTAAATAAACCTGATCATGGCACTTTGGACTGGGTTAAAATCTGTGAAAAATCTGCCAAGGTTATAACTGGTGACAAAGCCCACGTCAAGTTCCGTTTTATAAAACATCCCGAATATATTAGACCGGGTCAACGTATGGTATTTCGTGAGTGGCGTACCAAAGCAGTTGGTACCGTTTTAAAGCCCATAACGAATTCAGTCGCTGCACAAAATCGACAAAAACCTAATAAAATGCAAGCACGTACCCAAGGCCAAGGTTGTTCTCACAATGCACCACCCCCAGAATCAAAACCAAAATCCGAATGTACAAGCGGCAAACACAAGTAGTAAAATACAACAGACCCATTCTAATAAACTTGAATAAAATATCATTATTGGTTTATGCCGAACTAAAATAATTTTCAGGTTGGGCCCATGGTTTATTATAGGCTAAATAGGTATGTATCACGAAATCGTAGTGTTTTCTGTTATTAAAAATCTAAAGGAACAAACTTCAATACAGTAGTGAAATTTGTTTTAGCGCTTAAAGAGCTTTTCACAAGGCTGCTTAATATGGGATCTAAGGTAAATATTGACCGATAATCAGAAAATTGCATGATATTTATCCTTATTATGGTTGTCGTTGTCGTAAGCGACTAATGGCGATTTCTTTTCTGAGAAATATGTTGCATAAATGGTACATGCTCTATCTCTTTTGTGTAGACTTATGGCGGTCTTTTTAGTAGAAGATTTAAGAATACAGGTTGTGTGTTACTTTAATCTATTACAAATAAGGCTGAATATTTCTGGCAATATGGACCAAAATTGGTTACGGTTTTAGGCGTATTTAAATAATTTCCCAGAATGAACATAATATTGGACATTATATGGTAAATTATGCACCGAGCTTCAGGAAATTTTATAGTGTGATTTTAAGTCCGATAAATCTTTGACGTACCAAATTGTATTAAATTGCATTATTTATTACGTTCCACAGGATAGGTAATTGACACAAAACTAATCATGTGACGGGATTTTGTGCGGGCAGTGGCTGTTTCTACCTGGTTCTAGTACTTTATATGACGGAAAATTTATCATTATAACATGGCTGAGTCGGGGCAATATCTTCGCCAGGCATTTTATTAACCGAAAATGTGTCCATTTAGGTTATTCCAATGGCATGTTACAAAGTGTCAAAAAGGTGCCAACTAACCCCTTTCTAGGACATCACCAAATCAGGAGTCCCCTTCATATTAAATGTTAGAACTAGAGACGGAGCCGGTCCATACCACTTTAGAATTATCCCGTGCCAACTTTTATTATGATAGCGTTATTTATTACAGTTTTAGGAGTTCTTAACATTTTCCGGGAGTAGAGTTTATATGGGGTTATGGTAAATTATGGACCGATCTTTACGATATTTGACAGTGTAATTTCTAGTCCTATAAAACTATAACGTAGCACATTTTAATATGATAGCAATATTTATTAGGGTTTTAGATGTACAGTATGATTTCTAGTCATATAGAACGAGCTTGTGCAAAATCGTATATCATGCCGTGCATTAACCTTTTATGTTAGTTTTTGTAACAAAATTGTTAATTTTTTATGGCTCTAATCCTACTGATCCTACAAAACACAAAAGGAAATTTTTAAAAAATATTTTAAAGTTTTTAAGCTTTATGCTTTTATTTCTGGTCATAAAAAATAAATTGGCAAAAATGCTGGTTACGGGGCACATGAAAAAAATAAAAAAAAAACGCAATTTACCACTTAAATTGTTAATTTCTTTCGAGTTTTTCGAAAGTGAGCGTGTTTTCAACAGACGGACCTGGCTAAATGGACTCAGAATTACTCAAGGAACCAGCATATATTTACTTTCAGGGGTCTGAGATGAATAAAAAAGTTGTACACGTAATGACAAACTTAGTACACCCTATATAAAATGAATTTGAAACTAAACATTTCAAAATAAAAGTTTAATTTACTCACAGTCCGTCCGTATCTGCTGCTACAAAACGCCCGGTATTGGAACTTTCAATTTTATTATCTGAAACGCAGTCCAAAGATTTAGTGTATCTTAAAAAATCACTCAAGCTGTAGAAATCGAAGTAGATTAAATCACCCGCCAATTTTATCACCTGGAATTAAAAGATGTTATTCAAATTATAAAAAGTTCATCAGAGTCAAAATTGTATTAGATTTTTTTTTAATGTTTCCATTTTTTTGGTTTTTACTTCAAATGTTAATTTATTTGGCTTGTGATCTATAAACAACTAAACTTATGTATAATTTTCAACAAAATAATCGGCTGGTAGATTTATTCTATCGTAGCTGGCAATTAGAATTAGGATTAAAAGCAAAAATAAATTAATATTTTCAAAATAATTTAGCCTACTCTAAAATAGACATCTCTGAAGGGATTTCACTCCATATTCGAGCATTTTTTACTGGTGTCACTGGCTCTTGAGGAACACGATACACGTGCAAATGTAACATAAGAAGGCAAGAGGATAATTTTTATTTTTGTTGCACAACAGAAAACATTTTAAGCGGAGTAGATACAATAAAACAACCGTCCGGATGGTTGTGTGTCCATGCAAACCTTGTAGCATAGCACAAGTCACACTTACGCACAATCCACCTAATTATATCGTAATTTGGATAAAATTTGGCCCCAATAATTTGAATTGCATCCTTAAAGACGGTGTGGCTTTAAAAGCTATTTTCGGAAGCGATATTTGTAGGGAGGTTTAAACAAATATGGACCGATTCCTTCTTTAAGCAACCAAACACGCACTCGCGGCTCCTGTAAAATGAAAGGTTTAAAAATAATTCTTTAATTTAAATAAATAAAACATCATGATACATGCTTACATTTTTTCTTTCAACACTTCTTAGCACTTATAAAACTACACTTCTTTGCTTCATTGAGGTCTTCTTCTTCTGATGAAGCAGCGAAATGAGGAAATTCCCGCAAAATAACTCATTATTTTGCGCCAAAAGGAAAATTTCCTCATTTTTGCGCCAAATTTTGCTTCAATTTCACAAAATAAAATATAAATAATTGAAATTTCATTTAACCCCTTCAATGAAAAGAGACAGCAATATATTAGTTTAATAAGTTTGCTGTCCTTCACTAAATTAGGGGTTAAATGAGTACTGCCACTTTGACACCTTTTAATTCCTTCTCTGACCGCCAGATGGCCGTGTCTTATCTGTATAATTTGTGATATTGTTATCTCTATTCCTCCGTTGGGTTCTATGGTAAAATTTTTTTCCAAGTTAATTGCTAATATGAGTCTATCTCTTTTTCAACTTTTTGCCATAAAATAATTTAACATAAAACTTGTTTACACGGTAATACAATGTATTACGACTTTGTGGAATCAAAATATTATGAAATTCTCTCCGGGTTTAAAATAAAAAAATTAAAATCGGTTGGTAAGTATTTTTCTTGTTTACACGGATGGTTTACGTAAAATAAAAGCAAAATGAGTTAATAACAAAAAAGCAGATGGTTGCTGTATTACAATATTTACAAAAAACAGCATGAACATTTCCTGAGTTGATTCTGCTTGTTTTTGTAATTTTATAAAAATGTTACCACCTTCAATATACTCTGTTAAAATGCGACTCTGGTGTGATGAGAATACATGTTTCTAAAATGGTTTAGAAAATGAACATTTACCGACCGATTGTCATATTTTTATCCGTATTCTCTCTTACTCAATGCATTTTGCTTTTACATGATAAGATTATTCTCATTCTACATCATTTTTTGACATGTCGTAACACATTGTATTACCGTGTAAACTAGCCTTTAAGATTTAATATGAATTCGTCAGCTAGTACAATAATAATAATAATTTAATTTAACTTAAATTGCACACACTGGAAATTTTTTATAGACAAATTTAAAACATTTTACTAGTAAAATGACCGGTAGTTTTGACCACTATTTGGATAAAGTTTTTATTAGTTTATTAAGAGTAAAATGAAAAAACTAACCGAAACTCTTGTGTACATGTGATTTTGCCTCTCTTTCTAACTAATTAATTCCACTCGACTACGGAACATATATCTGTACTGCTTACTACTATGCTTTATATTAGTTAGTAATCGCGTAAATAATGGTTAACACTAACTAGTTAGTCATAACGTAAATAGAGGTTAGCACTAACTAGTTATTCATAGCGTAAAAATTGGTTAGTACTAACCTTTATACAATAATGTTTTTGTTTTATTTTAGTTTTAAAATAGTTTTTATTAAAAAAATATAATCAAGCAGGTTTCATTAAAGTATATAATAAGTGTGGATGCGGGACCACGTAACGTCACTTCCTCTCTCACATGGGTCTGGATTTCGTTTTGGGATCTTATTTATAAAAGTTCTTTTGTAATGGAGGTAAAAGTACTCATTACCAATTAATTTCTCGTAGATCATATAAAGAAATATTATTTTGTTAAAAACTTGTGACTAAAAAGCCGAATACATACATGCATACATACTTGAAAAGTCATCAGGATTTTAAATATTTGGTATAATTTGCTCCTTAATTATCACCACCAAATCTTTAACGAGTATCCCGGCCAAAGCAACACCCGAATGACCGCTACCTGTTGGAAGACCACTTCTTTTAAGACGACTGTTTCGTACATGACCTGTTATTTCCAGAAAATTAAACACCACGTTTTCTGGAGCCGCCATCAGTACGCCCTCCTTTACTTTAATATGCAACGTAGTTGCAAAGGAGATAATCAAATTAATTTTTTAACTTAACATGGCAAATAACGTTTGTAATATTTAATTTAAACCACAGAACTAAAATTTAAACAATTCAATTTTTTTACCCACGCGTGTGAAAAAATTATATTAAAAAATTGGCATTATTTGGGTTGTGTTATTTGTTCCACTCTAACATATGTGTTAGAGTGGAGCAACGAATGTAAAATTGTTGCAAGTGTGTTAGTAAATTGTTTTTTTTTTAGTTTTGGTTATGCATTTCTTGTAGGGTTGTTAAACACGATATTCTGCAACAGTGATGGAAAATCAGTACTAGTGTTCTATTTTCACTACTTTTTCATTTTAAAAATACTACGGTCAGCGTTGCCAGAAGATTTGGAAGGAATCTTTATTTTGCGGAAAAAAATCTTATTTTGATGAGAAAAATTTCCAAAGTTTTATAGCAGGCTTATGGTTCAGACTTGCAATTTTTGTTGCAGCAATTCTTGAGTTCATTGTGGGAGTAGAGAACATTTTTGGAGGGGTAATTATCTTACCAATAAAATCAAGAATTGCTGCAACAAAAATTGCAAGTCTGAACCATGACAAAGGCAAAAAAGTAAAAGTTATTAATTTGTTATAAGAGCCAACTTCTTAGGGTGGGTTTTTAAAATGGAGATCAGAGATTTAGTCATATTTAATCTGTACTCGTAGTTTTTAAGATGAGGATTAATTACTTTTATTTGCCAGTTTAAGCGACCAATGTTGGTGGTTTAAACTTAGTCAACAAATGTCAACACATACACATGTTTGTATGTATAAAAAAACAGCTGCTTAAATATAAACACAGAAAAAAATGTACATTTAAAATAGAAAAGATTTTTTTAGAAAACAGAAAAATGGTTCGTTCTAGTGAATATGAAGACTAGTGATTCTGAAACATATGAAAACTTAAATAAACCAATTATATGAAGACATTTTTTTTTATAAGAACTTAAATGGTAGATTGTCTTCTTCTTCTGTATAAAATGCAAAGGGCACTGGTAAAAAGGTGATATTTTAAAATATGTTTGTTGCCATTTTCGTTATTCAGTATGGCAATTCTGCGAGGTTTAAGGTTCCACTTAAAAACGGCAAACACAATAACTACAAAACTAAATTTATACTCAGATTAATTAATTATAGTTTGCTGCGAAGATTAAACTCGATGTTAAAAACCCACTCTTTGGGTGTGTGTGAAACGGTAGCAAAGTTCTATGGTGAAATAAAAATTGTCTGTGGTAGAAAAATTTCATGTTTGTGCTGTGTGAAATTATAACATTTTTAACAAGATAAAATTTTGACATAAAGTAAAGAACAATTTCTTTCTGACATTTCTTAACAGAAGTCTAAAGTCGGCAAATTTTTGGCGGCGGCGGTTCAGCAAAAAGTAGCCGGTAGTGGATCGCATGACAAAAAAATTAGTTATTCAAAATGAAAAAAATATCTATTACAATTTGTTATTATTTGTTATTATCATTTAATGTTTGTAACCGCATAACTCCGTCATTTGTGAGCCGATTTTTAAGGGCGTGTTAACAGATTGTAATTACAAAAAACTTTGTCTGTCGCGCTCGTTGATGATAGACGTGTTTTATAAGCTCGGCATACGGTTTATTTTTTTACGTGAACAAATAAAGTATAAAAAAAAAAAAGGAAATAAAAGAAAAGAAAAAAATACATGTATGTACATACATACATACATAAACATACACACTTTTTATTCTCGGTGTTGATAAACAATAACAAATAAGAAGAGCACAACTGTAAACAGTAAAAAAAAAAAAAAAAAAAAAACTCTTATGAGTGCAAACAGTGCAAAAACAATTAAGCATAATGATAGAAATGCATATATCACAGTGAGTGTTAACGAAACAAATGCAGAAATAAAAAAAAGAGTCGATGATAGCAAATACCTAACAGCTAAACCTATTACTCGTACGCGATCCCTCTCACCATCTGTTTTTAATAATACGGTTGATACACTAACAAATATAAAACCTTCAAGCATTGCCTCAACGGCAAAAACAATTTTAATAAGTGATAAAAATATTAACCCTCAATCAGGCACAATAGAAAATTCTGTATCACCTTCGGTGTCTAATAATACGGTTGATTCGAATACAATAAAAAATATAAAACCTGCAAGCGGTGCCTCAGTGGCAGAAACGATTTTAACAAGTGATGAAAAGATTACCCCCAAATCAGGCATGATGGAAAACTCAGTATCACAGGTGAAAAGCGGTCAAAAGCCTCAAGTACAAGTTGGAATGGATAGGTACATAACAGTGCTAAAACGGGGTCGCAGCCCAACTTCTTCTGCAGTTGCTTCTGTCCCAAAAGTTTTAAAAGAGGGTACAGCTGATAGAATAAGTTCTCAAAATCGGTTTGCAATTTTGGAAGAGGAATCCTCGGAAGCACAAAACGTTACAAAATCTTCTAAGCCACCCCCGATATATCTTAGAGAGCAAAACTCAAGTGATTTAATAAAGAATTTGATCTCGGTAATAGGTGAAAATTCTTTTTATGTAGCTGCAATAAAACGTGGTAGTATAAATGAAACTAAAATACAAGTTAATCGTGAAGATGATTTTCGTAAAGTAATAACTAAATTAGAAGCACTAAAAAAAAACTTTTATACATACCAACTGAAGAGCAGTAAAGGTCTTCAGGTAGTGATAAAGGGCATTGATTCATGCGTAGACCCAGGTGAAATAAAAACGTTTTTAGAAGAGAAGGGCTTTAAAATTAAAAATGTAGTTAATATTAAAAATAGAGAAAAAAATCCCCAGCCACTATTTCGTGTGGAGTTAGAACCCGGCGACGTTAAGCTTAAAAAAAATGAAACTCATCCCATTTACAGTCTGAGATATATCCTGTATAGGAAAATAACGATAGAGGAGCCGCATAAAAGGAACGGTCCCGTGCAATGTTTAAACTGCCAAGAATTTGGTCACACTAAGGCATACTGCCATTTAACACCTGTTTGCGTTGTATGTGGAGAATTGCATGGTACAGCTCTCTGCGATAAGTCTAAAAACGACCCCAATGTAAAAAAATGCAGCAACTGTGGTGGTAATCACACTGCCAACTATAGAGGATGCCCTGTATACTCTTTCGTCAAGCGCTCGGTTGGACCGAAACCTAATCCACCTCAAATTCAGGAAACACATCAAAATAATACTAATGACATTCATGTACCGCAGCCTAGTAATAACAGAACATCCTACGCTAACGTCCTAAAATCAAACCATATGCCAATGCAAGGTGATTTGCCAAATAATGATGAGACCCCAGTTTCTAATTTAAGTCGTCTAGAAAAAACCATGGAAACACTAGTACAAACAGTAACAAACTTTACGAATACAATGGGTAATATGATGCAGGAAATGTTAAGAATGCAATCGATGTTATTGCAAGCTGTACTTAACAAGCCATGAATTGTTTAAAAATTTGTTTTTGGAACGCAAACGGCATTCGCCAACATAAAAATGAACTAGAATATTTTCTTAAAAGTAAACAAATTGATGTAATGATGGTTTCTGAAACTCATTTGACCTCAAGAAATTCGTTTAAAATTAATGGTTATATATTATAAATTGATTTACATGTTCTTCCTAACTTCTGTTTTTTCGTACTTTTTGTTCATGTTTTTATCTTTCTTTTTTTTTTCTTGTTGACCTTTTTTTTCAGCACAACTTGAAGGACAAATGTAAACATAGCTCGTGCCTTAGCTGTTAACAATAATTAGTATTGTGGTTATTTTATTGAACTGTTAATGGTTTTTATCCAAATTTAGATATTTTTAATTAGGCTTAAGTTCATTGAATTTAATTTTCATTAAATTATTTTTTTATGAAGACAGGTGGCTTACTGCTTAAAATTGGCCAAATTGACCTTAAATATCACGAAAAATAATTCTGCCAGAAGGAAATTAGGTACCTAGGTTTTATAGTTGGCAATGGGTGCCTTAAAGTAGATCCTGAGAAAGTACAGTCAATCGTGGAATTTCCTTTACCATAGACGGCTAAGCAATTACGAAGGTTTATTGGCATGACTAACTGGTACAGGTCATTTATCAACAATTTTTCGAATCTAGCCGGCACTTTAACATATTGCTTGCGAAAAACACAAAAACCTTTTAAATTAACTGATGTAGCTATGTCCTCTTTCGAGAAACTTAAGTCAGCTCTTTCGAACGCACAGGTATAAGCTCAGCCTAACTTCAAAAACGAATTTATTATACAGTGTGATGCTCTTCAAGTAGGAGTCGGCAGAGTGTTATTTCAATATGACGAGCAAGGGAGAGAGCGGCCAATCGCATACGTTTCTCAAAAGCTAAACAAATCGCAAGCTATATAATGTGTAAAAAAAATTCGCCCTTATAATGATGGAGGTCATTTCCGCATAATAACAGACCATTCGTCCATAAAATGGCTCATGTCACAAAAGGACTTGAGCGGAAGACTGGCCCGCTGGAGCCTGCAATTACAAAGATTTGACTTTGTCAACGAACACCGGAAAGGCTCTTTAAATGTGGTGCCAGACTGTCTATCCAGAATGGATGTTGAAGAGGAAGTTTTATCGGATATGCATTGTTAAGTTGATCTTTTGTCCCCTGAGTTCGATAATGATGAATATTGTAAAATTAGGGAAGGTGTGACTAAAAATAAAGTCTCATTACCAGATCTAAAAATTTCAAGAAATTGTGTACTAAAGCGTGTAAATTTTAGACAAGGTGCCGAAGAGAACGAAGAAAAATTATGGCGTCTCTGGATTCCAAAATCATTGTCTAAATCTGTAATTGAATCGGCTCATAATACAAACACTTCGTGCCACGGAGGATTTGTTAAAACGCTATCGCGAATAAGACAAAAGTATTTCTGGCTCTCAAGGCAGCTACTTCTGCATATGTGATCCTTTCCTTTCAAACAGAAATTTTCCCAACATTCGGAGTTCCGAAATATATACATAGTAATAACGCAAAACAATTCGTTTCAAAGAACATGTGCGATTTTTTTAAGCTGTATGAAATAAAACATATTCCGACAGGAGTTTACGCTCCCCACTCAAACGCTTCAGAGAGAGCCAATCGTGAGATTATCACTAAACTAAGATGCTTTTTAAGGGAAAAAAGGCTTAAAATTATCTAAATAGTCACATATTTGCTTCATTGTATGTGCTGAGAGAATAGCTTCAGCGATAGGAAGAATTTTTTTTAACTTCCAATTTCGCAGGACTATTTTATATGTTAAAATTCTTTTTTTAGCACAATTTAAAGTTTTTACACTTTCCCCTGAAGCATCTAAGTGCAATGTAAATTTTGGAAATTCAAGGATTTTATTATTGCTTGAGATTGTCTCAAATGTATATTTCTCTCATGTGTAAACAACAAGGAGAAGAAAGCTTATGAATATAGTTTTTATAGGGACCCATTTGCATTAAGTAAAGAGCATAGAATGGATCTTTGTGATAACATCTCTCAATCCCTTTTCCGCAATATCATCAGCGGCATTCAAAATTTGTTCTTTTCTAAATAAATATGCTTTCTTTCCCCTGAGCTTATTTTTAAACACATGTCTTTTTACTCCTCTTATTTATATATATATATATATGTCCTTTATTTAATTAAATATATAATCATTCATTCAAAAGCAAATTTCGATCTACCAAGATGAAATATCATTTGGTTTAAAGATTGATGTTTGACTATTGACGTCATCCGGCTGCAATAGCCGAGTGAGTAAGACGGCAAACCCCACTGAAGAGATTGTGTGGTTACAATCGAAACTAGTCTGGACAACCTGTCCGTGAACGCCTGGGTTTAAATCTCAGCGCAGTCAAGAATGAAAAATTATCAATAAAATTTTAATTAATTTCATGTTGTAAAATTCCTGTCTTCATAAAAAAATAATTTAATGAAAATTAAATTCAATGAACTTAAGCCTAATTAAAAATATCTAAATTTGGATCAAAATAAAGATTTTCAACTTTTATTTGACTTACTTGCTTATGCTTTTCATAAATAAAGTTCTGTGATTTAATAATTAGATTGAAATCAGTTGTCGAGACTAAATTAAGCGTGTGGGTTGCGCATCGAATATGATTTGGTAAAACTAGTTCCAAAACACGATTTGATGAATCTGTTAATTCTTCATCCAGAATATTGTCCTCGTTTTCGTTACTTTCTTCGACGAGAACGCCGAATTCTTTGAAGGCCTTAACGAAATTCGATCCATTGTCCGTTGTTGTTGCTACCAAGTTGCTAATATTTAGACCGTATTCGGTATGAATATCGTTTATAATTTACCAATCGATTCAAAAGAATGGGTACCTCCAAATCGTTTGCAAGTAAGCGAAATTGACTTTCTTTCAAATTTTTCATTCAGCCAATGGCATGTGTAACCGAAAAAGCTTCGGTGCTTTGTCGACCAAATATCTGCTGTGGTACAAAAAAAACTTCCACTTTTTATTATGTCTTTGGTTTTAGCCTTAAAGGTATCAAAAGTTGAGTCCATTAGCTTCATTGCCGTTGTGGAAGTTGATTCCACAAGTGACACAGGTAGCATATTTTTAGCAATAAACTTAAGTACTAGTAAGTCAAATACTGATTGCGTGTTTGGTGCTTTTTTTCTACTTTCATCATCAACTTGTACTCATCAAACATTTTCTTATGTTGCGTGCGCAGATGGCGAATAAAATTTGATGTCACATGCATTGTGCCTGATAATACCTTATCGCAGTTGTTGCACTTTGCAATGACTTTTCCTTTATTATGTTTTCTTATAGTCTCCTTGATCTGGAGAAATACTGTCAAAATTAATTACATATATGTATATAATTTAACAAGCAAATTTCAAACCTTTGTTTTAATTGAAAAAAAAAAATATTTAAAAAGCAAACTCCTAGGCGAACATATAGTAGATGTTGATTCCAATAAAGTGCTGCTATCCGTCTTCATTAGTATGATCAGAATTAAACAATCGTTTTCGCGTTATTTGTGTAGCAGAATATGTAGGATCCATCGATTCATCATCATTTGAGAAATCACTTGCTGAAGACATTTTTAATCGTTAAACCAAACATTTTACCCGCGAGAAAATAACAAACTTTTGCTGACAAACTTTTTTTTTCACTCAATTCAAAGAGCGCAAGTTGTAAATCTCTGAGAAATGTTGCAGACAGAAATGAGTGTTTTTATTTTGCTTTACAGACCAGTGATGGAAAGTTGAAACATTGAGATGGTACTGACCACCAAGCAAAAGAGTACTTTATTCAAAATGTTGGTTGGTACTTTATAAAACATTTATTCTTATTATTATAAAATATATTCAAAAACACAAAAATTTAAAAAAAAAAATAATAAATTAATTAATTTTAATATAATAATATAAAATTTTGGTAAACAAACTAACAATTAATTCGTTATGATATAAATATATATGTAAATGCAAATGTAAATACACAGAGGAAAAATTAATGTAAAATCGTAGAAAACGAGATTGATTTTAAATTTTTTCGGCAGTGATTTCACATAATAGTTTTACTCCATGTTAATCCTACATGATTTACATGAATAACTTGCAAGCAACATTTTTTCTATTAAAATAATTTTAATTAATTCCAGCAAAGTTAGAGCAAAAATACATTGATATTGAAATAATACTACGAATCACGTTGGATTAAAGATATTTCAAGTTGAAACAACGTGAATATAATGTCGAATCAATTAATTTTAAGTGTGAAATCACAGTGAGAAGAATACAACATATGTTTTTATTTTAGAATGATTGTGAACAATTTCTCCTGAACTAGGCAGAGAGAAAGAATATTATTATTTATTTTCCTGTTGCACTTTGTTGTTTTCCCCGATGCTTACAGAAGCACTCATAGTCAAAAGACACCAGCAGAAAAGGCCCGATATGATTTCGTCATCATTCTACTTCGAAAATTGGATGTATTTAACTAAATAATTATAACTAAAAGAAAACGAATACGGGAATTTTTCTTCTTTTTAAATATAAAAATTCTTGTTTTTCTTCTTGTAGTGTTGTGTTTTTTTCACATAAAACACGTAAACGGGATTTTATGGATTCCATATTGAACAATGTTATTTTAACATTATACATTTAAAATGAATATGAAACAATGATCATTTTAAATAAAGTCCGTACTTTAATTTACTATGAATTTCAATCAGCATTGCGCCTGGGTAATTTGACATTGGTATTTTTTCTCTGTGTATATGTATACTTTCTAGAAATGTATAAATGTTTACTGATTGAAGTAGCCTCCATTTTTTGCAAAGTTTCAACGCATCGTTTTATTTTCGTTCTCATTTTCCGAGCGAAAACTTTATTTTACAAATTTTCTAATGGTGTTCAAAATATGTTTGTAAACTATTGGTGAGTAAAAATAGTGAATACATACTGTGTTATACACTTATCGAAACTATGTAGTCGAAACGCATTTTAAATGACATTTGTGCTTGAAAAATAACAATATTTTTGCGACAAAACATGAAACGAAAAAGAACAATAAATTGTATGTTATTGGCAAGTCGAATATGTTGTCAATGTTTAAAAAAAGACACCTTGGATTTATTTACAAGCATAAATAAATAAGAGTACTAAAACTGACGCGGGGGTACTGTGGTATATATGAAAAGAAAAAGTACTGAAAATAGTACCATAGTTCTGAGTTTCCATCACTGTTACAGACTGAAATTTGCAGTGCTACCAAATAAAATAAAGTTATTCAGGGATGGAAAGTTTATTTTTATTAAACACAAAAAATGCTTTTTTTTAATATTAAATTGTGTATTTTACTTTAGTTTACAAAAACAGGTAAGGAAATTAAACAAATTTTTAAGCTTAGATTATTTGTTATAAAATATTTGGATTGTAAAATCGTTTTATTGTTTTTTTCATTATATTAAAAATATTTTGTAGTTGTATTTTTCCCTGACGATGATACAACCGATATCGAAATATTGGTTAATTTACATAATAAAATTATATTAATTATAATATTTATAATTTTTGTTATGAAAAAGTGAACCTCAAGCATGAAATAAGATAGACAACAATTTAATAAATAAAGGATAAATAAAATATATTTTAGTTTGTTATTTTTTTTTTTTTTTTTTTTTTTTCAGTATTTCTTTCTAAATTAGTAGTAATATTGACATGAATTGATAATCTATAATAGTATATAAATTAGATAATCAACTTTGTTTCTACAATATTAACTAAGATTATTTTTTGAGTGTAAGAATGTTTTTTCTTTTCATTATTTACGATTAACTATTTAAGCAACAACGACGATCTTCATTGACTGCTGGGCCCATCATCAGTGATGATTCTTTTTTTTCTTCTTTCTTTTGATTTTTTTTAAAGTATAATTTTCATTCATTAAATTTATATTGGTATTTTTTTTTTCCAATATTGTCAGTCCAATTCACATTCGTCCCCTTTGTCCGAATTTTTAATAATTTAAGAAAATAACTCTCATTATGTTTTATTTTTATTATTTTCTCAACAATATTTTCGCATCAATCATTGAGTAATGATCATTTGGTTTTTTTTTATATATATATATATTTCCCCCCCAACTTATTATTATTATCTTCTTTTTTTTTCAATAAATTTTGTTAATATAAATATTGCAAAAATGAATCTATAAGTCTTTTGACATGGGAAGGATGGTTGAAAATAATATGTGAGTACAAGATCATAATTGTGTCTATAATAGGGACAGATTTAATACTTATTATTATTATCTTCTTTTTTTTCAATAAATTTTGTTAATATAAATATTGCAAAAATGAATCTATAAGTCTTTTGACATGGGAAGGATGGTTGAAAATAATATGTGAGTACAAGATCATAATTGTGTCTATAATAGGGACAGATTTAAACTTAGGGTATAAGTTCTGTCTAAGGCGTTTAATTTGGACAATTTGGGAAAGAAAAGTGTCCCCAGGTGACATGCCACCTCGTCATGTAGCTGTTTGTGCTTTTAATCTAATTTCGCACACTATAGGTGTGAGAGTGTGCTATATGCTTACGCGTCAAAACACGGGCTAAGAACTAGCGGGTTAACCCATGCCATTAACCAAAGTATTTTGTACGGTTTAAATGTTTTGAATTTGACGAATGTCCTTGAAGGATTAATTAAATATTATAAGGCAGTTCTAGTCATTTAACTCCACTAACCTAAAATGGTTATCGTAGTGTTTAAGAACTTATTCTTTTCAAACGATAATTAAGTTGGTTGAAATATGAAGTAGAGTTTCGCTTATTTTACAGCCGTGTTGATTTTTTTCCCAACGAAAGTCTTGTCTGTTTTATAGAGTCCAACTTCTAGATTCATAATCGTGATCTTGAAGCATTTAATATAGGCGAGATAATGCAAGTTCGTTTTTATGACTTTTCTGAAGTATTTAATGTTGCAGCATAGAATTTGTATCACTATTATAGAAAGAAAATTTTTAGAAGGGTAGATCCAAGTTTCACATTAGATAAAGTTCATACACAACAGTTCATACAGTACATACAAATCAGGCACAATCATTTTATTTTATAGTTTATTCTTCCCATATATTATATTAAAAAAAAAAAAAAAAAAAAAAAAAAAAAAAAAAACTTTAACTAGATTGGAAGAAAGGAGAATTTTGTTTTTTTTTTACGTATATGTAATTACTTTTTCCATTTTATTTTCTATTTTGAACCTTTCATATTTTAAATTGGTTTTCCATTTGGAATTAATCTTGTGGTGGATTTCTATAATTTTGTCTTAAACGACATACATTTTTTTTGAACTAGTATTAAGTCGTTATGAATACGAGGAATTCAGTTCGCGGTAAAGCAGTCCATACTGGTGCTCGAGGACGAAGTGTAAGTAGTTCTTCTGCATCTAGAAATAATATTTCCATAGAGTTACAGGCCTCTGCACCGAAATCGATGAATAAGTCATTCAGCGAGGTGGCCAAAGTTCACCTTGTGCGGGCTATCATCGACAGAGGTGTTGATAATGGTGCCATCTCCCATACCAAGTGGGACCTGGTTAAACAAAAATTAATGGGAGTGTTCTGGACCATCCTCAAGGAGAATCCAGGGCCACCTCCTCAATGCGATGATGCTGGTTGGTTCCAGGGTCACGTGAAACTGATGGCTTAGTACCAAAAATAGTTACGCTTTTTTCCCCTTAAACGTCCGAATTTCGAAAAAGTACCAAAATCGTATTTGGATTTTTTAGATAAGTTTCAAATGTGATATAACCCTTATTTCTATGTTTATGGGTTTAAAAGATAGATGGGGTGACAAAAAAGCACCAAAATGCAGGTTTTACCCGTTTACTCCGTTAAAGGGCTGAATTTCCAAAAAGTACCAGACACCTGTCCGCTTATTTTTCTAAAGAACAACGATAAGTATTAAATTTTTTTTGTATCTCTTTTAGTTTTAGAGATATAAGGGTACCGAATACACATCTGGCAACACTAAATATTACAGCCTCCCATACATACCAAAGCTCACAGAAAACATACAAATTCAAGAAATAATAAACGACAACGAAGTAAAATTGGCGCACAGAGCGAGCAAAACAATCAATACTCTATTTACACAAACAAAAACAAAAATAGAAAAAAGTGAGCAAATTAATCTTGTGTATGAAATCACATGTTTAGGTAAAACAGATGAGGAGTGTGGTAAAGTTTACGTGGGTACTACAAAGAGTAGCCTTGGTACAAGAATATAAGAACACGAAACAGACATAAGGAAAAATAAAATAACTACATCTCTGGCTATACACTATGTTGAAGAAAAACATTTACCCGATCTCACAAACGTTAAAATATTAGACAAAGAAAACAGAACATATAAACGATATACACTGGAAAGTTTAAGAATTCAGGAAAAAGCTACGAATGCCTTAAATACAAAAATTGACAAAAACAAAACGAATACAATTTATACAATCGCAATATTTTTGTTTAGTTCTGCTTCTGTAATACTTAGTTTAATACAATTTAATTATACTGTGATATTTTTTATTTATATTTTTGCATTTGTTTTGTTTAATTAAATTTATGTTTTATGTTGTGTTTATGTAAAACGAAATGTGTGTTAAATATTCAAAATGCAAAACTATTGACGAAAGATTATATGTGAGTCATATTATTCCTGTAGAACTAAGTTATCGTTGTTGCTATTAAACTATTATTTTTCAATTGTGTATTTATTTTGATGTTGCCAGATCTAATAAAATATCCCTGATGATGTTGGGAATCTCCAACGAAGCGTCGGAAAAAATTATGATATAATCTTTTATTTGCATAGAATACATGACCTTAATAAGCCCGTTTTAGAATTTTCTAAACAAATCAATAATAAAATAAGGAAAAGGTCGATAAAAACTTAAATATACAAATTAAATTTGTTTTTAATGCAAATTCCCAATTTATTGCAAGCACAGGCAGTAAAATAAAATACACTAAAAAATGTTTTATATATTGAAAACTAGTTCATTAAATTGTATTATATTGTAATGCATTAATGTGTGATATGGATATACACAAAACAATTTATGCTATTTTAAATAGCAAATTATAATTGAACAAGTTGCAATGCCAAGAATTATTAAAAAGCGCTAAAACATTGCCCAAAGAATAAAATTGACTACAATGTCAATAATACTACTGGTAACATGCCGTGTACTAGAAATTCATATGCACATGTAGATTTCGTCAATACACGCACGTAAAATGCGTACATTTGCTCCATGCCGTGTACTAGTAACATTCATATAGCCATTTACATGTGTATACATGTGCTATCTTTGCAAATGTGACAGCTTCGGCCACATGCGTTACATTATCGTGTACTATCAAAATTTCGTTTCATGTTATTACTGCGTATCATTCAAAAACTGTAACCGAAGTGCTTAACATTCTCGTGACGTCAGAGTCGCATGCGCACGTGGCTTTTTACATATAGGCTTAAGATAAATTCCAAGAAAACGGTAGGAGATGGGCGGATGAAATGTAAAAAAAATGCTTGTAAATAAATCCAAGGTGTCTTTTTTTAAACATTGACAACATATTCGACTTGCCAATAACATACAATTTATTGTTCTTTTTCGTTTCATGTTTTGTCGCAAAAATTTGATATTTTTCAAGCACAAATGTCATTCAAAATGCGTTTCGACTACATAGTTTCGATAAGTGTATAACACAGTATGTATTCACTATTTTTACTCACCAATAGTTTACAAACATATTTTGAACACCACTAGAAGACAATAAGAAAAAAAATCTTAGTCCGAATAAACTGTGTAAAATTATAAAGTAATTTGTTTTTTTTTCGTCAATTTTAAAAAGGCAAGGCAGATTTTGGGTTTCATATATTGTTCACGTGTTTTAACATAAAAAAATTTGTTAGGGAATTCCTATTATTTTGAACCCTTGGGGCAACTAATTCGCTCAGAAAAATAGCCACTTGGGAGAAGGTCCCACAGATAAAGGTATGCCTTACGGAATCTAAAACCCAACAACATAAACTTACCGTATTCGACGACACAAGTTTGAACGTCATATTGTGGACCTAAATCAAATGTTTTGAGAAACCACATGTGCTAGTCATGAAAAAAAAGCTGCATACCGATTTTGAAATCCACGCCATAACAAAGATATCTAAATTATCTCTAATCATAACATTTTAAAACCCCAATTGTTGAAATTTAGTTAAAAAAATACATATTCAAAGTATTAATTATTAGTAGAACATAAATTCCTAAAGATCTACTGAATTATTAAAATAACCCAATTCCTCAATCCTATGTATCTACTCATATATTTGAATTAACCAATTAAAACATTGAAAGACCCTTAGGTTATTTAGATTTTTCCCCCTTTACTAAAACTATAAAATTAAATATAATTAAATATGTTAACCGGAATAAATATTAATATTATAGTGTTATTATAGAATAAAAGTAAATGAAAAGTGAATTAAATTCATTAACGATCTAGAATTACTTAAAGCAACTACACCTTCAATTATAATTATAATTTCTTCTTAAGTATATGATCTAACTATATTCTTTTAAATTAGTAGTAATATTGACATGAATTGATAATCTATAATAGTATATAAATTAGATAATCAACTTTGTTTCTACAATATTAACTAAGATTATTTTTTGAGTGTAAGAATGTTTTTTCTTTTCATTATTTACGATTAACTATTTAAGCAACAACGACGATCTTCATTAAATTTATATTGGTATTTTTTTTTCCAATATTGTCAGTCAATTCACATTCGTCCCCTTTGTCCGAATTTTTAATAATTTAAGAAAATAACTCTCATTATGTTTTATTTTTATTATTTTCTCAACAATATTTTCGCATCAATCATTGAGTAATGATCATTTGGTTTTTTTTTATATATATATATATTTCCCCCCCAACTTATTATTATTATCTTCTTTTTTTTTCAATAAATTTTGTTAATATAAATATTGCAAAAATGAATCTATAAGTCTTTTGACATGGGAAGGATGGTTGAAAATAATATGTGAGTACAAGATCATAATTGTGTCTATAATAGGGACAGATTTAATACTTATTATTATTATCTTCTTTTTTTTTTCAATAAATTTTGTTAATATAAATATTGCAAAAATGAATCTATAAGTCTTTTGACATGGGAAGGATGGTTGAAAATAATATGTGAGTACAAGATCATAATTGTGTCTATAATAGGGACAGATTTAAACTTAGGGTATAAGTTCTGTCTAAGGCGTTTAATTTGGACAATTTGGGAGGGAAAAGTGTCCCCAGGTGACATGCCACCTCGTCATGTAGCTGTTTGTGCTTTTAATCTAATTTCGCACACTATAGGTGTGAGAGTGTGCTATATGCTTACGCGTCAAAACACGGGTTAAGAACTAGCGGGTTAACCCATGCCATTAACCAAAGTATTTTGTACGGTTTAAATGTTTTGAATTTGACGAATGTCCTTGAAGGATTAATTAAATATTATAAGGCAGTTCTAGTCATTTAACTCCACTAACTTAAAATGGTTATCGTAGTGTTTAAGAACTTATTCTTTTCAAACGATAATTAAGTTGGTTGAAATATGAAGTAGAGTTTCGCTTATTTTACAGCCGTGTTGATTTTTTTCCCAACGAAAGTCTTGTCTGTTTTATAGAGTCCAACTTCTAGATTCATAATCGTGATCTTGAACCATTTAATATAGGCGAGATAATGCAAGTTCGTTTTTATGACTTTTCTGAAGTATTTAATGTTGCAGCATAGAATTTGTATCACTATTATAGAAAGAAAATTTTTAGAAGGGTAGATCCAAGTTTCACATTAGATAAAGTTCATAACGTTGCATCCTTTTAGAGACATAATATAGACACGAATATTTTCAGGCACAATCATTTTATTTTATAGTTTATTCTTCCCATATATTATATGAAAAAAAAAAAAAAAAAAAAAAAAAAAAAAAAAAAAAAAAAAACTTTAACTAGATTGGAAGAAAGGAGAATTTTGTTTTTTTTTTACGTATATGTAATTACTTTTTCCATTTTATTTTCTATTTTGAACCTTTCATATTTTAAATTGGTTTTCCATTTGGAATTAATCTTGTGGTGGATTTCTATAATTTTGTCTTAAACGACATACATTTTTTTTGAACTAGTATTAAGTCATTATGAATACGAGGAATTCAGTTCGCGGTAAAGCAGTCCATACTGGTGCTCGAGGACGAAGTGTAAGTAGTTCTTCTGCATCTAGAAATAATATTTCCATAGAGTTACAGGCCTCTGCACCGAAATCGATGAATAAGTCATTCAGCGAGGTGGCCAAAGTTCACCTTGTGCGGGCTATCATCGACAGAGGTGTTGATAATGGTGCCATCTCCCATACCAAGTGGGACCTGGTTAAACAAAAATTAATGGGAGTGTTCTGGACCATCCTCAAGGAGAATCCAGGGCCACCTCCTCAATGCGATGATGCTGGTTGGTTCCAGGGTCACGTGAAACTGATGGCTTAGTACCAAAAATAGTTACGCTTTTTTCCCCTTAAACGTCCGAATTTCGAAAAAGTACCAAAATCGTATTTGGATTTTTTAGATAAGTTTCAAATGTGATATAACCCTTATTTCTATGTTTATGGGTTTAAAAGATAGATGGGGTGACAAAAAAGCACCAAAATGCAGGTTTTACCCGTTTACTCCGTTAAAGGGCTGAATTTCCAAAAAGTACCAGACACCTGTCCGCTTATTTTTCTAAAGAACAACGATAAGTATTAAATTTTTTTTGTATCTCTTTTAGTTTTAGAGATATAAGGGTACCGAATACACATCTGGCAACACTAAATATTACAGCCTCCCATACATACCAAAGCTCACAGAAAACATACAAATTCAAGAAATAATAAACGACAACGAAGTAAAATTGGCGCACAGAGCGAGCAAAACAATCAATACTCTATTTACACAAACAAAAATAGAAAAAAGTGAGCAAATTAATCTTGTGTATGAAATCACATGTTTAGGTAAAACAGATGAGGAGTGTGGTAAAGTTTACGTGGGTACTACAAAGAGTAGCCTTGGTACAAGAATATAAGAACACGAAACAGACATAAGGAAAAATAAAATAACTACATCTCTGGCTATACACTATGTTGAAGAAAAACATTTACCCGATCTCACAAACGTTAAAATATTAGACAAAGAAAACAGAACATATAAACGATATACACTGGAAAGTTTAAGAATTCAGGAAAAAGCTACGAATGCCTTAAATACAAAAATTGACAAAAACAAAACGAATACAATTTATACAATCGCAATATTTTTGTTTAGTTCTGCTTCTGTAATACTTAGTTTAATACAATTTAATTATACTGTGATATTTTTTATTTATATTTTTGCATTTGTTTTGTTTAATTAAATTTATGTTTTATGTTGTGTTTATGTAAAACGAAATGTGTGTTAAATATTCAAAATGCAAAACTATTGACGAAAGATTATATGTGAGTCATATTATTCCTGTAGAACTAAGTTATCGTTGTTGCTATTAAACTATTATTTTTCAATTGTGTATTTATTTTGATGTTGCCAGATCTAATAAAATATCCCTGATGATGTTGGGAATCTCCAACGAAGCGTCGGAAAAAATTATGATATAATCTTTTATTTGCATAGAATACATGACCTTAATAAGCCCGTTTTAGAATTTTCTAAACAAATCAATAATAAAATAAGGAAAAGGTCGATAAAAACTTAAATATACAAATTAAATTTGTTTTTAATGCAAATTCCCAATTTATTGCAAGCACAGGCAGTAAAATAAAATACACTAAAAAATGTTTTATATATTGAAAACTAGTTCATTAAATTGTATTATATTGTAATGCATTAATGTGTGATATGGATATACACAAAACAATTTATGCTATTTTAAATAGCAAATTATAATTGAACAAGTTGCAATGCCAAGAATTATTAAAAAGCGCTAAAACATTGCCCAAAGAATAAAATTGACTACAATGTCAATAATACTACTGGTAACATGCCGTGTACTAGAAATTCATATGCACATGTAGATTTCGTCAATACACGCACGTAAAATGCGTACATTTGCTCCATGCCGTGTACTAGTAACATTCATATAGCCATTTACATGTGTATACATGTGCTATCTTTGCAAATGTGACAGCTTCGGCCACATGCGTTACATTATCGTGTACTATTCGTTTCATGTTATTACTGCGTATCATTCAAAAACTGTAACCGAAGTGCTTAACATTCTCGTGACGTCAGAGTCGCATGCGCACGTGGCTTTTTACATGCCGTGTATATAGGCTTAAGATAAATTCCAAGAAAACGGTAGGAGATGGGCGGATGAAATGTAAAAAAAATGCTTGTAAATAAATCCAAGGTGTCTTTTTTTAAACATTGACAACATATTCGACTTGCCAATAACATACAATTTATTGTTCTTTTTCGTTTCATGTTTTGTCGCAAAAATTTGATATTTTTCAAGCACAAATGTCATTCAAAATGCGTTTCGACTACATAGTTTCGATAAGTGTATAACACAGTATGTATTCACTATTTTTACTCACCAATAGTTTACAAACATATTTTGAACACCACTAGAAGACAATAAGAAAAAAAATCTTAATCCGAATAAACTGTGTAAAATTATAAAGTAATTTGTTTTTTTTTCGTCAATTTTAAAAAGGCAAGGCAGATTTTGGGTTTCATATATTGTTCACGTGTTTTAACATAAAAAAATTTGTTAGGGAATTCCTATTATTTTGAACCCTTGGGGCAACTAATTCGCTCAGAAAAATAGCCACTTGGGAGAAGGTCCCACAGATAAAGGTATGCCTTACGGAATCTAAAACCCAACAACATAAACTTACCGTATTCGACGACACAAGTTTGAACGTCATATTGTGGACCTAAATCAAATGTTTTGAGAAACCACATGTGCTAGTCATGAAAAAAAAGCTGCATACCGATTTTGAAATCCACGCCATAACAAAGATATCTAAATTATCTCTAATCATAACATTTTAAAACCCCAATTGTTGAAATTTAGTTAAAAAAATACATATTCAAAGTATTAATTATTAGTAGAACATAAATTCCTAAAGATCTACTGAATTATTAAAATAACCCAATTCCTCAATCCTATGTATCTACTCATATATTTGAATTAACCAATTAAAACATTGAAAGACCCTTAGGTTATTTAGATTTTTCCCCCTTTACTAAAACTATAAAATTAAATATAATTAAATATGTTAACCGGAATAAATATTAATATTATAGTGTTATTATAGAATAAAAGTAAATGAAAAGTGAATTAAATTCATTAACGATCTAGAATTACTTAAAGCAACTACACCTTCAATTATAATTATAATTTCTTCTTAAGTATATGATCTAACTATATTCTTTTAAATTAGTAGTAATATTGACATGAATTGATAATCTATAATAGTATATAAATTAGATAATCAACTTTGTTTCTACAATATTAACTAAGATTATTTTTTGAGTGTAAGAATGTTTTTTCTTTTCATTATTTACGATTAACTATTTAAGCAACAACGACGATCTTCATTGACTGCTGGGCCCATCATCAGTGATGATTCTTTTTTTTCTTCTTTCTTTTGATTTTTTTTAAAGTATAATTTTCATTCATTAAATTTATATTGGTATTTTTTTTTTCCAATATTGTCAGTCAATTCACATTCGTCCCCTTTGTCCGAATTTTTAATAATTTAAGAAAATAACTCTCATTATGTTTTATTTTTATTATTTTCTCAACAATATTTTTGCATCAATCATTGAGTAATGATCATTTGGTTTTTTTTTATATATATATATATTTCCCCCCCAACTTATTATTATTATCTTCTTTTTTTTTCAATAAATTTTGTTAATATAAATATTGCAAAAATGAATCTATAAGTCTTTTGACATGGGAAGGATGGTTGAAAATAATATGTGAGTACAAGATCATAATTGTGTCTATAATAGGGACAGATTTAATACTTATTATTATTATCTTCTTTTTTTTTTCAATAAATTTTGTTAATATAAATATTGCAAAAATGAATCTATAAGTCTTTTGACATGGGAAGGATGGTTGAAAATAATATGTGAGTACAAGATCATAATTGTGTCTATAATAGGGACAGATTTAAACTTAGGGTATAAGTTCTGTCTAAGGCGTTTAATTTGGACAATTTGGGAGGGAAAAGTGTCCCCAGGTGACATGCCACCTCGTCATGTAGCTGTTTGTGCTTTTAATCTAATTTCGCACACTATAGGTGTGAGAGTGTGCTATATGCTTACGCGTCAAAACACGGGTTAAGAACTAGCGGGTTAACCCATGCCATTAACCAAAGTATTTTGTACGGTTTAAATGTTTTGAATTTGACGAATGTCCTTGAAGGATTAATTAAATATTATAAGGCAGTTCTAGTCATTTAACTCCACTAACCTAAAATGGTTATCGTAGTGTTTAAGAACTTATTCTTTTCAAACGATAATTAAGTTGGTTGAAATATGAAGTAGAGTTTCGCTTATTTTACAGCCGTGTTGATTTTTTTCCCAACGAAAGTCTTGTCTGTTTTATAGAGTCCAACTTCTAGATTCATAATCGTGATCTTGAACCATTTAATATAGGCGAGATAATGCAAGTTCGTTTTTATGACTTTTCTGAAGTATTTAATGTTGCAGCATAGAATTTGTATCACTATTATAGAAAGAAAATTTTTAGAAGGGTAGATCCAAGTTTCACATTAGATAAAGTTCATAACGTTGCATCCTTTTAGAGACATAATATAGACACGAATATTTTCAGGCACAATCATTTTATTTTATAGTTTATTCTTCCCATATATTATATGAAAAAAAAAAAAAAAAAAAAAAAAAAAAAAACTTTAACTAGATTGGAAGAAAGGAGAATTTTGTTTTTTTTTTACGTATATGTAATTACTTTTTCCATTTTATTTTCTATTTTGAACCTTTCATATTTTAAATTGGTTTTCCATTTGGAATTAATCTTGTGGTGGATTTCTATAATTTTGTCTTAAACGACATACATTTTTTTTGAACTAGTATTAAGTCGTTATGAATACGAGGAATTCAGTTCGCGGTAAAGCAGTCCATACTGGTGCTCGAGGACGAAGTGTAAGTAGTTCTTCTGCATCTAGAAATAATATTTCCATAGAGTTACAGGCCTCTGCACCGAAATCGATGAATAAGTCATTCAGCGAGGTGGCCAAAGTTCACCTTGTGCGGGCTATCATCGACAGAGGTGTTGATAATGGTGCCATCTCCCATACCAAGTGGGACCTGGTTAAACAAAAATTAATGGGAGTGTTCTGGACCATCCTCAAGGAGAATCCAGGGCCACCTCCTCAATGCGATGATGCTGGTTGGTTCCAGGGTCACGTGAAACTGATGGCTTAGTACCAAAAATAGTTACGCTTTTTTCCCCTTAAACGTCCGAATTTCGAAAAAGTACCAAAATCGTATTTGGATTTTTTAGATAAGTTTCAAATGTGATATAACCCTTATTTCTATGTTTATGGGTTTAAAAGATAGATGGGGTGACAAAAAAGCACCAAAATGCAGGTTTTACCCGTTTACTCCGTTAAAGGGCTGAATTTCCAAAAAGTACCAGACACCTGTCCGCTTATTTTTCTAAAGAACAACGATAAGTATTAAATTTTTTTTGTATCTCTTTTAGTTTTAGAGATATAAGGGTACCGAATACACATCTGGCAACACTAAATATTACAGCCTCCCATACATACCAAAGCTCACAGAAAACATACAAATTCAAGAAATAATAAACGACAACGAAGTAAAATTGGCGCACAGAGCGAGCAAAACAATCAATACTCTATTTACACAAACAAAAACAAAAATAGAAAAAAGTGAGCAAATTAATCTTGTGTATGAAATCACATGTTTAGGTAAAACAGATGAGGAGTGTGGTAAAGTTTACGTGGGTACTACAAAGAGTAGCCTTGGTACAAGAATATAAGAACACGAAACAGACATAAGGAAAAATAAAATAACTACATCTCTGGCTATACACTATGTTGAAGAAAAACATTTACCCGATCTCACAAACGTTAAAATATTAGACAAAGAAAACAGAACATATAAACGATATACACTGGAAAGTTCTGCTTCTGTAATACTTAGTTTAATACAATTTAATTATACTGTGATATTTTTTATTTATATTTTTGCATTTGTTTTGTTTAATTAAATTTATGTTTTATGTTGTGTTTATGTAAAACGAAATGTGTGTTAAATATTCAAAATGCAAAACTATTGACGAAAGATTATATGTGAGTCATATTATTCCTGTAGAACTAAGTTATCGTTGTTGCTATTAAACTATTATTTTTCAATTGTGTATTTATTTTGATGTTGCCAGATCTAATAAAATATCCCTGATGATGTTGGGAATCTCCAACGAAGCGTCGGAACAAATTATGATATAATCTTTTATTTGCATAGAATACATGACCTTAATAAGCCCGTTTTAGAATTTTCTAAACAAATCAATAATAAAATAAGGAAAAGGTCGATAAAAACTTAAATATACAAATTAAATTTGTTTTTAATGCAAATTCCCAATTTATTGCAAGCACAGGCAGTAAAATAAAATACACTAAAAAATGTTTTATATATTGAAAACTAGTTCATTAAATTGTATTATATTGTAATGCATTAATGTGTGATATGGATATACACAAAACAATTTATGCTATTTTAAATAGCAAATTATAATTGAACAAGTTGCAATGCCAAGAATTATTAAAAAGCGCTAAAACATTGCCCAAAGAATAAAATTGACTACAATGTCAATAATACTACTGGTAACATGCCGTGTACTAGAAATTCATATGCACATGTAGATTTCGTCAATACACGCACGTAAAATGCGTACATTTGCTCCATGCCGTGTACTAGTAACATTCATATAGCCATTTACATGTGTATACATGTGCTATCTTTGCAAATGTGACAGCTTCGGCCACATGCGTTACATTATCGTGTACTATCAAAATTTCGTTTCATGTTATTACTGCGTATCATTCAAAAACTGTAACCGAAGTGCTTAACATTCTCGTGACGTCAGAGTCGCATGCGCACGTGGCTTTTTACATGCCGTGTATATAGGCTTAAGCTAAATTCCAAGAAAACGGTAGGAGATGGGCGGATGAAATGTAAAAAAATGCTTGTAAATAAATCCAAGGTGTCTTTTTTTAAACATTGACAACATATTCGACTTGCCAATAACATACAATTTATTGTTCTTTTTCGTTTCATGTTTTGTCGCAAAAATTTGATATTTTTCAAGCACAAATGTCATTCAAAATGCGTTTCGACTACATAGTTTCGATAAGTGTATAACACAGTATGTATTCACTATTTTTACTCACCAATAGTTTACAAACATATTTTGAACACCACTAGAAGACAATAAGAAAAAAAATCTTTATCCGAATAAACTGTGTAAAATTATAAAGTAATTTGTTTTAAGACCCGAGTGAAAATCGTATTAGGATCTGGACCGATTTAACAAAGAGGATTTTTTTTCGTCAATTTTAAAAAGGCAAGGCAGATTTTGGATTTCATATATTGTTCACGTGTTTTAACATAAAAAAATTTGTTAGGGAATTCCTATTATTTTGAACCCTTGGGGCAACTAATTCGCTCAGAAAAATAGCCACTTGGGAGAAGGTCCCACAGATAAAGGTATGCCTTACGGAATCTAAAACCCAACAACATAAACTTACCGTATTCGACGACACAAGTTTGAACGTCATATTGTGGACCTAAATCAAATGTTTTGAGAAACCACATGTGCTAGTCATGAAAAAAAAGCTGCATACCGATTTTGAAATCCACGCCATAACAAAGATATCTAAATTATCTCTAATCATAACATTTTAAAACCCCAATTGTTGAAATTTAGTTAAAAAAATACATATTCAAAGTATTAATTATTAGTAGAACATAAATTCCTAAAGATCTACTGAATTATTAAAATAACCCAATCCTATGTATCTACTCATATATTTGAATTAACCAATTAAAACATTGAAAGACCCTTAGGTTATTTAGATTTTTCCCCCTTTACTAAAACTATAAAATTAAATATAATTAAATATGTTAACCGGAATAAATATTAATATTATAGTGTTATTATAGAATAAAAGTAAATGAAAAGTGAATTAAATTCATTAACGATCTAGAATTACTTAAAGCAACTACACCTTCAATTATAATTATAATTTCTTCTTAAGTATATGATCTAACTATATTCTTTTAAATTAGTAGTAATATTGACATGAATTGATAATCTATAATAGTATATAAATTAGATAATCAACTTTGTTTCTACAATATTAACTAAGATTATTTTTTGAGTGTAAGAATGTTTTTTCTTTTCATTATTTACGATTAACTATTTAAGCAACAACGACGATCTTCATTGACTGCTGGGCCCATCATCAGTGATGATTCTTTTTTTTCTTCTTTCTTTTGATTTTTTTTAAAGTATAATTTTCATTCATTAAATTTATATTGGTATTTTTTTTTTCCAATATTGTCAGTCCTATTCACATTCGTCCCCTTTGTCCGAATTTTTAATAATTTAAGAAAATAACTCTCATTATGTTTTATTTTTATTATTTTCTCAACAATATTTTCGCATCAATCATTGAGTAATGATCATTTGGTTTTTTTTTATATATATATATATTTCCCCCCCAACTTATTATTATTATCTTCTTTTTTTTTCAATAAATTTTGTTAATATAAATATTGCAAAAATGAATCTATAAGTCTTTTGACATGGGAAGGATGGTTGAAAATAATATGTGAGTACAAGATCATAATTGTGTCTATAATAGGGACAGATTTAATACTTATTATTATTATCTTCTTTTTTTTTCAATAAATTTTGTTAATATAAATATTGCAAAATTGAATCTATAAGTCTTTTGACATGGGAAGGATGGTTGAAAATAATATGTGAGTACAAGATCATAATTGTGTCTATAATAGGGACAGATTTAAACTTAGGGTATAAGTTCTGTCTAAGGCGTTTAATTTGGACAATTTGGGAGGGAAAAGTGTCCCCAGGTGACATGCCACCTCGTCATGTAGCTGTTTGTGCTTTTAATCTAATTTCGCACACTATAGGTGTGAGAGTGTGCTATATGCTTACGCGTCAAAACACGGGCTAAGAACTAGCGGGTTAACCCATGCCATTAACCAAAGTATTTTGTACGGTTTAAATGTTTTGAATTTGACGAATGTCCTTGAAGGATTAATTAAATATTATAAGGCAGTTCTAGTCATTTAACTCCACTAACCTAAAATGGTTATCGTAGTGTTTAAGAACTTATTCTTTTCAAACGATAATTAAGTTGGTTGAAATATGAAGTAGAGTTTCGCTTATTTTACAGCCGTGTTGATTTTTTTCCCAACGAAAGTCTTGTCTGTTTTATAGAGTCCAACTTCTAGATTCATAACCGTGATCTTGAAGCATTTAATATAGGCGAGATAATGCAAGTTCGTTTTTATGACTTTTCTGAAGTATTTAATGTTGCAGCATAGAATTTGTATCACTATTATAGAAAGAAAATTTTTAGAAGGGTAGATCCAAGTTTCACATTAGATAAAGTTCATACACAACAGTTCATACAGTACATACAAATCAGGCACAATCATTTTATTTTATAGTTTATTCTTCCCATATATTATATGAAAAAAAAAAAAAAAAAAAAAAAAAAAAAAAAAACTTTAACTAGATTGGAAGAAAGGAGAATTTTGTTTTTTTTTTACGTATATGTAATTACTTTTTCCATTTTATTTTCTATTTTGAACCTTTCATATTTTAAATTGGTTTTCCATTTGGAATTAATCTTGTGGTGGATTTCTATAATTTTGTCTTAAACGACATACATTTTTTTTGAACTAGTATTAAGTCGTTATGAATACGAGGAATTCAGTTCGCGGTAAAGCAGTCCATACTGGTGCTCGAGGACGAAGTGTAAGTAGTTCTTCTGCATCTAGAAATAATATTTCCATAGAGTTACAGGCCTCTGCACCGAAATCGATGAATAAGTCATTCAGCGAGGTGGCCAAAGTTCACCTTGTGCGGGCTATCATCGACAGAGGTGTTGATAATGGTGCCATCTCCCATACCAAGTGGGACCTGGTTAAACAAAAATTAATGGGAGTGTTCTGGACCATCCTCAAGGAGAATCCAGGGCCACCTCCTCAATGCGATGATGCTGGTTGGTTCCAGGGTCACGTGAAACTGATGGCTTAGTACCAAAAATAGTTACGCTTTTTTCCCCTTAAACGTCCGAATTTCGAAAAAGTACCAAAATCGTATTTGGATTTTTTAGATAAGTTTCAAATGTGATATAACCCTTATTTCTATGTTTATGGGTTTAAAAGATAGATGGGGTGACAAAAAAGCACCAAAATGCAGGTTTTACCCGTTTACTCCGTTAAAGGGCTGAATTTCCAAAAAGTACCAGACACCTGTCCGCTTATTTTTCTAAAGAACAACGATAAGTATTAAATTTTTTTTGTATCTCTTTTAGTTTTAGAGATATAAGGGTACCGAATTTAACCGTTTTTGCCCTTTTTACCCCCTAAACATTCGAATTTCCAAAAATCCCGTCTTAGTGGATCGATTTGGGAAGAGACCAACCCCTGGTCCAAATTTCAAGTTTTTAGCTTCAGGCGTTTAGCCTGTGCGATGATGAATCAGTCAGTCAGTAACGTTACAATTTTATATATATAGATAGCACGATATATTTCCGAGGGTAAATATGAATATTACTTGTCGATTTTTTTCTAAAAAGTGTTGATCAAGTTGGATATGTAGAAATAAAATATTTTATTAAAACAAATTAACTGCATGTTTTTGTAATAAAAACTAAAATTATCGTTAGGGAAATTATATTGACTAGTGTTTGCTTAGTGGTCAAAATTCGACCATAATTATTTATGCAAATATGTAGGTTAGGTTAGGTTCCATGGGCAGCCATCGAGAGACAGCTCACTTGGGTCCTTTAGCGGTCCCTTTGTGATACCCAGCGCCAATGCCCATCCCGAAGAGCAGTTATTCAGATGGCGTCACTGCAAGGTTGAGCCAATTCGTCTTCCTAATGAAGAGAAGAAGCAATCTTAGTTCTATTTTTGATAGATCCTCTAAACAGGAAAACACCGGTTCTCCCAGGTATTTTTCCCTAATGCCCCGTAGCCCAGGGCATTGACAGAGAAAGTGAAGCACAGTTTCCTCTTCCTCCTCATCATGACAACTTCTACAGTAGTCATTGAATACCAGACCCATTCTTCTAGCATGAGTCCCAACAGGCCAGTGTCCAGTTATGACCGACACGATGGTCCTGATTTGGTTCCTATTAAACCTAAGTAGAGATTTGGTTCTCCGTTCATCATATCCAGGCCAAAGTGCCCTGGATGTGGAGCAGGTGGACTCACGGGTCCATCCCTCTTGCGCAATTCTATAGTTCTCGCGCCGCATGAGTAACTTACAGTGACCGAAAAGAAACGCAAGGCGGCACGCCTTGTGTTCGATGCCCTCTTTGTAGGGTTTTTGTGCCTTGGGGACTTTTTACAGTCGCCGAATTTGGCGTGGGGAGGTGCAACCTTGGGATTGGATGTTATCATCGCCATCCCTCCTTGCACAATGGGCACATGGGAAGCTGCAATTTTGGGCGACTTTGTCATTCCCAACTTAGCAGCACCCGAAGCAGGGGTTTTATCCGTTCCAGAGTCGGAAAGGGCAGAAGCGGCTTTGGAGGTGCTTGGATTGAAGCACAGAGGCACCCCACCGCAGTTTTTAGAGCAGCCGCCTTCTGGTCGAGCTGCCTTACCATTTCCGATCAGCCTAGGCCGATCTTCCTTGGTCGCCGGGACTGTTACAGTCCCTGGCTTAGTCGTTTTACTGTCAATCGTTGTCCTTAATCTCGCCTGTCCGTCATCAGTTTCCGTTGTTTGTTTTTGTTGTTGATTAGGTTTGTTCATTAAAAGTCCCACGAGTGTAGGGGAGTTGAAAGTCCGCCACGTCATAGCCCCCAGTAACGTGGTAAGGGCGTGGTCTATTTGCTGAGGTGCCCAGGTATCAGCAAAGCTCCGTGATAATACAGTCGGTAACCCCTGACTGCAAACCAGACCGATAGGCACGGGTCGCATGACACCTCGGTTTAGGGGTGGATAACCTTTCGTCGTCAAGGCTTTTAGGTTCCGTATCTCAAACTCAGGCGCCGCTTGTGGCGTTGCCTGTACTTGAAATACAAACCACAGCCTAGACTCAGCCACCACATCGCTGCAAGATCGTTATCCAAGGTGGTGGATGCAAATATGTAGAAAACATATATATAAGTATACTAGCATTTAACCCGCTACTTCGTTAGCGCCTCTTTTTCTTATGTGGACTTATTTTACGCCAAATTTTATGTTTCTAGGTTTAAACCCGCTACTTTTTAAAGGGACGATTTGTACCTCTAAGCGTTCGTACTTCGAAAATTTTTTTTGTATTTTTTAGATACGTTACGAATGTGATATTTTTTTATTTCAATGTTTATTGGTTTAATAGATAGATGGCGTGGCAAAAAAAATTTAAAATACAGGTTTACTACCCAAAAGGGTCTAATTTCAAAAAAACCTAACCGCTTATTATTTTAATGAACATCAGGTTAGGGAATTTTCCATTTTAACCTTTTTTGCCCTTAAACCATAAAAATTTCCAAAACTCCCATCATAGGTTATCGATTTCGCGAGAGGCCAACATCCCGGGAAAATTTCAGCATTTTACCTCAGGCGTTTAGGTCGTGCGATGATGAATCAGCCAATAAGTTTACAATTTTATATTATATAGGTAGATGAAGAAAAAGGTTTTGAAAAAAATAACAGAATTAGGTACGATTTTCACCCCTTAAACGTTCGAATTTCGAAACGCATCAAATTTGTATTTGTATTTTTTAGATAAGTTACGAATGTGATATATCTTTTATTTTAATGTTTATTGGTTTAAAAGATAGATGGCATAGCAAAAAAGTTTTTAAAAATACAGGTTTTACCCGTTACTCCTTATTTCAAAAAATAGGTATTACATTTTTTTGTATCTCCTTTAGCTTAGCAGATATGAGGTCAGCGTGATCGATTTGGCGAAAGGCCTGCCTCAGGTCCAAATGTCAACTTTTTAGCTTCAGGCGTTTAGGCTGTGCGAAGAAAATAAGATGAAGAAAAAATATCTCGGAAAAAGTAACAAAATTACGTACGATTTTTACCCCTTAATCGTTCGAATTCAGAAAAAGTACAAAATTTTCACTTGGCATTTTTTAGATAAGTTACGAATTTTATATAATTTTTATTTCTATGTGCATTGATTTAAACGGTAGATGGGGGACAAAAAAGAACCAAAATTCAGGTTTTACACTTTGAGTCCCTAAAAGAGCCGAATTTCGAAATAGTACCAGACACCTGTTCTCTTTTTTTATTTAGTTAACAACAATAAAATCACAAAATAAAGTACAAAAAAGTACCAAAAATTGCCTCTTACAGATGCTCATTCAACGCTTTGCTTGTTTAATTTTATGTTTGTAGCTGCAAAACTAACAAAAATTCAATAAGTAACTGTTGGCAAACAATACAGTACGAAAAAGTACCAAAAACCACTCTTACAGATTCTCATTCACTTGGGAACAGGCATGTTTTATTTTATGTTAATAGGTCTCATTTTAACGAAAATTAAAAAAGTACCAGTTAAAGAATGAAAAAGTACCAAGAAGATCCCTCTAACAAATTCTTATTCACTCAGGACTTTGCATGTTTAGTTTTATGTTTCTAGGTCTAATACTAACGGAAATTAAAAAAGTACCAGTTTAAGATCAAAGAATACCAAAAAGAACCCTCAGAGGTTCTTATCCACTCAGGACATTGCATGTTGAAGTTTATGTTTCTAGGTCCAATATTAACGATAATTAAAAAAAATTGTCAGTTGTGGAACCAAAAACCTAAAGTAAGAAATAAAATTTCCCGTATTTCCACTTCTTGGTACTTTTTTTCTCCCCATTGAAGCATAAAAAATTTCAATATTGTAGTAGGAGCCCATAATTTAATACGTATTTGTCAATGAATAAAAAAAAATGTTTTGTAAAAAAGTACCAAAAATAGTAACGTTTTTACACCTTTAACGTCAAAATTTCGAAAAAGTACCAAATTTGTATTTCGATTTTTTAGATAAGTTTCAAATGTGGCATATCAGGGTTATGTTTATGGATTTAAAAGATAGATGGGGTGACGAAAAAAGTACCAAAATGCAGGTTTTACCCGTTTACTCCCTTAAAGGGCTGAATTTCCAAAAAGTACCAGACACCTGTCCGCTTATTTTTCTAAAGAACAACGAAAAGCATTAAATTTTTTTTGTATCTCTTTTAGTTTTAGAGATATAAGGTTACCGAATTTACCCGTTTTTGCCCTTTTTTTACCGCCTAAACATTCGAATTTCCAAAAATCCCGTCTTAGTGGATCGATTTGGGGAGAGACCAACCCCTGGTCCAAATTTCAAGTTTTTAGCTTCAGGCGTTTAGGCTGTGCGATGATGAATCAGTCAGTCAGTCAGTCAGTCAGTCAGTAACGTTACAATTTTATATATATAGATTCTATGTGTATTGGCTTAAATGATAGATGGGGGACAAACAAGTTCCGAAATACAAGTTTAACCCGTTTACTCGCTAAAAGGGCCGAATTTCAAAAAAGTACCAGACACTTGTTCGCTTTTCTTATTTAATGAACAACAATAAGTATTAAGTTAAAAAAGTACCATTTTAATAAAAAAAAAAATTAAAAAAATACAAAAAAAAATCTCTTACTGATTCTCATTCACTTAGAAACTTGTATGTTGTATTTTTTGTATCTAGGTTTAATATTAACGAAAATTGACAAAGTACCAGGTAAAGAAATACTAAAACGACCCTCATACTGATTGTCATTCACTTAGGGCATTGCATGTTTAATTTTATGTTTGTAGGTGCAATACTTACAAAGATTAAAAAGTACGTGTTGAAAAACAAAAAAGGTCCTTGTATTTGATTCGCTTCCGCTCAGGAAATTCTATGTTTCTAGGTTCAATATTAACGAATATAAAAATGTACCATTTAAAATCGAAAAAGTACCACAAAGATCCCTCTTACAGATTCTCATTCTCTCAGGACCATGGATGTTTAATTTGATATTTGTATGTCCAATACTAACGGAAGTTCGAAAAGTACCAGTTAATGAACTAATAAGTACCAAAAAGCTCTGTTACAGATTCTCATGCAGTCATCACATTGCATATTTAGTTAATGTAGTAGTTAAAAAAACCAAAAAATCCATCTTATAGATTCCACTCAGGACATTTAATGTTGAATTTTATGATTCTAGGTCTAATACTAACGGAAATTCAAACAGTTAAAGAACAACAAATACCAAAAAGTTCCTCTACAGATTCTCATTTTCTCAAAACCTTGGACGTTCAATTTTATGTTTCTAGGGCCAATACTAACGGAAATTCAAAAAGTACCAGTTAGAAAACAAAAAAGTACCAAAAAGCCCTTTTGCAGATTCTCATTTACTCAGGACCATGCATGTTTAGTTTTATGTTCATTGGTCCAATATTAACGAAAATTAAAAAAGGACCAGTTAAATGACGAAAAAGTACCAAAAACATCCCTCTAACGAATTCTCATTCACTCAAGACCTTGCATGTTTTATTTTATGTTAATAGGTCTCATTTTAACGAAAATTAAAAAAGTACCAGTTAAAGAATGAAAAAGTACCAAAAAGATCCCTCTAACAAATTCTTATTCACTCAGGACTTTGCATGTTTAGTTTTATGTTTCTAGGTCTAATACTAACGGAAATTAAAAAAGTACCAGTTAAAGATCAAAGAATACCAAAAAGTACCCTCAGAGGTTCTTATCCACTCAGGACATTGCATGTTGAAGTTTATGTTTCTAGGTCCAATATTAACGATAATTAAAAAGAATTGTCAGTTGTGGAACCAACAACCTATAGTAAGAAATAAAATTTCCCGTATTTCCACTTTTGGGTACTTTTTTTCTCCCCATTGAAGCATAAAAAATTTCAATATTGTAGTAGGAGCCCATAATTTAATATGTTTATGTCAATAAATAAAAAAAATGTTTTATAAAAAAAGTAACAAAAATCTGACAAATTATATTAGGCAGTTTTTAGATAGCCATAAGAATGTGGTTTTACTTTCTATAGATTTCTCAAAAGCGTTTGATAGAGTAGTACACTCTAAATTACTATTAAAATGGTCTCATGAGTTTCATTTCTCCCGCTGCATGTAAACTGATTAAATCTTACCTTTATGGTAGATCTCAATATGTATCAATAGGTTTTCGTTGCTCTCAGATTCGTCAGTTTACAAGTGGTGTTCCACAAGGATCTGTAGTTGGCCCGCTTCTTTTCATGACCTTTTGGAGACATTTAATGGCGTTTCCTGTAAGCACTTCATATATGCCGATGATGTACAATTTGTGTGTTATTCTGATGCTGAGTTTCTCGAGAAGGGTGTTGATTATGTGATTCGTGAGGTGGTTGCATGCGCGGCAAAAGTGGTGGGATTAGGATTTCAGACTAGTGTGCTGTTTCTAGGTGACAAGCAATTGATTGTGTAGTAAAATTTATATGAAAAACACTCAGTTTTTTGAGTTCTTTTCATATAAATTTTACTACGCAATCAATTGTCTGTCACCTGGAAACAGCAATAAACATCAATTTTGTCGACAAAATGAAATGTCTAGGGGTTGATGACCTGTTAAATTTGTCTCCTCATAATTATTACAATTCGCCTTGGGTATCATTTGTCTTGGAAAGGCTACCCAAACCCAAATAGTTTATTTGATTCCTTCTTCAATTACTTGATTATCAATTTTAAAGCTTGATTCGCTATTGTTCATATTTATTCGCAATAATTTTGTTTTGCCTTCATTTAATTTTAATATGTTCATCTTCAGCCATTTATTTATATTATTTATGTCATACTCCATATTGGAATTGCACTGTTCTTCTAGATTTTCCTCTGTAAAAAATAGCTTATCATCTGCATATAGGATGACTTCACACTTTTCCAAAACGTTTGGCATATCGTAAATATATATAATAAACAGTAATGCTCCCAAGATAGATCCCTGGGGCACTCCATAGTCATTATTTATAAAATTCGATTTTACATTATCTAATTGAACACTTTGTTTTCGATTATTTAAATACGATTTAAACCATTTTAATTCTGTTTCCCGAATACCGTACATATATAATTTTTGTATCAAAATGTCTCTGTCTATAGTTTTCCAATTCAGTACAGAAAATATGACAAATCTAAGTGCATACCCACACTCGTATACATCCCTACATAAGCATAAGCTTCAATATGGATGTCTATATACTAGCAAGATAGTTCCTGACTACAAAAATCATACAGTCCAAAAAAAAACGCAAGAGTTTTAAACGAAAAACAATAGCGGAGTTCAGTGTTAAGTGCAAATGGTCTTGCGAAAGAGCAAATGCAAAATTTCGTAGCTTTTTTATGAAATCTAACGGAAACTCTGTGTATTTTGTTGTTGGATTTAACAAAAAAGCTATGATATTTTGCATTTGCTCTTTCGCAAGACCATTTGCACTTAACACTGAACTCCGCTATTATTAGAGTGGGAAAAGATACGCAATTCAAAAGGTAGTTGATTCCACCACCTCGCAATCCTAATCCTAAAAGATCTTTCAAACAAGGTAGAAGAAATTCTAGGAATCAAAAGTTGTGGGTTCGTATTCGAACGTGAGAAGATAAAAGAATTAAATAAGGGTAGTGGTCTTCTATCTCTTATAACTTTATAGAAAAACGCTAAACTACGATATTTAATTAGGTCCACAAAATTTAAGCCAAAAAAATCCTTAAAAAAACGAGAAATATGATCTCGACGCCTAATACTATAAACAAAACGTACGACCACGTTAATCCAGCGATTAATTATTTTCAAGTGCATCGCACATGTGCCAGAATAAACCTCAAACCCATAAAAAATTTGTGATATTAACAAGGCCCACGACAATCTAGCTTTGATACGATAAGGCAAATACAAATTAATTTAATAAATTCTACGTAACATACCATAGAGTTGAGTTCTAACAAGTCTGGAGTCTAATATAATACCTAAACATTTTAATCTATCTACAAAATCAATACGCACATCATCCAAACAAATATCAATTTCTAGAATAAACCGATTCGTAGGGCCAAACATAATGGCCTTGCTTTTAGAAGGATTAAAAGTTAAGGAGTTATTCGAAGTCCACTCAAGAACACGCTTTAGACAAAAGTTAATATTATTCTCAAAAACATCCTGAAAATCAAAAGATCCCTTAAAAAGCAGAAAAACATCATCAGAAAATAAAAAAGAATCACACATTCCAGAGTTAACACAAGAAGGTAAACTGTTTATATACAAAGTAAACAAAAGAGGACCTAAAACGGAACCTTGAGGTACTCCAGAAGAAAGTGTTCGTACTGCGGAACTTATGCCATTCAAAACTAAAAATTGAGACCGATTTTCAAGGTAAGAGAGTATAAGTTTACAAGCCATTTTCAAAAAATTAAATTCATTATGAAGTTTCCTAATAAGAACAAAATGGTCAATAGAGTTAAATGCTTTTGAAAGATCAAGAGAAATAACACCACTAAGAGTATCCTCATTCACATTCTGCCTAATATTATCAGTCTAAGTAAGCAGCAGGGAAGTTGTATTAAAGCCTTTCCGAAACGCAAACTGCTTAACATAAATAGAATTTGAAACTTCATTAAGAATTTTGTTCTTTATTATATGTTCAACCACTTTAGACAAAGCAGGTAATGTCGAGATCGGTCTAAGATCCTCTGGTCCATTAACCGCTCTTGATTTCGGAATTGGAGCAACCCTAGCAATTTTCCAATAAGAAGGAAATTTGGAAGAGGTCAATATAGTATTTACAAAAAATAATATGTATTCAGACATAAATGGAAAAATTAACTCAATGAATTTAATTGGAATTTCATCAATACCAACTGATTTAGAATTTACCCTATCAAACGCATCAAGTAATTCATATTCATTTACACAATAAAATGAAAAGGAATTAACAAAATTATTTAAGTTTTCAAAATAAAAAGCATCATTGCAAGGAGAGTTATTTATCATAAGCAAAAAAATTATTTAACTGATTGACATCACCACAATTAAATATCAGATCATCATTAAGACAAACTTTCAGAATTCAATCCATCACAAAGTTTAATAAAATATCTCCTTTTAATTCGCCGAATAACATTTTAAGCTTTATTTCGAAGTTTACAAAACGTTTTCCAGTTAGCTACAGAACGATCCAACGTATACGCCCGAAAAGCCAGTTCTCTAAGAGAACAAGCAAATATTATTCTTTTATCATTCATCCAAACATCCTTACAATAGTGAACTCGTTTCCTTACAATCGGAACAAACTCAAAGAGCAATCTATGTAAAAGCTGAACTAAGAAAACCACATTGATGAAGATAAAATTGAGAAAAATCTTAGTTAGACAAGCATAGAAGAAGGCCATCCCAATCAATAGAATTAAAATCACGAAATTCATAATATTCAACAAGACGATCAGCTCTAACACTAAAAGAAGAAAATATCAATTCATGATGTGAAATAGAAAAACATTGCATTTGATAAGATAAAGAAACCAAAGAAATATCACTGACTAACCAAAAATCAATTAATGAAGCGGATCCATGAGCAACATCAAAATGAGAAGGTTGAGAATTATAACAATTGATAAATTACACCTTGAACATAAAGAGCGCATAGCATTTGACTTATTAAGATTAAACATGTTACAATTAAAGTCACCAACAATCACTAAATTACTACAAGCAGAAAAAAAATCATTATGTAAATTTTCAAACGAAAAAAAGTCACCCTGAGGTAGGTATACAACTCCAAAAACAATTGCGATACTATCAAAACTAAGTTCAATAAATAAAGATTCGCAAACTCCCAATTCAGAAAGTTGAAGTACTTTCTTAAACTCAATACCCCTGGAAACATAAATGCCAACACCACCTCCTCTTGCAACCAAACGATCATTCCTACAAAATTTAAACCCAGGAATCTCAATAGAACGATTCGAAATGTAAGGTTTTAACCAGGTTTCAGAAACAGCAAACACGTCCAAAAAAGAGTCGATTTTCGAATAATTACCGGATGGTCTAATGCTCTGGCAATTTAAATGAGCAGCATTGAAATTCCTAACGTAGGGTCGTAACGAATTTTCCATATAACATCTGTTACTGACTGACGGACCAACAGCATGGTCAAAAGACATTAGAGTTAAACAAATAATTAGCGGCAGGGAGCAAATGATTACAATAAACAGGATGTAAATTAATTATGAACAACATTTCAATAATAATATAAAAATTATATAAATATAAATTCATTAACTGTATACAGCTAATCAATAAGAATGAGATTGATGAAAAAGCAAAAATAGAAACAAGTTAAAAAAATCAAAATAATCTTATAAATATGGGTTAGGTATAAAATAATAATAAAATAAAATGAAAAATAAAAAAGCATTCTCAGATGACAATACAAATGGAATGAAAATTATGTATATGAAATTATCCAAAAGCACACAAAGTAAATTGAGTAAAAATGTAAACAACTGTACTGTCATTTGAAAAACTAAAAAAAAAAAAAAAAAAAAAAAAAAAAACTATACTTATACAGCAGTATTAAGCAGAGAAATACATTCAGCCATATTGTACACCACATCACTACCATCAGCCATAGTCAATTTAACTTTTAACCTGTCACCATTCTGAATTTATTAATTAACTTTTTGTGAAGCAGCTTTCTACAAATGGCATTCAGTTTACTAGCAGCCGGTCCAAAGTGATCATTCAAATAGATTATCAAATCAATATTTCCTTCCACAATATCGCGTACCTTTATGGAACGAGTTCTAAAATATGCAGCCATTATGCTGTCACGAAGGAAAACACAATTGAATTTGACAAGAATAGACTTCCGATTATTAATGTAACAAACATGATGTATATCATTAGCTGATACTGATATATTATAATACGAAGCAATTTTCTTAATCGAGTCAATAAGGTTTCCAATGCCAGCGGACATACCATTAACAACAATATCAGCTCGATTCAGGCGGCGATGTAAAATATTATTCTCCTCTTTTAACGCAGAGATTTTAGCAGAGGCAGAGGCATCAACATGTTTAATGAGCTTGTTGCAGTTAATTACTTCAGATTTCATCTCCCTACTGCAAGAAGCAATATCCGACCTCAAGCCATCCACAGAATCAGCAAGCGCTTGCTTAATACAGCACTGCTCATTGTCGGCCTTAGTAATAAAATCATCAATTTTGTTATTGAGAGCACTTATGCTGTTCTTCGTCGATGTTTGCTCCATATCAACTTTTTTAATATGGGTCCCTAAGCTACACTCTTGAAAAGTTATCTCTAAATATTGTGGTGAGGAGCATCGTAGGGTCGGGCATGCAGACTACTTTCTTATTTGTCTGTAATGGATAATTACAACCAAAAAAATAAAATATTTGTTTATAATGGAAAAATAAATGCTTTTTTACAATACATATTTTTAACCGAAAAATTTCTTGGTTGAAATAATGGTTATCAATAACAAAAAAAAATTGTTACTTTAATTGGCTACGATAACTCAAATAAAATATATGTAGCGATAATGGTTAAAAATTATTAGAGCTTAAATAATTAACATCTGGTAACACTCAATCCTTTGTCAAATGTCAAATCAAAAAGTAATTGGATCTATACCATTAAAGAAGAGTTTTTGCTCTCTCTGTTTTCAACCTTCATACGAAGAACACTTGTGTTTTATTTTCTCGGTGATTTATTGGCTTAACAAATTTTACTGCGCAACTTTAATCTTGTTCAAACTAACAGGTTATGGGCCATCCGCGGTTAAGTTCTTTTAAATCTCGTGGCAAATAAAATAATCGTTGTACACAAGTACATATTTCCTTAAATAATTAATACGGAGTCGGTATTTTCGCGCTTTTATTAAATATCATGTGGTGTGCCTGATCGCATGTATGTATAAAGTGGAAAAATTCGAAGACAGTGTAGCAGCCAACCACACAGTGAAAAGTTTTGTAGACCATAAACATTTAAACATTGATACGGAAAGTTCATTGCATTGTACAAACATGAACACTACAATTCCGTTCGATAGATTAAAAGGCCGTGAAAATTTTGGCGAGTGGAAAATTGGCGCTAAGTCGCATTTAATTATAAAAGATTTGTGGAATGTCTGTGAAACAGAGGTAGCAGACAATGCAACGGCAGCAGAGAAAAGGAGAGATGAAAAAGCTTTAGCAGAAATTACGCTATTGCTTGAGCCGTCCAATTACACGTATGTGGAGTCAACAAAAACAGCTAAACAGGCGTGGGACAGCATAACAGCAGCATTTGATGACACAGGTACCAGCCGTAAGGTAAGAATATTACACCAAATGGTAACACTCAAACAAGAGAATTACGGTTCGATGGAAGCGTACGTAAATAAAATGAACCAACTGTGGTCACAAGTCAAACGCGCTGGATTCAACATAGATGATGAAGTCGCGGGCTCGTTGATGCTGGGAGGATTGCCATCCAGGTACGAGCCAATGATAATAGGGCTAGAGACGTCCAAAGAAAAAATCAGCTTCGACAAGGTAAAAAACATGCTATTACAAGGGTTCACATGTGGAGATGATGCCGATAATGGCAGTGAAGCTGCATTAGCTGTCAAGTATAGACACAAATACCAAAAGCAGCATGTAGAAAAACAACAACAACAACAACAGAAAAGTGTTAAAGTGTGTTTCGGTTGTGGTTCAAATGAACATTTTATTAAAAAGTGCCCAAAAATAAATGACCAAAATAAAAAGAAAAATAATTATAAAGAAAAAAATAAATTTAATAAACATAAAGTGTTGTTCACATCGTTTATTGTGGATGAAAATCAAAAACCAAACTCTGACGATTGGTTTGTCGATAGTGGTGCAACGGGAACAATGTCAAACAGCATCGCTTTAATAAAAAATAAAACTAAAATAGATAAAAAAGAAGTGACAGTCGCGAACAATGATAAATTAACAATCGATTGTGTCGGTGATGTGCATCAAAATATTGTGGTGAACGGTAAACAGGAAAATATAACTATTTCCAACGTTCATTATGTGCCAAATATTTGTGCTAATCTTTTATCAGTTTCTGAAATGGTAAAGAAAGGACACACTGTGATTTTCAAAACTGACGGTTGTCAAATTTTCGACTCTAATTGGAACTTGCTTGCCACAGCGAGTTTAGTGAATGATCTATTTAAATTAGATGTTGTACGTAATGAAAAATCCTTGATCGTTGAAAAACAAAATGATTCGGTTGTCGCGGAAAAGCCAAAAGAAAATTCTATTTTATGGCATCGTCGTCTTGGACACACAAGTTTTGATTACATGAAATTTTTAAATAAGAACCTTAAAAGTTTACAAATACCAAAGAACAGTATATGTGAAACGTGCGTAAAAGGCAAACATAGTCGTAAGCCATTCAGTGAATCGGGAAATCGTGCAAAACAGTTGCTTGAACTAGTACACACAGACTTATGTGGTCCTTTACCTGTAAAATCGCACAGTGGTAATAAATATATTCTAACTTTCGTTGATGATTTTTCGCATAAACTATTCGTGTACGTAATCAAAAGAAAAAGTCATGTGTTCAAGTGTTTTATTAACTTTAAAAAAATGGTCGAAAATCAAAGTGAACATAAGATAAAAATTTTGCGTAGTGACAATGGCAACGAATATTTTAGTAATGCATTTCAACGATACTGTAAAAACAACGGCATCCAACAACAAAAGACTGCAGTCTATACACCACAGCAAAACGGAGTAGCAGAACGAATAAATCGTACCATTTTGGAAAAAGTACGATGCATGTTAATTGACTCGGGTGTTGCAAAGGCGTTTTGGGCAGAAGCAGTAATGACAGCTGCTTATATCATCAATCGTGTGCCATGCAAGGGCAGTGGTGATAAGTCACCTGAAGAAATCTGGTCTGGTAGAGCCAGACTTGTCACTGCTGAAAGTGTTTGGTTGCAAAGCATATGCTCAAGTTCCAGCGGCTAAAAGAAAGAAATTGGACGATAAATCAACAGAGTGCATTTTCGTCGGATATTCCAGCGATTCCAAGACGTATCGGCTCTACAACAAGCAAACAAAAACAATACTTACCAGCAGAGATGTAATTTTTATAGAATCAAATACAGCAACTCAGGTAAATGATTCTGAACTTAAAAAAATTAACAATTTTTGTTTGCAATATCCAGAAAATTAAGACAATAATAACAGTAATAAATCAGGGGAGGAAGGCCAGTATAATCCAGCCGATTTGTCATCGAATGATTCATGTACTGTACAATCAAATGGTTCATTGTCAGGTTCGCCAAATGAGCAGTCAACTCGAGCCGATTCTACATCGCAAAATGTTACAACACAGGTGGTGGCGGAAGCAGATCGATCGTCTAACGAACTGTTAGATGATGATAGTTGTGTCAGTGAATGGGAGCCTGAAGACTCATTTGAAAGGCGCTTAATAAATCTAAATGCTGATGAGACACCAATAGTAAGACAGTCAGCACGAAATGCAGACAAACCGAAACCAAACTACGCTACGTTTGCTTATGCTTTTATGTCATGCGATCCATCCACATTTAAGCAAGCAGTATCAAGTGACAGCGTTGATTTGTGGAAGGATGCAATGGAAGAGGAGTTTAATTCTTTGCAAGCAAATCAAACATGGAAGTTGGTTGACCAACCGCCGGGTAAAACGCCAATCAAGTGCAAATGGGTGTACAAAACAAAGCGAGACACTCATGGAAATGTCATACGTCATAAAGCGAGACTAGTTGCCAAGGGCTACACGCAAATCGAAGGTGTTGATTATCATGAAACTTTTTCACCAGTAGTTCGGTTCACTACAATTCGATATTTAATGGCGGTTGCAGCAAAGTTTGATTTAAATATACGCCAATTGGATGTTGTGACAGCTTTTCTACATGGCACACTTGAGGAAGAAATTTACATGACACAGCCGGAGGGGTTCAGCGATGGATCAAAACGTGTATGCAAGCTCACCAAATCGATTTATGGTCTTAAGCAATCGAGTCGAGTTTGGAACACCACATTAAACAAGGTGTTATTAAATTTTGGACTGAAGCGATCATCGACGGATCAATGCGTTTACTACTTAGTCGAGGGTAATCGCATTTTTATTGTGGCAGTTTATGTTGATGACATCATCATATTTTCCAATAACAACGAAATGGAGAAGAAGCTGACCAAGGTGCTGTTCGAAGAATTCAAAATGAAAGATATGGGAGAGATATCATCGGTGCTCGGTATACGTATAACGCGTGACAGAAAATCAGGTACAATTTCTCTTGATCAAACTAATTATATTCAAGATCTTTTGTCTCGTTTCAACATGAGTAACTGTAATTCGATATCAAACCCAATGGATCCAAACCAAAAACTAACAAAGCAAATGTGTCCAAGCAGTGAAGAAGAGGCAAGAGAGATGATGAGTGTGCCATATCGTCAGTTAATTGGTGCATTGCAATTTTGTGTCCAAGTATCCAGGCCGGATATTTGTTTCGTCGTAAGTGTGCTTAGTCGATACAACCAAAATCCAGGTAAAGCACATTGGATTGCAGCTAAACGAGTTCTACGCTATTTAAAGGGAACAATCAACAAGAAAATAACCTACACAAAACAACCAACTGAAATACAAGGCTATTGCGATGCTGACTGGGCTGGTGATGAAGACGAGCGCAAATCTACGACCGGCTACGTATTCACACTTCAACATGGTGCCATTTCATGGTGCTCAAAACGACAACAAACTGTAGCCATATCAACAACAGAGGCTGAATTCATGTCAATGACCGCAGCAATACAAGAGAGCATTTGGTTAAAAAAATTAGAAAATGAAATTTTTATAAATTCTGTTCGTATAATTAAATTGTATTGTGATAATATTGGCGCGATTAATTTTGCTATTAATAACACATATTCAGCCAGGACAAAACACATTGATATAAAACAAAAATTTGTTCATCAAAAGGTTCGAGAAAAAGTTGTTGAACTAATCCATTTAGCTACAAATTAAATGCCAGCTGATATACTTACAAAGCCAGTAACAGGCATAAAAATAAATTCAGTTCTAAAACTACTTGGATTAGATTGAACAATTTTTTTTGATATAAAATTATAGTCATTTGAATTTAATTAAATGAATTGAACATTATGAATTGCTGTAAACATGTATACTTGTATATAAATATTCAATTCAGGGAGAATATTAGAGCTTCAATAATAAACATCTGGTAACACTCAATCCTTTGTCAAATGTCAAATCAAAAAGTAATTGGATCTATACCATTAAAGAAGAGTTTTTGCTCTCTCTGTTTTCAACCTTCATACGAAGAACACTTGTGTTTTATTTTCTCGGTGATTTATTGGCTTAACAAATTTTACTGCGCAACTTTAATCTTGTTCAAACTAACAAAAATTCCCAACTGGAAATAAAGGAATTTTTCTCATAGCCTTTAAAAAAATAATAATTATTATTATTTTCAGTCCCGGAGTTATTTTGTGAATTAAAAACAAAAAAAGTCCTTTTTAAACAGTTACCTCTTTAACGTAAATATTAAACTCTTAAAACGGCAGTTCGATTTAGCCGTCATAAATTAAAACTCAGTTGAGGAATAATAGATCGACACTCAAAGCTTGCCGCTGGTCAGATCTTTACAATTTGTATAGCAGTATTATCTAATCAGCTTGTACTGCAATTAATATGTCATTAAAAAAAGAAGAAAAACAAAATGAGTGTTATTATCAGTGTTGCCAGTGAAATTTCGAGAAAGATACATTTTAGTTTCCAAAGAGATACGCATTTGAAAATCCATTTTAATGTTATCAAAACAAATTCATTTTTGTAAAAATTAATATACGAGTTAAGGCGTTTATACTAAGGCGATTATATCAAAAAGTTCATATAAATTTTTCTTCTGAAATTTCATCTTAACACACATACACAAGAATATGTAAGCTACAGAAGAACTTCGAAAACCTTACAACAAAATACATGTTATTTTTGTATTTAGTTGTCACTTTTTTTTTTAGTATTCATAACGAAATGATAACTTAAATAAACTTTGTCAGAGTTGGAAAGTTTAAAATTTGATTTCTGTACATTTTGCGCACAGACTCAAAAGATACGAAAAATATCAGGATTATACATGTGTATCTTTCGTATCCTAATGGCATCACTGGTTATTAAAGACGTAAAAATATAAATCCTTAAAAGAGTTTTATTTGTTGACAGCCAAGTGAGTTTTATTTTAGGCTGAATTTTTTTAGAGAGAAAACTCTACTTTTATTGTTTAATCCGAACTTTTATATATTCGTTGAAAAATTTGTCTTAACTGTGGAGTTGAGATCGTTTTTCTAGATCACCATAGATTCTGAAAGAGCACTTTAATACGAATCTATTGTTATATGACAGTATGTCTCCGTTGGCTCTAATATGGAAAATTCATATAATTTTTAATTAACTAATATTTATTTATAAAACTTTTATTTGTATTGATTTTTATGTTAAAAGCATTAGGTAATGGTAAATTGTTGCTTTGTTATTTTTTGTCATTAAAATATGTTTTATTGTATTTAAAAAAGGTATTTTTAATATGCCGATTTTTTTAAATTAAATTGCCGATTTGTTTTTGATGATATGCAGATTTCTTACCAAAACCATCTGGCACCCCTGGTTGAGATCGTATATAAATTTTTATTAGCTCTGTTATTTGCATCAACTCTTCAACAATATTTGAAAATACAACAGATTACAACAAGTATTGTTAAAATACCATGGTGACAACAGATATTTGTGAGCAAAAAAAAAAAAAGTTATGATATACTCAATCCAATACCATACGCAACTGTTTTTGTGTATAAGATATGGTGAGTGGACAAAAGCAAAACCATACAATAGGTGCGTTTGAGTACTTTTACAGTAAAATGCAGTAAATGAGTAAACTTAAAAATTTGCTCTCTCAAAAAACTGTTGTCCAAAAAAGTACGCGAACGCAAAATTTGTAAAATTTCGTAAAATAAAGGCAACAGCTGATGGCAAATAATTAAAGAGTTGAAAAAAGTTTACACTTTTGACTACTTAACTCGTTTTCTTATCGGTACCCGATTAAATACTTTTTATAACACGAAATAAGTGAAGTACTAAGTACCCAAATACAAATACTTTTAACAACTCTAAAAAGTAAAACAACAACAACAAAAGTTTAAAAGTTGGAATTTAGCCATATAAATGCACCACAAAGAAGTTTAATTAACTAATATTTATTAACTTTTTGTTATTGTTTAATTTTTATTTAAACTTTCTTTTTTTAAAACAATTTCTTCACAATTTGTATCGTGTTTGTTTGTTTCTTTTGCTTGTTTACCTTTTGTAACATATGTTTTTTTTAATTACTAAATTTTACTGCAAAAATTTCTGCAGTAAAAATTTGTAAGTACTCAGTCAAGAACTGTCACTTTACGCTCTCAATTTGTGTTCTCATTTACTGTAGTTTGTGTACGCGAACGCAATTTAGTAAAATGCAGTAAAGTTCAGTAAAAAATAGTAAAAACTTTTGTGTTCTCGAACGCAGCTAATATCAGTTACACTCATTCTCTCATTTATATCAATAGTAACAGATACATATCTGGTGTATCTGTTTTGACAATACTTTATGATACACTCGTGCAGGTCTTTAGTTGGTAAACTAGATTTAAGCAAATTATTTTATTAAAAAAAAGAATTTATAAAATTTTTTTCGTATTAAAGGTATATAAAAATGTGTAGGTACTTTCTTGACAATGTCGTCAAAGTCACAAAAATAGTCGACAAAACTGGTGACTTGGAGAACTTGCACCCAGGTTGCATTCATGATAAATTTGTAATCAAATACTACACTTAAATCTTACTGTCTGACGAAGTAAGACAGTACGAATGGAATTTTTCTAAAACACTATAACTACGATGGTATATTTATTTATTTTATAAAAACAAACATAGAATCATATACCTACTTATAAATATTAAGGCCCTAATCATGTACAACGCCACAGAACTAACGCAACGCCAAAGAATAACATTGAAAGCACAAACAATGTCATAAATATTTTGTAATTTTGTTGTTGCTTTCTACAGAAATTCACATTGCGTCTTAAAATTTAAAACGCTCCATTGCTTGTGTCGTTGAAAATTTTAAAACGGTACATGAATTTCTGTTGAAAGCAACAACAAAATTACAAAATATTTATGACATTGTTTGTGCTTTCAATGTTATTCTTTGGCGTTGCGCTGCGTTGTACATGATTAGGGCCTAAATTACAGTTTATGACTTGCTCGAGTTTTTTGTAATCAGATATAAAATCAAACTACTTTAGCACAGAAAAATTTAATAAACTTTGTTAACATTCAAAAAAATCCTAACAACGCAGCACATTTGGTGATTATTGCACTATTTATCTTATTTGTAATAAATCAACTTAAGTTTAATAATGATATATCCAATGAGGGTGGGAATGTCGGAAAAATTCAAAACAATCGGGAATGTTCTAGAAATCGATATGAAGTAGATTTAGAATCGAAAAAATTTTAAATTTGACCCTTTAATGAAAGTTCATTAAAATATGCCGTTTCACATACTTCATTCTTTGAGTACTAGCTATTTTTTCAAAAACAACTCTTAAAAAAAACAACCGTCATTTTGTAAAAAAAATTCGTTCGATTTCAATTTCACCTCATTCCGATTTCTAGACCATGCCCGATATAGGCCAGAAGTAATTATAGCTTTAAATTAATCATGGTTATGTTAAAATTTACAATAGATAAAATTTACAAAATTAAGAATCGGCTATTTTCAATCTCTATAATTTTATTCTAGTATGTATGTATGTATGTGCATAGTTTTGATTGGTCCTGGCGCAGAACTTAAAATTACTACCAAGGCTAACATTTGTATACCTATAGGTTTTAGTTTAAATACCTATGTATAATAATTTTCTTGTAGATCTTTTATAACTATTAAGAGTAATTTGAATACAGATTCTAAATTTTTTTAAATATTTGGTTTAATAGAAAAATTTGTGTACGAAATTCCATAATTTTTATTAGATATTTTTTATCAAACCTAAAATTTTTAATCTGGATTCTTACCTTAAATGAAATATTTTCTTTTAAAGTACTTGTTGTTACTGAAATATGTTAAAATCCAACTGCAAGTTTTGCTTTGTTATAGTTGAAAATAGTCGAAAACAAACCAGTCATATATCAACTTTAATTTTATTTAGTTATTTGCACTTAAAACTTAATAATGCAATACATTTCCACAATACGTGCCATACATGCGTATATTCATTTCCACAATACGCTTTTTTTCATTGGGACATTCAGACAGAAATGTTTATATTTACTAGAACACTGGACATGAGAAAAAAAAGACATGTTTTTATTAATTATTCAATGCATAAAAAAAAAATTGTTATTCTCCTGTTGAATTTTGTGTATACATACATATTCCTATTAACAGCAATGCACATCAGAGAACCAAGCCGATCGGCTCGCCGCCGCCGCTTGATTTCTCCAAGCCGCGCCGCCGCCGACTTACTCGGCTCAATTAAAGCCGCCGATGACAGCAGCTGCGCCGTGAAATTTCTTAATTTGTGTGACTGAGTTTATTTTACTTGAGGGTTACACGATCAAGTTTTGTCTATCAAGTTTAAATACACTCACACTTTTTTACCAATACACTTATACTATTAAAAGTTGAAGCGAACTTGCCTCTAAAATTCTCTTTCAAGTGAGTGTATCAATTTACGTTAAAGAAAACAGCTGATTACAAGTTTGATGAGAAAATTTTTCGTTTGTATTTATAATTGTGTCTTTATAAATTGTGAATAAATGTATCTTTATTAATATTAATATGAAAATAAAGCTTGATATGTTTTATGATGATTCCCAAAATATTTTGGTTCTAGCGTTGACCATCCGTGAGCTGGACCATTTTTAAAAAAGGTCTTTTTTCAGTTTTTCGAATTTTTTTGTATTTTGCTCCAAGACGACATAAATAAAATTTGGTATCATCGAAAAGAGTTTTTGAAGCAGCATCCAATGGTATTTAAAACTTGACCGCTTGCAAACTACTAATTGAGATATCTAACTAAATACATATTTTCGTTTCGGGTTTTCATACAAATTCTACGTATGTAGAATTTAAAATATTGTTAATTAATTTTTTTTGTTATTTTTCAAAATAAAACGCGATATATTTTATATATTTTATATTTTTCATATATAGGCAATATGGGTATCAAATTGTTTAACCCCTTAATATGAGAAATTCAAAAAAAAACCAGGGATGTAAAAATCATGAGTTAGAGTGAACAGCTATACATTACCACACAACATTAATTTTGTAGCAAAAAAAAATATACAAAACAAAGAATTTTTAGCACAAAAGTAATGTAATTTTTATTAAAGTTTTATAAATAAACTAAATTAATAAATTAACATTGATTTGTTGTTAAAAAAATACGGTAAGTAATGTCTGAAAACAGAAATTTGTATGTTTAGTTAATATTTGTTATTGTATGTGTATTTTGTTTGTTTACTTACAGGTGAAGTTGCTGTTGTCTGCCGTGGGATATAAATTGGCATATCGCATATTTTGTCCAAGGGTTATTCAGCATCCTTCTTTCCAGGATTACCGGTAAGCCGAGTGAAGTGTCTGAAAAGAAAAAAAAAACAAGAAAATTAACATTTTGTTTACCTAAACAAATTTGCATTTTAGGCTGGTGTGTGGGCAAAAACTAATAACAACAAATGGTCATGGATACTGACCTTAACGAAGTGGAACATTTGGCGTCTTTCTTTCCAGGATTACAGGTAAGTCGAGTGAAGTGTCTGAAAAGAAAAAAAAAAACAAGAAAATTAACATTTTGTTTACCTAAACAAATTTGCATTTTAGGCTGGTGTGTGGGCAAAAACTAATAACAACAAATGGTCATGGATACTGACCTTAACGAAGTGGAACATTTGGCGTCTTTCTTTCCAGGATTACAGGTAAGTCGAGTGAAGTGTCTGAAAAGAAAAAAAAAACAAGAAAATTAACATTTTGTTTACCTAAACAAATTTGCATTTTAGGCTGGTGTGTGGGCAAAAACTAATAACAACGAATGGTCATGGATACTGACCTTAACGAAGTGGAACATTTGGCGTCTTTCTTTCCAGGATTACAGGTAAGTCGAGTAAAGTGTCTGAAAAGAAAAAAAAACAAGAAAATTAACATTTTGTTTGTCTAAACAAATTTGCATTTTAGGCTGGTGTGTGGGCAAAAACTAATAACAACAAATGGTCATGGATACTGACCTTAACGAAGTGGAACATTTGGCGTCTTTCTTTCCAGGATTACAGGTAAGTCGAGTGAAGTGTCTGAAAAGAAAAAAAAAAACAAGAAAATTAACATTTTGTTTGTCTAAACAAATTTGCATTTTAGGCTGGTGTGTGGGCAAAAAGTTTTTACAACAAATGGTCATGGATACTAACCTTAACGAAGTGGAGAATGTGCTTGAACTGATGGGGCAAAAAACAAATATAACAAATCGGTCCTTTTCAGGACCACAAATTGTTTTTAAAAAGAGATGTAATTGTTTAACAAAACCTCATATCGATTTTAAACTGAAACAAAAGAATTTTTATTTAATTAATACCCTCTTATTGATTAAGCGAATTGTATAATAGCAATAGTTTGATAAAAAAAAATCACTCTTTTCAAAAATAACAAGCGATTAGTTACCGCATTGAACAAAATAAATATTATTATAAATATAAAATTAAATTAAAAATAAATAAATTTTTTTTTTCTTAAAGTTGGTAACCCATACTATAATAACCAACATAATTAATTGTTAAGAAGGAAATGTTGAACAGCGCCGCTCAGGATCAAAAATTTTTTCGGCGAAAATAAATACACAAATTAAAATACCAATTGAATTTGACAAAGATCTTAACAAAAAAATGAAATCGGCTATAGGAAATGGTGGTGTAGGTGGAAGTGGAGGAATGTCTCGGAATGCTGATTGTTTTCTTGATATGGATGTACCACGTACAGATTATTCTTCTATAAGAGATAAAAAGGTATTGGTTAGTCCAAGCGAAGAACAATTTGAATTGTTGAAAAAACGTTTGGAAGAGAGAACACAAGATAGTCGCGGTGAAACTATATATGAAATTGGTGTGGGAGAAGGTAAGAAATGACATATTGGTACAAAGTATTTATTTAACCAAGTGTTCTAAATATAAAACAGATGGAGGTGATAGTGGTTTGGATGAGGAAGAGTATAAAGCTGATGTTGCTACCCTACAGTCATTGCCCACCACCGTTGATGCCGATATGGTATTGCTAAGGCAACGTAAAGTAGAGAAAGGTTCTACCGGCCAGTATTTAATTCGCAAACGTGTCGATACATCAGATTTTATGAAAATTAGGTAAATGTACATTTAAACTAAATTTCCGTTTGACTAATAAAGTGTGCTATTGCATTGGAATAGAGTTGCTGTAGTAGGAAATGTGGACGCAGGTAAGTCTACTTTATTGGGTGTTTTAACGCATGGCGAATTAGATAATGGTCGTGGTCATGCTCGTCAGCGGTTATTTCGCCACAAACATGAAATGGAAAATGGACGTACCAGTTCGGTGGGCAATAATATTTTAGGTAACGTTAAATGTTAGTATAAAAAGTAAACTTGTAACTTAAACATGCAATATTTTCTAGGATTCGATAGTGTTGGAAATGTTGTAAATAAACCTGATCATGGCACTTTGGACTGGGTTAAAATCTGTGAAAAATCTGCCAAGGTTATAACTGGTGACAAAGCCCACGTCAAGTTCCGTTTTATAAAACATCCCGAATATATTAGACCGGGTCAACGTATGGTATTTCGTGAGTGGCGTACCAAAGCAGTTGGTACCGTTTTAAAGCCCATAACGAATTCAGTCGCTGCACAAAATCGACAAAAACCTAATAAAATGCAAGCACGTACCCAAGGCCAAGGTTGTTCTCACAATGCACCACCCCCAGAATCAAAACCAAAATCCGAATGTACAAGCGGCAAACACAAGTAGTAAAATACAACAGACCCATTCTAATAAACTTGAATAAAATATCATTATTGGTTTATGCCGAACTAAAATAATTTTCAGGTTGGGAATTTATATTAGGCCCATGGTTTATTATAGGCTAAATAGGTATGTATCACGAAATCGTAGTGTTTTCTGTTATTAAAAATCTAAAGGAACAAACTTCAATACAGTAGTGAAATTTGTTTTAGCGCTTAAAGAGCTTTTCACAAGGCTGCTTAATATGGGATCTAAGGTAAATATTGACCGATAATCAGAAAATTGCATGATATTTATCCTTATTATGGTTGTCGTTGTCGTAAGCGACTAATGGCGATTTCTTTTCTGAGAAATATGTTGCATAAATGGTACATGCTCTATCTCTTTTGTGTAGACTTATGGCGGTCTTTTTAGTAGAAGATTTAAGAATACAGGTTGTGTGTTACTTTAATCTATTACAAATAAGGCTGAATATTTCTGGCAATATGGACCAAAATTGGTTACGGTTTTAGGCGTATTTAAATAATTTCCCAGAATGAACATAATATTGGACATTATATGGTAAATTATGCACCGAGCTTCAGGAAATTTTATAGTGTGATTTTAAGTCCGATAAATCTTTGACGTACCAAATTGTATTAAATTGCATTATTTATTACGTTCCACAGGATAGGTAATTGACACAAAACTAATCATGTGACGGGATTTTGTGCGGGCAGTGGCTGTTTCTACCTGGTTCTAGTACTTTATATGACGGAAAATTTATCATTATAACATGGCTGAGTCGGGGCAATATCTTCGCCAGGCATTTTATTAACCGAAAATGTGTCCATTTAGGTTATTCCAATGGCATGTTACAAAGTGTCAAAAAGGTGCCAACTAACCCCTTTCTAGGACATCACCAAATCAGGAGTCCCCTTCATATTAAATGTTAGAACTAGAGACGGAGCCGGTCCATACCACTTTAGAATTATCACGTGCCAACTTTTATTATGATAGCGTTATTTATTACAGTTTTAGGAGTTCTTAACATTTTCCGGGAGTAGAGTTTATATGGGGTTATGGTAAATTATGGACCGATCTTTACGATATTTGACAGTGTAATTTCTAGTCCTATAAAACTATAACGTAGCACATTTTAATATGATAGCAATATTTATTAGGGTTTTAGATGTACAGTATGATTTCTAGTCATATAGAACGAGCTTGTGCAAAATCGTATATCATGCCGTGCATTAACCTTTTATGTTAGTTTTTGTAACAAAATTGTTAATTTTTTATGGCTCTAATCCTACTGATCCTACAAAACACAAAAGGAAATTTTTAAAAAATATTTTAAAGTTTTTAAGCTTTATGCTTTTATTTCTGGTCATAAAAAATAAATTGGCAAAAATGCTGGTTACGGGGCACATGAAAAAAATAAAAAAAAAACGCAATTTACCACTTAAATTGTTAATTTCTTTCGAGTTTTTCGAAAGTGAGCGTGTTTTCAACAGACGGACCTGGCTAAATGGACTCAGAATTACTCAAGGAACCAGCATATATTTACTTTCAGGGGTCTGAGATGAATAAAAAAGTTGTACACGTAATGACAAACTTAGTACACCCTATATAAAATGAATTTGAAACTAAACATTTCAAAATAAAAGTTTAATTTACTCACAGTCCGTCCGTATCTGCTGCTACAAAACGCCCGGTATTGGAACTTTCAATTTTATTATCTGAAACGCAGTCCAAAGATTTAGTGTATCTTAAAAAATCACTCAAGCTGTAGAAATCGAAGTAGATTAAATCACCCGCCAATTTTATCACCTGGAATTAAAAGATGTTATTCAAATTATAAAAAGTTCATCAGAGTCAAAATTGTATTAGATTTTTTTTTAATGTTTCCATTTTTTTGGTTTTTACTTCAAATGTTAATTTATTTGGCTTGTGATCTATAAACAACTAAACTTATGTATAATTTTCAACAAAATAATCGGCTGGTAGATTTATTCTATCGTAGCTGGCAATTAGAATTAGGATTAAAAGCAAAAATAAATTAATATTTTCAAAATAATTTAGCCTACTCTAAAATAGACATCTCTGAAGGGATTTCACTCCATATTCGAGCATTTTTTACTGGTGTCACTGGCTCTTGAGGAACACGATACACGTGCAAATGTAACATAAGAAGGCAAGAGGATAATTTTTATTTTTGTTGCACAACAGAAAACATTTTAAGCGGAGTAGATACAATAAAACAACCGTCCGGATGGTTGTGTGTCCATGCAAACCTTGTAGCATAGCACAAGTCACACTTACGCACAATCCACCTAATTATATCGTAATTTGGATAAAATTTGGCCCCAATAATTTGAATTGCATCCTTAAAGACGGTGTGGCTTTAAAAGCTATTTTCGGAAGCGATATTTGTAGGGAGGTTTAAACAAATATGGACCGATTCCTTCTTTAAGCAACCAAACACGCACTCGCGGCTCCTGTAAAATGAAAGGTTTAAAAATAATTCTTTAATTTAAATAAATAAAACATCATGATACATGCTTACATTTTTTCTTTCAACACTTCTTAGCACTTATAAAACTACACTTCTTTGCTTCATTGAGGTCTTCTTCTTCTGATGAAGCAGCGAAATGAGGAAATTCCCGCAAAATAACTCATTATTTTGCGCCAAAAGGAAAATTTCCTCATTTTTGCGCCAAATTTTGCTTCAATTTCACAAAATAAAATATAAATAATTGAAATTTCATTTAACCCCTTCAATGAAAAGAGACAGCAATATATTAGTTTAATAAGTTTGCTGTCCTTCACTAAATTAGGGGTTAAATGAGTGCTGCCACTTTGACACCTTTTAATTCCTTCTCTGACCGCCAGATGGCCGTGTCTTATCTGTATAATTTGTGATATTGTTATCTCTATTCCTCCGTTGGGTTCTATGGTAAAATTTTTTTCCAAGTTAATTGCTAATATGAGTCTATCTCTTTTTCAACTTTTTGCCATAAAATAATTTAACATAAAACTTCATGTACACTTAAGGCTTGTTTACACGGTAATACAATGTATTACGACTTTGTGGAATCAAAATATTATGAAATTCTCTCCGGGTTTAAAATAAAAAAATTAAAATCGGTTGGTAAGTATTTTTCTTGTTTACACGGATGGTTTACGTAAAATAAAAGCAAAATGAGTTAATAACAAAAAAGCAGATGGTTGCTGTATTACAATATTTACAAAAAACAGCATGAACATTTCCTGAGTTGATTCTGCTTGTTTTTGTAATTTTATAAAAATGTTACCACCTTCAATATACTCTGTTAAAATGCGACTCTGGTGTGATGAGAATACATAAGTTTCTAAAATGGTTTAGAAAATGAACATTTACCGACCGATTGTCATATTTTTATCCGTATTCTCTCTTACTCAATGCATTTTGCTTTTACATGATAAGATTATTCTCATTCTACATCATTTTTTGACATGTCGTAACACATTGTATTACCGTGTAAACTAGCCTTTAAGATTTAATATGAATTCGTCAGCTAGCGCAATTACAATAATAATTTAATTTAACTTAAATTGCACACACTGGAAATTTTTTATAGACAAATTTAAAACATTTTACTAGTAAAATGACCGGTAGTTTTGACCACTATATTGGATAAAGTTTTTATTAGTTTATTAAGAGTAAAATGAAAAAACTAACCGAAACTCTTGTGTACATGTGATTTTGCCTCTCTTTCTAACTAATTAATTCCACTCGACTACGGAACATATATCTGTACTGCTTACTACTATGCTTTATATTAGTTAGTAATCGCGTAAATAATGGTTAACACTAACTAGTTAGTCATAACGTAAATAGAGGTTAGCACTAACTAGTTATTCATAGCGTAAAAATTGGTTAGTACTAACCTTTATACAATAATGTTTTTGTTTTATTTTAGTTTTAAAATAGTTTTTATTAAAAAAATATAATCAAGCAGGTTTCATTAAAGTATATAATAAGTGTGGATGCGGGACCACGTAACGTCACTTCCTCTCTCACATGGGTCTGGATTTCGTTTTGGGATCTTATTTATAAAAGTTCTTTTGTAATGGAGGTAAAAGTACTCATTACCAATTAATTTCTCGTAGATCATATAAAGAAATATTATTTTGTTAAAAACTTGTGACTAAAAAGCCGAATACATACATGCATACATACTTGAAAAGTCATCAGGATTTTAAATATTTGGTATAATTTGCTCCTTAATTATCACCACCAAATCTTTAACGAGTATCCCGGCCAAAGCAACACCCGAATGACCGCTACCTGTTGGAAGACCACTTCTTTTAAGACGACTGTTTCGTACATGACCTGTTATTTCCAGAAAATTAAACACCACGTTTTCTGGAGCCGCCATCAGTACGCCCTCCTTTACTTTAATATGCAACGTAGTTGCAAAGGAGATAATCAAATTAATTTTTTAACTTAACATGGCAAATAACGTTTGTAATATTTAATTTAAACCACAGAACTAAAATTTAAACAATTCAATTTTTTTACCCACGCGTGTGAAAAAATTATATTAAAAAATTGGCATTATTTGGGTTGTGTTATTTGTTCCACTCTAACATATGTGTTAGAGTGGAGCAACGAATGTAAAATTGTTGCAAGTGTGTTAGTAAATTGTTTTTTTTTTAGTTTTGGTTATGCATTTCTTGTAGGGTTGTTAAACACGATATTCTGCAACAGTGATGGAAAATCAGTACTAGTGTTCTATTTTCACTACTTTTTCATTTTAAAAATACTACGGTCAGCGTTGCCAGAAGATTTGGAAGGAATCTTTATTTTGCGGAAAAAAATCTTATTTTGATGAGAAAAATTTCCAAAGTTTTATAGCAGGCTTATGGTTCAGACTTGCAATTTTTGTTGCAGCAATTCTTGAGTTCATTGTGGGAGTAGAGAACATTTTTGGAGGGGTAATTATCTTACCAATAAAATCAAGAATTGCTGCAACAAAAATTGCAAGTCTGAACCATGACAAAGGCAAAAAAGTAAAAGTTATTAATTTGTTATAAGAGCCAACTTCTTAGGGTGGGTTTTTAAAATGGAGATCAGAGATTTAGTCATATTTAATCTGTACTCGTAGTTTTTAAGATGAGGATTAATTACTTTTATTTGCCAGTTTAAGCGACCAATGTTGGTGGTTTAAACTTAGTCAACAAATGTCAACACATACACATGTTTGTATGTATAAAAAAACAGCTGCTTAAATATAAACACAGAAAAAAATGTACATTTAAAATAGAAAAGATTTTTTTAGAAAACAGAAAAATGGTTCGTTCTAGTGAATATGAAGACTAGTGATTCTGAAACATATGAAAACTTAAATAAACCAATTATATGAAGACATTTTTTTTTATAAGAACTTAAATGGTAGATTGTCTTCTTCTTCTGTATAAAATGCAAAGGGCACTGGTAAAAAGGTGATATTTTAAAATATGTTTGTTGCCATTTTCGTTATTCAGTATGGCAATTCTGCGAGGTTTAAGGTTCCACTTAAAAACGGCAAACACAATAACTACAAAACTAAATTTATACTCAGATTAATTAATTATAGTTTGCTGCGAAGATTAAACTCGATGTTAAAAACCCACTCTTTGGGTGTGTGTGAAACGGTAGCAAAGTTCTATGGTGAAATAAAAATTGTCTGTGGTAGAAAAATTTCATGTTTGTGCTGTGTGAAATTATAACATTTTTAACAAGATAAAATTTTGACATAAAGTAAAGAACAATTTCTTTCTGACATTTCTTAACAGAAGTCTAAAGTCGGCAAATTTTTGGCGGCGGCGGTTCAGCAAAAAGTAGCCGGTAGTGGATCGCATGACAAAAAAATTAGTTATTCAAAATGAAAAAAATATCTATTACAATTTGTTATTATTTGTTATTATCATTTAATGTTTGTAACCGCATAACTCCGTCATTTGTGAGCCGATTTTTAAGGGCGTGTTAACAGATTGTAATTACAAAAAACTTTGTCTGTCGCGCTCGTTGAAGATAGACGTGTTTTATAAGCTCGGCATACGGTTTATTTTTTTACGTGAACAAATAAAGTATAAAAAAAAAGGAAATAAAAGAAAAGAAAAAAATACATGTATGTACATACATACATAAACATACACACTTTTTATTCTCGGTGTTGATAAACAATAACAAATAAGAAGAGCACAACTGTAAACAGTAAAAAAAAAAAAAAAAAAAAAAACTCTTATGAGTGCAAACAGTGCAAAAACAATTAAGCATAATGATAGAAATGCATATATCACAGTGAGTGTTAACGAAACAAATGCAGAAATAAAAAAAAGAGTCGATGATAGCAAATACCTAACAGCTAAACCTATTACTCGTACGCGATCCCTCTCACCATCTGTTTTTAATAATACGGTTGATACACTAACAAATATAAAACCTTCAAGCATTGCCTCAACGGCAAAAACAATTTTAATAAGTGATAAAAATATTAACCCTCAATCAGGCACAATAGAAAATTCTGTATCACCTTCGGTGTCTAATAATACGGTTGATTCGAATACAATAAAAAATATAAAACCTGCAAGCGGTGCCTCAGTGGCAGAAACGATTTTAACAAGTGATGAAAAGATTACCCCCAAATCAGGCATGATGGAAAACTCAGTATCACAGGTGAAAAGCGGTCAAAAGCCTCAAGTACAAGTTGGAATGGATAGGTACATAACAGTGCTAAAACGGGGTCGCAGCCCAACTTCTTCTGCAGTTGCTTCTGTCCCAAAAGTTTTAAAAGAGGGTACAGCTGATAGAATAAGTTCTCAAAATCGGTTTGCAATTTTGGAAGAGGAATCCTCGGATTTAAGAATACAGGTTGTGTGTTACTTTAATCTATTACAAATAAGGCTGAATATTTCTGGCAATATGGACCAAAATTGGTTACGGTTTTAGGCGTATTTAAATAATTTCCCAGAATGAACATAATATTGGACATTATATGGTAAATTATGCACCGAGCTTCAGGAAATTTTATAGTGTGATTTTAAGTCCGATAAATCTTTGACGTACCAAATTGTATTAAATTGCATTATTTATTACGTTCCACAGGATAGGTAATTGACACAAAACTAATCATGTGACGGGATTTTGTGCGGGCAGTGGCTGTTTCTACCTGGTTCTAGTACTTTATATGACGGAAAATTTATCATTATAACATGGCTGAGTCGGGGCAATATCTTCGCCAGGCATTTTATTAACCGAAAATGTGTCCATTTAGGTTATTCCAATGGCATGTTACAAAGTGTCAAAAAGGTGCCAACTAACCCCTTTCTAGGACATCACCAAATCAGGAGTCCCCTTCATATTAAATGTTAGAACTAGAGACGGAGCCGGTCCATACCACTTTAGAATTATCACGTGCCAACTTTTATTATGATAGCGTTATTTATTACAGTTTTAGGAGTTCTTAACATTTTCCGGGAGTAGAGTTTATATGGGGTTATGGTAAATTATGGACCGATCTTTACGATATTTGACAGTGTAATTTCTAGTCCTATAAAACTATAACGTAGCACATTTTAATATGATAGCAATATTTATTAGGGTTTTAGATGTACAGTATGATTTCTAGTCATATAGAACGAGCTTGTGCAAAATCGTATATCATGCCGTGCATTAACCTTTTATGTTAGTTTTTGTAACAAAATTGTTAATTTTTTATGGCTCTAATCCTACTGATCCTACAAAACACAAAAGGAAATTTTTAAAAAATATTTTAAAGTTTTTAAGCTTTATGCTTTTATTTCTGGTCATAAAAAATAAATTGGCAAAAATGCTGGTTACGGGGCACATGAAAAAAATAAAAAAAAACGCAATTTACCACTTAAATTGTTAATTTCTTTCGAGTTTTTCGAAAGTGAGCGTGTTTTCAACAGACGGACCTGGCTAAATGGACTCAGAATTACTCAAGGAACCAGCATATATTTACTTTCAGGGGTCTGAGATGAATAAAAAAGTTGTACACGTAATGACAAACTTAGTACACCCTATATAAAATGAATTTGAAACTAAACATTTCAAAATAAAAGTTTAATTTACTCACAGTCCGTCCGTATCTGCTGCTACAAAACGCCCGGTATTGGAACTTTCAATTTTATTATCTGAAACGCAGTCCAAAGATTTAGTGTATCTTAAAAAATCACTCAAGCTGTAGAAATCGAAGTAGATTAAATCACCCGCCAATTTTATCACCTGGAATTAAAAGATGTTATTCAAATTATAAAAAGTTCATCAGAGTCAAAATTGTATTAGATTTTTTTTTAATGTTTCCATTTTTTTGGTTTTTACTTCAAATGTTAATTTATTTGGCTTGTGATCTATAAACAACTAAACTTATGTATAATTTTCAACAAAATAATCGGCTGGTAGATTTATTCTATCGTAGCTGGCAATTAGAATTAGGATTAAAAGCAAAAATAAATTAATATTTTCAAAATAATTTAGCCTACTCTAAAATAGACATCTCTGAAGGGATTTCACTCCATATTCGAGCATTTTTTACTGGTGTCACTGGCTCTTGAGGAACACGATACACGTGCAAATGTAACATAAGAAGGCAAGAGGATAATTTTTATTTTTGTTGCACAACAGAAAACATTTTAAGCGGAGTAGATACAATAAAACAACCGTCCGGATGGTTGTGTGTCCATGCAAACCTTGTAGCATAGCACAAGTCACACTTACGCACAATCCACCTAATTATATCGTAATTTGGATAAAATTTGGCCCCAATAATTTGAATTGCATCCTTAAAGACGGTGTGGCTTTAAAAGCTATTTTCGGAAGCGATATTTGTAGGGAGGTTTAAACAAATATGGACCGATTCCTTCTTTAAGCAACCAAACACGCACTCGCGGCTCCTGTAAAATGAAAGGTTTAAAAATAATTCTTTAATTTAAATAAATAAAACATCATGATACATGCTTACATTTTTTCTTTCAACACTTCTTAGCACTTATAAAACTACACTTCTTTGCTTCATTGAGGTCTTCTTCTTCTGATGAAGCAGCGAAATGAGGAAATTCCCGCAAAATAACTCATTATTTTGCGCCAAAAGGAAAATTTCCTCATTTTTGCGCCAAATTTTGCTTCAATTTCACAAAATAAAATATAAATAATTGAAATTTCATTTAACCCCTTCAATGAAAAGAGACAGCAATATATTAGTTTAATAAGTTTGCTGTCCTTCACTAAATTAGGGGTTAAATGAGTGCTGCCACTTTGACACCTTTTAATTCCTTCTCTGACCGCCAGATGGCCGTGTCTTATCTGTATAATTTGTGATATTGTTATCTCTATTCCTCCGTTGGGTTCTATGGTAAAATTTTTTTCCAAGTTAATTGCTAATATGAGTCTATCTCTTTTTCAACTTTTTGCCATAAAATAATTTAACATAAAACTTCATGTACACTTAAGGCTTGTTTACACGGTAATACAATGTATTACGACTTTGTGGAATCAAAATATTATGAAATTCTCTCCGGGTTTAAAATAAAAAAATTAAAATCGGTTGGTAAGTATTTTTCTTGTTTACACGGATGGTTTACGTAAAATAAAAGCAAAATGAGTTAATAACAAAAAAGCAGATGGTTGCTGTATTACAATATTTACAAAAAACAGCATGAACATTTCCTGAGTTGATTCTGCTTGTTTTTGTAATTTTATAAAAATGTTACCACCTTCAATATACTCTGTTAAAATGCGACTCTGGTGTGATGAGAATACATAAGTTTCTAAAATGGTTTAGAAAATGAACATTTACCGACCGATTGTCATATTTTTATCCGTATTCTCTCTTACTCAATGCATTTTGCTTTTACATGATAAGATTATTCTCATTCTACATCATTTTTTGACATGTCGTAACACATTGTATTACCGTGTAAACTAGCCTTTAAGATTTAATATGAATTCGTCAGCTAGCGCAATTACAATAATAATTTAATTTAACTTAAATTGCACACACTGGAAATTTTTTATAGACAAATTTAAAACATTTTACTAGTAAAATGACCGGTAGTTTTGACCACTATATTGGATAAAGTTTTTATTAGTTTATTAAGAGTAAAATGAAAAAACTAACCGAAACTCTTGTGTACATGTGATTTTGCCTCTCTTTCTAACTAATTAATTCCACTCGACTACGGAACATATATCTGTACTGCTTACTACTATGCTTTATATTAGTTAGTAATCGCGTAAATAATGGTTAACACTAACTAGTTAGTCATAACGTAAATAGAGGTTAGCACTAACTAGTTATTCATAGCGTAAAAATTGGTTAGTACTAACCTTTATACAATAATGTTTTTGTTTTATTTTAGTTTTAAAATAGTTTTTATTAAAAAAATATAATCAAGCAGGTTTCATTAAAGTATATAATAAGTGTGGATGCGGGACCACGTAACGTCACTTCCTCTCTCACATGGGTCTGGATTTCGTTTTGGGATCTTATTTATAAAAGTTCTTTTGTAATGGAGGTAAAAGTACTCATTACCAATTAATTTCTCGTAGATCATATAAAGAAATATTATTTTGTTAAAAACTTGTGACTAAAAAGCCGAATACATACATGCATACATACTTGAAAAGTCATCAGGATTTTAAATATTTGGTATAATTTGCTCCTTAATTATCACCACCAAATCTTTAACGAGTATCCCGGCCAAAGCAACACCCGAATGACCGCTACCTGTTGGAAGACCACTTCTTTTAAGACGACTGTTTCGTACATGACCTGTTATTTCCAGAAAATTAAACACCACGTTTTCTGGAGCCGCCATCAGTACGCCCTCCTTTACTTTAATATGCAACGTAGTTGCAAAGGAGATAATCAAATTAATTTTTTAACTTAACATGGCAAATAACGTTTGTAATATTTAATTTAAACCACAGAACTAAAATTTAAACAATTCAATTTTTTTACCCACGCGTGTGAAAAAATTATATTAAAAAATTGGCATTATTTGGGTTGTGTTATTTGTTCCACTCTAACATATGTGTTAGAGTGGAGCAACGAATGTAAAATTGTTGCAAGTGTGTTAGTAAATTGTTTTTTTTTTAGTTTTGGTTATGCATTTCTTGTAGGGTTGTTAAACACGATATTCTGCAACAGTGATGGAAAATCAGTACTAGTGTTCTATTTTCACTACTTTTTCATTTTAAAAATACTACGGTCAGCGTTGCCAGAAGATTTGGAAGGAATCTTTATTTTGCGGAAAAAAATCTTATTTTGATGAGAAAAATTTCCAAAGTTTTATAGCAGGCTTATGGTTCAGACTTGCAATTTTTGTTGCAGCAATTCTTGAGTTCATTGTGGGAGTAGAGAACATTTTTGGAGGGGTAATTATCTTACCAATAAAATCAAGAATTGCTGCAACAAAAATGGCAAGTCTGAACCATGACAAAGGCAAAAAAGTAAAAGTTATTAATTTGTTATAAGAGCCAACTTCTTAGGGTGGGTTTTTAAAATGGAGATCAGAGATTTAGTCATATTTAATCTGTACTCGTAGTTTTTAAGATGAGGATTAATTACTTTTATTTGCCAGTTTAAGCGACCAATGTTGGTGGTTTAAACTTAGTCAACAAATGTCAACACATACACATGTTTGTATGTATAAAAAAACAGCTGCTTAAATATAAACACAGAAAAAAATGTACATTTAAAATAGAAAAGATTTTTTTAGAAAACAGAAAAATGGTTCGTTCTAGTGAATATGAAGACTAGTGATTCTGAAACATATGAAAACTTAAATAAACCAATTATATGAAGACATTTTTTTTTATAAGAACTTAAATGGTAGATTGTCTTCTTCTTCTGTATAAAATGCAAAGGGCACTGGTAAAAAGGTGATATTTTAAAATATGTTTGTTGCCATTTTCGTTATTCAGTATGGCAATTCTGCGAGGTTTAAGGTTCCACTTAAAAACGGCAAACACAATAACTACAAAACTAAATTTATACTCAGATTAATTAATTATAGTTTGCTGCGAAGATTAAACTCGATGTTAAAAACCCACTCTTTGGGTGTGTGTGAAACGGTAGCAAAGTTCTATGGTGAAATAAAAATTGTCTGTGGTAGAAAAATTTCATGTTTGTGCTGTGTGAAATTATAACATTTTTAACAAGATAAAATTTTGACATAAAGTAAAGAACAATTTCTTTCTGACATTTCTTAACAGAAGTCTAAAGTCGGCAAATTTTTGGCGGCGGCGGTTCAGCAAAAAGTAGCCGGTAGTGGATCGCATGACAAAAAAATTAGTTATTCAAAATGAAAAAAATATCTATTACAATTTGTTATTATCATTTAATGTTTGTAACCGCATAACTCCGTCATTTGTGAGCCGATTTTTAAGGGCGTGTTAACAGATTGTAATTACAAAAAACTTTGTCTGTCGCGCTCGTTGAAGATAGACGTGTTTTATAAGCTCGGCATACGGTTTATTTTTTTACGTGAACAAATAAAGTATAAAAAAAAAAGGAAATAAAAGAAAAGAAAAAAATACATGTATGTACATACATACATAAACATACACACTTTTTATTCTCGGTGTTGATAAACAATAACAAATAAGAAGAGCACAACTGTAAACAGTAAAAAAAAAAAAAAAAAAAAAAACTCTTATGAGTGCAAACAGTGCAAAAACAATTAAGCATAATGATAGAAATGCATATATCACAGTGAGTGTTAACGAAACAAATGCAGAAATAAAAAAAAGAGTCGATGATAGCAAATACCTAACAGCTAAACCTATTACTCGTACGCGATCCCTCTCACCATCTGTTTTTAATAATACGGTTGATACACTAACAAATATAAAACCTTCAAGCATTGCCTCAACGGCAAAAACAATTTTAATAAGTGATAAAAATATTAACCCTCAATCAGGCACAATAGAAAATTCTGTATCACCTTCGGTGTCTAATAATACGGTTGATTCGAATACAATAAAAAATATAAAACCTGCAAGCGGTGCCTCAGTGGCAGAAACGATTTTAACAAGTGATGAAAAGATTACCCCCAAATCAGGCATGATGGAAAACTCAGTATCACAGGTGAAAAGCGGTCAAAAGCCTCAAGTACAAGTTGGAATGGATAGGTACATAACAGTGCTAAAACGGGGTCGCAGCCCAACTTCTTCTGCAGTTGCTTCTGTCCCAAAAGTTTTAAAAGAGGGTACAGCTGATAGAATAAGTTCTCAAAATCGGTTTGCAATTTTGGAAGAGGAATCCTCGGAAGCACAAAACGTTACAAAATCTTCTAAGCCACCCCCGATATATCTTAGAGAGCAAAACTCAAGTGATTTAATAAAGAATTTGATCTCGGTAATAGGTGAAAATTCTTTTTATGTAGCTGCAATAAAACGTGGTAGTATAAATGAAACTAAAATACAAGTTAATCGTGAAGATGATTTTCGTAAAGTAATAACTAAATTAGAAGCACTAAAAAAAAACTTTTATACATACCAACTGAAGAGCAGTAAAGGTCTTCAGGTAGTGATAAAGGGCATTGATTCATGCGTAGACCCAGGTGAAATAAAAACGTTTTTAGAAGAGAAGGGCTTTAAAATTAAAAATGTAGTTAATATTAAAAATAGAGAAAAAAATCCCCAGCCACTATTTCGTGTGGAGTTAGAACCCGGCGACGTTAAGCTTAAAAAAAATGAAACTCATCCCATTTACAGTCTGAGATATATCCTGTATAGGAAAATAACGATAGAGGAGCCGCATAAAAGGAACGGTCCCGTGCAATGTTTAAACTGCCAAGAATTTGGTCACACTAAGGCATACTGCCATTTAACACCTGTTTGCGTTGTATGTGGAGAATTGCATGGTACAGCTCTCTGCGATAAGTCTAAAAACGACCCCAATGTAAAAAAATGCAGCAACTGTGGTGGTAATCACACTGCCAACTATAGAGGATGCCCTGTATACTCTATCGTCAAGCGCTCGGTTGGACCGAAACCTAATCCACCTCAAATTCAGGAAACACATCAAAATAATACTAATGACATTCATGTACCGCAGCCTAGTAATAACAGAACATCCTACGCTAACGTCCTAAAATCAAACCATATGCCAATGCAAGGTGATTTGCCAAATAATGATGAGACCCCAGTTTCTAATTTAAGTCGTCTAGAAAAAACCATGGAAACACTAGTACAAACAGTAACAAACTTTACGAATACAATGGGTAATATGATGCAGGAAATGTTAAGAATGCAATCGATGTTATTGCAAGCTGTACTTAACAAGCCATGAATTGTTTAAAAATTTGTTTTTGGAACGCAAACGGCATTCGCCAACATAAAAATGAACTAGAATATTTTCTTAAAAGTAAACAAATTGATGTAATGATGGTTTCTGAAACTCATTTGACCTCAAGAAATTCGTTTAAAATTAATGGTTATATATTATATGATACCAAGGACCCTCGAGATAGAGCTTGTGGAGGTTCTGCTATTTTGATAAAAACCCGAATCAAACACTACTTAATGTGTGATCATCGTGAAGATTATCTGCAAGCAACGAATATTTGTGTTGAAGAGCTAAATCGAAACGTTGTACTTTCATCTTTATACTCTCCACCTAGATTTTCAATATCAGAAAGCCAATATTATAAATATTTTAAATCATTAGGACCCTGTTTCCTAGCCGCTGGCGATTACAACGCTAAACATACCTTCTGGGGTTCACGGCTCATTACACCAAAGGGTCGTGTTTTGTATAATACAATGTCTAAAATGGATTTAAATGTGGTCGCGAGTGGACAACCAACTTATTGGCCTACTGATCAGCAAAAAATTCCAGATGTCATCGATTTTGGCGTGGTTAAAAACATCCCCGCAGAAACGATTCACGTTGAAGCTTCTTTAGAATTATCTTCTGATCACACACCTACAATTCTTACCATATCAAACCCTTATAGAATTGTATCACCGTCTGGTTACTTAGTGACGTCAGCCACACAAATAAATTGGTTAAAATATAAAAAATATCTCAGTACCCACTGCACTGAAAATATTCCGCTTAGAACACCGGAGAATGTGAATCTTTCTATTGTAAATTTTGACAATTATCTCAAACTAGCTGTTCAACATTCTAGCATAGCCCGCAAAAACATAAAAAATAGTAAAATATATTCTACAGATGTCGAGCGTCTCTTGACTGAAAAAAGGAGAGTTCGAAGAGAGTGGCAATTGCACAGATCCCCTCAACTTAAAAATTTACTAAAAGAGTGCACAAAAAGGCTAAGAAACTTACTGCAGTCTCAAAAAACGGCTTCTCTGGAAAAATATCTTAAGGAACTTGATGCAACTCCTCAATCTGATTACTCATTATGGCGTGCAGCTAGAAATCTTAAAAGACCAGTTATCACTAAACCACCATTAAGAAACTTAAATGGACGTTGGGCACGAAATGACATAGAAAAAGGTAATATTTTCGTTAATCATTTGAAAACCGTATTTACCCCTCATACATCTTTCGATACTGCGGTCGAGTTACCACCTGTTGCTGTTAGATCAGCTGTTCCACTAAGGTTTGAAGTAAGAGAAATCGAGAAGGCTATTCATGATTTAAACCCCAAGAAAGCCCCTGGTTTTGATAAGATCAGTAACAAAATGCTTTTGGAGCTACCCAGCATAGCAAAGAAAATTATTCTACTAATTTTTAATGCTATTTTACGCCTTGAATACTACCCACAAGAGTGGAAAGTATCCTTAGTTACCATGATACCTAAACCAGGAAAGGATCCCACAAAAGTTGAGTCATATAGACCTATAAGCTTATTGTCTAATTTATCAAAGCTTTTTGAGAAACTTCTAGTGTCTAAATTAACGCCGATTTTAAATGGTAACAGATGTATTCCCAATCATCAATTCGGTTTTAGAAGAAAACACAGCACAATTGAACAAACTCATCGAATAGTAAATGTCATAAGAAAAGCCTTTGAAGAAAAAAAATATTGCTCAGCACTCTTCATCGATGTGTCTCAAGCTTTTGATAAAGTCTGGCATGAAGGTTTACTACTGAAATTGCAGCAAAACTTACCAGCAAATATACACAAGCTGTTACAAAGCTACTTAGTCGGTCGTCAATTTATTATAAAAGAAGGCGAATTTTTAAGTCCTCCACAGCCAATTAGCGCTGGAGTCCCACAAGGCAGCATCCTGGGCCCTCTATTATACTTAATTTATACTTCGGACTTGCCAACAAACAGCTACACCCATACCTCAACATTTGCGGACGACACAGCTTTTCTAAGCGTACACGCAAACTGTCAAGAAGCATCTCGTTATCTACAGGATCATATATTTGAACTAGAAAGGTGGTTAAAAAAATGGAGGATAAAGATCAATGAGCAAAAATGCGCACATATAACATTCACATTGCGTCGGGAAACATGCCCCCCTATTAAAATAAATAATCAAATAATACCCCAACACTCGCATGTAAAATACCTCGGTATACATCTAGATCGGCGTTTAACGTGGAAATGGCATATAGAAGCGAAGTTAACTCAAATGAAACTAAAAGCAATTCAAATTAATTGGCTCATTGGAAGAAATTCTGTTCTTAGTCTCGATTGCAAACTTCTACTCTACAACTCTATCTTAAAGCCAATTTGGTGCTACGGTATTCAGTTATGGGGCACTGCCTCGGCTTCTAACATCGAAAAAATTCAAAGGCGCCAAAATAAACTTCTTCGAATAATCACAGCCGCTCCCTGGTACGTCAAAAACTCAAATATCCACAAGGATCTCAATGTGCCATTAGTAAAAACTATGATAACGAAATATGCAGTAAAATATTTAAAAAGGCTGGAACTGCACCCAAATCCATTAGCTAGAAATATTTTAAATTATGGCGGCCACACTCGCTTAAGAAGAAGAGACACTGCAGCACTCACCCAATCAGATGAGCGATAAACACCTATATATGTAAACAGAAACCGTGATGACTAAATATTTTGTGTTTGGCACTGGCAGGACATAAAGCAAATATTAGGATAAGATTTGATTAATTATTGTTAGTTCATATTTAATATATGAAGATTCAATAAATAAATAATGAAAGAAAAAAAAAAAAAAAAAAAAACTTTGGAAATCAGACGGACAATTTGTCTATCAGAAATTTTATTTTGAGCTGCTCCATAATATATAAACCAATTTTTAGAATTCGCGATTACATTTAATATGATTTAATGGGTGATTTTTTAAGAGCTATAGGAAAGTTAAAAAAAAAAAAACAAAAAAAAAATTCAGAAAAATGCATGAAATCTTTATTTGAATCGATAGTACGGTCCATATAATTTAATGTTTGAAGATTATTTCATGAAAATGTTGACCGTAACTGCGCCTCAAATGGTCCATTCGCTTAGTCCAATTTTGGCATACTCTGTTAGGAATCTTTTCTTTAGCACATGTGTGCTTATTTCATGTACTGTACGTTCCCCTTCTCTGTAGGTCTTGTACAATCTGTTGGTAACCCTAACACCGTTTTGACATTTCTACTTTTTACTTTATAATACTCCTTTTTTTTATCGGTCCCTTTCTATGGTTATCTATCCTCTTTAAGGTTTTTTTTTGATCATACCATTGGAAAGGAACCGTTATTTTCCATTTGGATGATGCCATTTTAGAGAATAATTTTGTCACGTAGGCAGTAGATACATAAAGGAAGGAAAAATTAAAAACGTGGCAGTTGTGAAAAAGTTTTTAATTTGACAAGTAGTGGATACGTGTTGCGAGGCAATTTAAAATAAAATTAAAATTTTCTAAAACCAAAAAGGAAACTGTGAAACTTAACTAAGAGTGTAAAAATTAACTAAAGATTTAATAAAAATTCTTAAAAATAAAACAAAATGTTAATAAAGTTAATTAAAGTTAAGTTAAAAGCAATAAAACTAAAAATATGTTAAATTTCTCGATCAACCAAAAGAATAAAATTTTGCCAGTAAAAAAGGGTTTAGAGAAATTTTCAGTGCTGTGAAGTTGTGTTGAATTGGAAAAAAAATTTGCTTAAAATTATTATTTAATCGTAGTACACTATTTGTTATTGAATAAAAAAAAATAAATAAAGTGCAAAATTAAAATTCAAATAATAAAGTAAAACAAAACTTAGAATAAAGAAATCTTGAAAATCCCAGTTAAAATATCGTTGGTTTGTCTGAATGATTTGAGGTGGTGAAGCGCTGACAAGAATTGTTCAAAGGAAAAACACAAACAAAAACTTGGGAAGATTGTAACCAGCGTGGCCATAATTTCTTTTAACTGTATCCTAACAAAAATGAATGAAAAAAAAAACAAGAAAACCCCAGAACAAAATATATATATGACCATATAAATAAAATTTGAACGTTTTGATTAACAAATTTAAATGTGTGTTTTTGAAAAACGCGAAGAAATGAACGCCAAAAGAAAAGTTTACTCAAATTACATCAACAACAACTAGAATATCATCCGTGACTGAACGATGTATTGAATGACTTAAAACAAATTGATTTAAATAATAACTAGAATTATATTTGATTAAATTGAAGTTTGAATGATGAACCACACCAAATTGTTTTGTAAAGAATAAAAGAAAGAAAAACACAAATTTTTTGTAAAACCAAAGTTTTAATATAACACCTGGGAAAAAACCCCATATGTGAAATATAAATAAATAGAACAAATTGAAATAAAAAGCAAAAGACAAATTAAAACAAATAAGAAAAAAAAAAAAAACGACAGTTAACAACAACCTTAAGCAAGGTCTTCTTCGGGTCCGGCCACATCGATCGTCGTCCCCAGTCATCATCATCGTACGTCCATCATCAGCATAAGCTCCTCATCTTTATTCACCCCTTCAACATCATCTATATTCTCGTGTCAGGTTTAGTCATACATTTATTTAAGATATATCATGCTAATTACCTATGTAGTTATTTAATTATAATTCTTTTTTTTATGCTAAGATTACTAACCCTACATTAATTTTATTAAAATGAATTATATTTTAAAAATGAAACACTAAATTCTTTTTCTTTGAGAGAGACAGGTAAAGCATAGGTATGGTAGGTATACCGCAGTAAAACTTTAATGGGGCAGCGTGAGACACTGGGTACCCACGTTGCCAATGGCGTAGTTCCATTGAACTTTTGGGAGGGAATTAATGTACCCAGAATGACTTTACCATCCAGTCATTCCACTTTTGCATAGTTTCAGACCGCATAGTTATTGGTTTTTGTTTTCCTGCTCATTTCGTTTTGGTGATTTTAAGGCATTTATTTTTATGCTTACGCGGCGAAGACTTGGGTCAAGAACCTCATCACCTCTGGCAGAGCTAGCCGTTTCACCCTTTTTTATGCCTTAAGCCCAGTTTTTGTAATTTCATCTGAATACCGAAAATTTTTAATATTTTTTTATAGCCCGCGCGTAACAACTCTTTCCAACATTTCGGCCGGTATCTCATGAATAAATGCTTCAGTGTTGTCTTCCAATGCGTCAATTGAAGCGGGCATGTGTGTATAGACATGAGCTTTAACATAGCCCCACAAAAAATAGTCTAAAGGCGTTAAATCGCACGATCTAGGCGGCCAATTGACCGGTCCCGAACGTGAAATAAAATGTTCACCGAACTCGCCTCTCAATAAGTCCATTGTTAAGCGTGCTATGTGGCATGTGGCACCGTATTGTTTAAACCACATGTTTCTCGCATTTTTGGCAAAAAAAAAGTTGGATATCATCTCACGGTAGCGCTCACCATTCACAGTTACGTTACGATTCGCATCATCTTTGAAGAATTACGGTCCAATGATGCCACCAGCCCATAAACCGCAACAAAGTGTGACTTTTTCTGGAAGCATTGGTAGCTCTTGCAATGCTTCTGGCTGATCTTCACTCCAAAATCGACAATTCTGCTTATTAACGTACCCATTGAGCCAAAAATGTAGGTCGATTAAACTGACCATAAAATGGAAGAAGCGCGCGATAAACTTTCTTAACAGAGCACGCATTTTGATAATAAAATTCAATAACTTGCAAGCGTTGTTCGTTTGTAAGGCGATTCATGGTTAAATTATAGACCAAACTGAAGATGTTTGACAGTGAAACAAAATACGAAACGTGCGTCCGCTGTTTAAACCTGTGTTGCCAAAGCTAAAAAATAACACGCTACTAGCAGGTTGCATATGTGAACAAATTTTGAGGAATTTTTGGAGGTTGCACATTTGGTTTTTCAAAGTTTTTGCATTCTTTTTTAATTTTTGACGTTTTTTAGCGATTTTTTTATTCTCTACTAGTTGGAACCCATAAACAAATATTTTATGCTTTTATAAACTTTTAGGAAATTTCTCATTTTTATTAAATTTTTTAAACCTTTGCGAATTGCGCGTTTTAGGTAACCCAAATCCTAATAAGCTGGTTATGGGTTTATAATCAAACAAATATTATTTTTCCAGTTTTTTTTATTAAGATTACCTTTCAATCGAATTTATTTCCATGTAATTGTGATTGGTTTTTTCCTATTACAGTTACATAAGATTGTGCCTTGGAAATATAACAAAATGCTTGTAATGTAAATGTAATTAGCGTTCTGTAGTCTATTATTGAATTTTAAATTTATTTAAAAAAAAAAAAAAAAAAAAAAAAATATACCGGAAGAACTCTTTCTAGAGTATACATAAATTAACGAACAAGTACAAAAATAGAAATTAAAAAAACAAAAATAATTAATTTACTTTACTAACAACAAACAAAAGTTTAAACAAGAAATATGGAAACAAGAAGCGAATCGTCAGCTAAGAGAGCTAGAGATCAACAAGTCTCTTCGGTTGAAAACTATGCAAAAACACCGCGTTTATCACACCATGACAAACATTTTTTAAGAGATTTAATAAAAGAGAGTGAATATATCATGGGTGAAGTTATAAAAAATTCAATAAGAGAAAGTGAAGAAAAACACTTTGACTATATGAAAAATCTAATAAAAGAAAGTGAAGAAAAAATACTCTCTGTTATTGAAAACAAAATTGAAAATATAAAAAGTGATCTGAGTACTATAACTGAGAGGGTAAAAAGCTTAGAATTAAAGAACACTGAAGTTGAACTTCTGAAAAAAGAAATTACAGAAATAAAGAGGAAAATGTTAAAACAAGAAAACACTGTAGTGGCTGGTAGTATCCGAATCTCTGGTGTACCTTATAATGATAATGAAAATCTTCATGGCATTGTTCAAAACATATGTAACAGTTTAAAAATAAATATGCAACAGATAGAAAATATATATAGACTAAAAAAAATTTATAGAAACAATAAACCTTATAATCCTACGGATGAAGTAATAGTTGCAAAATTATGTTCTCCATTTGAAAAAAATTATCTTTTGAAATGCATTTCAAAATTTCGCCGTGATAACAAGACCAATTTATGCTTACGTCAAGCTGGCTTCGAAAGTGATGCACCCATCTACATTAATGAGAATTTAACACCTCATAATCATAAAATATTCAAAAAAGCATTATTACTAAAAAAGAATAAGAAAATTAAATCAACATTTTCCTTGCGTGAACTTGTTTGCGTGAAAAAGTTCGATGCAGACGACCCTGTCTTAACTGAATTTTCTGAGGATCTAAAACGGCTTTTTCTTGAATAATGCTTGGACATTGGACATCTCTTTTACAAAGTTTTATCAACTGAAAACTTATTATTTTAAATTAGTAAATTGTTTAGTATTTTTTTGTTATTTTCAATTAAATGATTTATTACAATTTAATGATAATCAATTAATTTTTCAATTAAAATCTTATCCCTCATTTTACTTTTGCTTTCAAAATTGTATTATAATATTTAACATACTTTTTCTTTCACATTTTTATGAATCTTATTGCGTTGCACTCAGTAAATATGACAAATTTGTCTTTTAATCAAGTTGGTTCTAGAGACAGTAATTATAACATGATTCGTATCTTGGCTAATCAGCATCAGGGCTTTAACATATGTCACATAAATGCCCAAAGCCTTTTCCCGAAACTTGATGAATTTCGTTTCCTATTTGAGAGTTCAGGTATTGATGCTATATGTGTTTCTGAAACATGGTTTATACCGGAAATAAACGACAGTATTTATAAAGTAGATGGTTATCGAATCTTTCGATCGGATAGGCAAAGTAATGGTGGAGGTGTTGCTATTTACATTAAGAATAATATCTAATGTTAACTTATCTGTTTACATAATGAACCCGGTGAAATTGAATTAATTTTTATTGACGTAAATTTTCCTGGTTAAAAAATGCTGCTTGGCTGTGTTTATAGATCGGATAGGTATATGAAATTGGACACACTAATCGACAAATTGGAACATTTTTCTGTAGCGTACTCGGAAGTTATTATAACTGGTGATTTTAATTGCAATTTGCTTGAAAATGAAACTCTGACCAACATTATGTATTCATTTAATTTATCTGCTGTAAACACTTCCAGGCCTACACATTTTTCAACCACAAACAGCACATTACTTGACCTGGTTTTTGTAAGTAACTGGCGGAAATTATTACTCTATGATCAGTTAGCCGCATCCACCTTTTCAAAACACGATTTGATTTTTATATGCTATAAATTTAGAACGGAAAAGGGAAGTCAAATGTACAGTTTCAGAGATTTCAACAGTATAAGTCCAATAAATTTGCAGCGAGATCTTGATAACGTTGATTGGGAACAAATTTTTTATTTGCCATCAGTGGATGATAAGCTTGCTTTTCTTAATAACTCAATACTGCAAAGTTATAACAATCACGTGCCAATAAAAAATAAGATAATAAGAAATAGAATTAGACCATGGTTTGGAAATGAAACTAAATTGTTAATAGAACAACGTGACCGTCTATACCACATGTGGAGAAGGTACAAGACACCTGATCTACAAACTGAGTATCGTTTGGCGAGGAAAAGGGTTGTTTCGAGGATAAGACATGATAAATCTTTGTATTATTACAACAAATTTAACACAGCTGTTGATTGTAGAAGTAAATGGAAATATATACGAGAGATTGGCATTAATGACTCAGTTGACCGTTCATTGGAAGTTGATGTTAACTTGCTTAATGAAAATTTTACTAAAATTGATTATCCAACTGTTCAGTCTAGTTTTTATGAGGAATGTTTGCCTTTGATTTCATGTAGTGAATTTAATTTCCAATGCCTAGCCGCATGCGATGTAGTTAACGCTTTTAATGCAATGAAATCTAATTCAATTGGATTAGATAATATTTACCCAAAATTTGTTAAAATTATTCTACCCTGGATAATTCGATATGTTACACATCTTTTTAATACTATAATTATAACCTGTACATTTCCAATGCAGTGGAAACACGCTAAAATTGTTCCAGTACCAAAAGCAGGAAATGAATATCGTCCGATTGCGATTCTCCCCTATTTTTGCAAAGTTTTTGAAAAGTTGTTACATAAACAAATTTATAACCATGTTAATAACAACAACCTGTTTACCGATCGTCAATCTGGATTCAGACCTCAACGTGGCTGTACTGTAGTAACCTAGATTTTTTTTTTTTTTTCTCAGTATTTATTTATTGAATCTTCATATACTAAATATGAACTAACAATAATTAATCAAATCTTAACCTAATATTTGATTTATGTCCTGCCAGTGCCGGACAAAAACGATTTCGTCATCACGGTTTCTGTTCACATATGTAGGTGTTTACCGCTCATCTGATTGGGTGAGTGCTGCAGTGTCTCTTCTTCTTAATCGAGTGTGGCCGCCATAATTTAAAATATTTCGTGCTAATGGGTTTGGGTGCAGTTCCAGCCTTTTTAAATATTTTACTGCATATTTCGTTATCATAGTTTTTACTAATGGCACATTGAGATCCTTGTGGATATTTGAGTTTTTGACGTACCAGGGGGCGGCTGTGATTATTCGAAGAAGTTTATTTTGGCGCCTTTGAATTTTTTCGATGTTAGAAGCCGAGGCAGTGCCCCATAACTGAATACCGTAGCACCAAATTGGCTTTAAGATAGAGTTGTAAAGTAGAAGTTTGCAATCGAGGCTGAGAACAGAATTTCTTCCAATAAGCCAATTTATTTGAATTGCTTTTAGTTTCATTTGAGTTAATTTAGCTTCTATATGCCATTTCCACGTTAAACGCCGATCTAGATGTATACCGAGGTATTTTACATGCGAGTGTTGGGGTATTATTTGATTATTGATTTTAATAGGGGGGCATGTTTCCCGACGCAATGTGAATGTTATATGTGCGCATTTTTGCTCATTGATCTTTATCCTCCATTGTGTTAACCACCTTTCCAGTTCAAATATGTGATCCTGTAAGTAACGAGATGCTTCTTGACAGTTTGCGTGTACGCTTAGAAAAGCTGTATCGTCCGCAAATGTTGAGGTATGGGTGTAGCTGTTTGTTGGCAAGTCCGAAGTATAAATTAAGTATAATAGAGGGCCCAGGATGCTGCCTTGTGGGACTCCGGCGTTAATTGGCTGAGGAGAACTTAAAAAATCGCCTTCTTTAATAATAAAATGACGCCCGACTAAGTAGCTTTCTATCAGCTTGTGTATGTTTGCTGGTAAGTTTTGCTGCAACTTCAGTAGTAACCCTTTATGCCAGACTTTATCAAAAGCTTGAGACACATCGATGAAGAGTGCAGAGCAATATTTTTTTTCTTCAAAGGCTTTTCTTATGACAATTACTATTCGATGAGTTTGTTCAATTGTGCTGTGTTTTCTTCTAAAACCGAATTGATGATTGGGAATACATCTGTTTTCATTTAAAATCGGCGTTAATTTTGACACTAGTAGTTTCTCAAATAGCTTTGATATATTAGACAATAGGCTTATAGGTCTATATGACTCAACTTTTGTGGGATCCTTTCCTGGTTTAGGTATCATGGTAACTAAAGATACTTTCCACTCTTGTGGGTAGTATTCAAGGCGTAAAATAGCATTAAAAATCAGTAGAATAATTTTCTTTGCTATGCGGGGTAGCTCCAAAAGCATTTTGTTACTGATGTTATCAAAACCAGGGGCTTTCTTGGGGTTTAAATCATGAATAGCCTTTTCGATTTCTCTTATCTCAAATCTTAGTGGAACAGCTGATCTAACAACAACAGGTGGTAACTCGACCGCAGTATCGAAAGATGTATGAGGGGTAAATACGGTTTTCAAATGATTAACAAAAATATTTCCTTTTTCTATATCATTTCGTGCCCAACTTCCATTTAAGTTTCTTAATTGCGGTTTAGTGATAACTGGTCTTTTTAGATTTCTAGCTGCACGCCATAATGAGTAGTCAGATTGAGGAGTTGCATCAAGTTCCTTAAGATATTTTTCCAGAGAAGCCGTTTTTTGAGACTGCAGTAAGATTCTTAGCCTTTTTGTGCACTTTTTTAGTAAATTTTTAAGTTGAGGGGATCTGTGCAATTGCCACTCCCTTCGAGCTCTCCTTTTTTCAGTCAAGACGCTCGACATCTGTAGAATATATATTACTATTTTTGATGTTTTTGCGGGCTATGCTAGAATGTTGAACAGCTAGTTTGAGATAATTGTCAAAATTTACAATAGAAAGATTCACATTCTCCGGTGTTCTAAGCGGAATATTTTCAGTGCAGTGGGTACTGAGATATTTTTTATATTTTAACCAATTTATTTGTGTTGCTGACGTCACTAAGTATCCACACGGAGATACAATTCTATTAGGGTTTGCTATAGTTAGAAGTGTAGGTGTGTGATCAGAAGATAATTCTAAAGAAGCTTCAACATGAATCGTTTCTGCGGGGATGTTTTTAACCACGCCAAAATCGATGACATCTGGAATTTTTTGCTGATCAGTAGGCCAATAAGTTGGTTGACCACTCGCGACCACATTTAAATCCATTTTAGATTGTAGATTGTCTTCTTCTTCTGTATAAAATGCAAAGGGCACTGGTAAAAAGGTGATATTTTAAAATATGTTTGTTGCCATTTTCGTTATTCAGTATGGCAATTCTGCGAGGTTTAAGGTTCCACTTAAAAACGGCAAACACAATAACTACAAAACTAAATTTATACTCAGATTAATTAATTATAGTTTGCTGCGAAGATTAAACTCGATGTTAAAAACCCACTCTTTGGGTGTGTGTGAAACGGTAGCAAAGTTCTATGGTGAAATAAAAATTGTCTGTGGTAGAAAAATTTCATGTTTTTATAACCTGTACATTTCCAATGCAGTGGAAACACGCTAAAATTGTTCCAGTACCAAAAGCAGGAAATGAATATCGTCCGATTGCGATTCTCCCCTATTTTTGCAAAGTTTTTGAAAAGTTGTTACATAAACAAATTTATAACCATGTTAATAACAACAACCTGTTTACCGATCGTCAATCTGGATTCAGACCTCAACGTGGCTGTACTGTAGTAACCTAGATTTTTTTTTTTTTTTCTCAGTATTTATTTATTGAATCTTCATATACTAAATATGAACTAACAATAATTAATCAAATCTTAACCTAATATTTGATTTATGTCCTGCCAGTGCCGGACAAAAACGATTTCGTCATCACGGTTTCTGTTCACATATGTAGGTGTTTACCGCTCATCTGATTGGGTGAGTGCTGCAGTGTCTCTTCTTCTTAATCGAGTGTGGCCGCCATAATTTAAAATATTTCGTGCTAATGGGTTTGGGTGCAGTTCCAGCCTTTTTAAATATTTTACTGCATATTTCGTTATCATAGTTTTTACTAATGGCACATTGAGATCCTTGTGGATATTTGAGTTTTTGACGTACCAGGGGGCGGCTGTGATTATTCGAAGAAGTTTATTTTGGCGCCTTTGAATTTTTTCGATGTTAGAAGCCGAGGCAGTGCCCCATAACTGAATACCGTAGCACCAAATTGGCTTTAAGATAGAGTTGTAAAGTAGAAGTTTGCAATCGAGGCTGAGAACAGAATTTCTTCCAATAAGCCAATTTATTTGAATTGCTTTTAGTTTCATTTGAGTTAATTTAGCTTCTATATGCCATTTCCACGTTAAACGCCGATCTAGATGTATACCGAGGTATTTTACATGCGAGTGTTGGGGTATTATTTGATTATTGATTTTAATAGGGGGGCATGTTTCCCGACGCAATGTGAATGTTATATGTGCGCATTTTTGCTCATTGATCTTTATCCTCCATTGTTTTAACCACCTTTCCAGTTCAAATATGTGATCCTGTAAGTAACGAGATGCTTCTTGACAGTTTGCGTGTACGCTTAAAAAAGCTGTATCGTCCGCAAATGTTGAGGTATGGGTGTAGCTGTTTGTTGGCAAGTCCGAAGTATAAATTAAGTATAATAGAGGGCCCAGGATGCTGCCTTGTGGGACTCTTTAATAATAAAATGACGCCCGACTAAGTAGCATTCTAACAGCTTGTGTATGTTTGCTGGTAAGTTTTGCTGCAACTTCAGTAGTAACCCTTTATGCCAGACTTTATCAAAAGCTTGAGACACATCGATGAAGAGTGCAGAGCAATATTTTTTTTCTTCAAAGGCTTTTCTTATGACATTTACTATTCGATGAGTTTGTTCAATTGTGCTGTGTTTTCTTCTAAAACCGAATTGATGATTGGGAATACATCTGTTTTCATTTAAAATCGGCGTTAATTTTGACACTAGTAGTTTCTCAAATAGCTTTGATATATTAGACAATAGGCTTATAGGTCTATATGACTCAACTTTTGTGGGATCCTTTCCTGGTTTAGGTATCATGGTAACTAAAGATACTTTCCACTCTTGTGGGTAGTATTCAAGGCGTAAAATAGCATTAAAAATCAGTAGAATAATTTTCTTTGCTATGCGGGGTAGCTCCAAAAGCATTTTGTTACTGATGTTATCAAAACCAGGGGCTTTCTTGGGGTTTAAATCATGAATAGCCTTTTCGATTTCTCTTATCTCAAATCTTAGTGGAACAGCTGATCTAACAACAACAGGTGGTAACTCGACCGCAGTATCGAAAGATGTATGAGGGGTAAATACGGTTTTCAAATGATTAACAAAAATATTTCCTTTTTCTATATCATTTCGTGCCCAACTTCCATTTAAGTTTCTTAATGGCGGTTTAGTGATAACTGGTCTTTTTAGATTTCTAGCTGCACGCCATAATGAGTAGTCAGATTGAGGAGTTGCATCAAGTTCCTTAAGATATTTTTCCAGAGAAGCCGTTTTTTGAGACTGCAGTAAGATTCTTAGCCTTTTTGTGCACTCTTTTAGTAAATTTTTAAGTTGAGGGGATCTGTGCAATTGCCACTCCCTTCGAGCTCTCCTTTTTTCAGTCAAGAGACGCTCGACATCTGTAGAATATATTTTACTATTTTTGATGTTTTTGCGGGCTATGCTAGAATGTTGAACAGCTAGTTTGAGATAATTGTCAAAATTTACAATAGAAAGATTCACATTCTCCGGTGTTCTAAGCGGAATATTTTCAGTGCAGTGGGTACTGAGATATTTTTTATATTTTAACCAATTTATTTGTGTTGCTGACGTCACTAAGTATCCACACGGAGATACAATTCTATTAGGGTTTGCTATAGTTAGAAGTGTAGGTGTGTGATCAGAAGATAATTCTAAAGAAGCTTCAACATGAATCGTTTCTGCGGGGATGTTTTTAACCACGCCAAAATCGATGACATCTGGAATTTTTTGCTGATCAGTAGGCCAATAAGTTGGTTGACCACTCGCGACCACATTTAAATCCATTTTAGATTGTAGATTGTCTTCTTCTTCTGTATAAAATGCAAAGGGCACTGGTAAAAAGGTGATATTTTAAAATATGTTTGTTGCCATTTTCGTTATTCAGTATGGCAATTCTGCGAGGTTTAAGGTTCCACTTAAAAACGGCAAACACAATAACTACAAAACTAAATTTATACTCAGATTAATTAATTATAGTTTGCTGCGAAGATTAAACTCGATGTTAAAAACCCACTCTTTGGGTGTGTGTGAAACGGTAGCAAAGTTCTATGGTGAAATAAAAATTGTCTGTGGTAGAAAAATTTCATGTTTTTATAACCTGTACATTTCCAATGCAGTGGAAACACGCTAAAATTGTTCCAGTACCAAAAGCAGGAAATGAATATCGTCCGATTGCGATTCTCCCCTATTTTTGCAAAGTTTTTGAAAAGTTGTTACATAAACAAATTTATAACCATGTTAATAACAACAACCTGTTTACCGATCGTCAATCTGGATTCAGACCTCAACGTGGCTGTACTGTAGTAACCTAGATTTTTTTTTTTTTTTCTCAGTATTTATTTATTGAATCTTCATATACTAAATATGAACTAACAATAATTAATCAAATCTTAACCTAATATTTGATTTATGTCCTGCCAGTGCCGGACAAAAACGATTTCGTCATCACGGTTTCTGTTCACATATGTAGGTGTTTACCGCTCATCTGATTGGGTGAGTGCTGCAGTGTCTCTTCTTCTTAATCGAGTGTGGCCGCCATAATTTAAAATATTTCGTGCTAATGGGTTTGGGTGCAGTTCCAGCCTTTTTAAATATTTTACTGCATATTTCGTTATCATAGTTTTTACTAATGGCACATTGAGATCCTTGTGGATATTTGAGTTTTTGACGTACCAGGGGGCGGCTGTGATTATTCGAAGAAGTTTATTTTGGCGCCTTTGAATTTTTTCGATGTTAGAAGCCGAGGCAGTGCCCCATAACTGAATACCGTAGCACCAAATTGGCTTTAAGATAGAGTTGTAAAGTAGAAGTTTGCAATCGAGGCTGAGAACAGAATTTCTTCCAATAAGCCAATTTATTTGAATTGCTTTTAGTTTCATTTGAGTTAATTTAGCTTCTATATGCCATTTCCACGTTAAACGCCGATCTAGATGTATACCGAGGTATTTTACATGCGAGTGTTGGGGTATTATTTGATTATTGATTTTAATAGGGGGGCATGTTTCCCGACGCAATGTGAATGTTATATGTGCGCATTTTTGCTCATTGATCTTTATCCTCCATTGTTTTAACCACCTTTCCAGTTAAAATATGTGATCCTGTAAGTAACGAGATGCTTCTTGACAGTTTGCGTGTACGCTTAAAAAAGCTGTATCGTCCGCAAATGTTGAGGTATGGGTGTAGCTGTTTGTTGGCAAGTCCGAAGTATAAATTAAGTATAATAGAGGGCCCAGGATGCTGCCTTGTGGGACTCTTTAATAATAAAATGACGCCCGACTAAGTAGCATTCTAACAGCTTGTGTATGTTTGCTGGTAAGTTTTGCTGCAACTTCAGTAGTAACCCTTTATGCCAGACTTTATCAAAAGCTTGAGACACATCGATGAAGAGTGCAGAGCAATATTTTTTTTCTTCAAAGGCTTTTCTTATGACATTTACTATTCGATGAGTTTGTTCAATTGTGCTGTGTTTTCTTCTAAAACCGAATTGATGATTGGGAATACATCTGTTTTCATTTAAAATCGGCGTTAATTTTGACACTAGTAGTTTCTCAAATAGCTTTGATATATTAGACAATAGGCTTATAGGTCTATATGACTCAACTTTTGTGGGATCCTTTCCTGGTTTAGGTATCATGGTAACTAAAGATACTTTCCACTCTTGTGGGTAGTATTCAAGGCGTAAAATAGCATTAAAAATCAGTAGAATAATTTTCTTTGCTATGCGGGGTAGCTCCAAAAGCATTTTGTTACTGATGTTATCAAAACCAGGGGCTTTCTTGGGGTTTAAATCATGAATAGCCTTTTCGATTTCTCTTATCTCAAATCTTAGTGGAACAGCTGATCTAACAACAACAGGTGGTAACTCGACCGCAGTATCGAAAGATGTATGAGGGGTAAATACGGTTTTCAAATGATTAACAAAAATATTTCCTTTTTCTATATCATTTCGTGCCCAACTTCCATTTAAGTTTCTTAATGGCGGTTTAGTGATAACTGGTCTTTTTAGATTTCTAGCTGCACGCCATAATGAGTAGTCAGATTGAGGAGTTGCATCAAGTTCCTTAAGATATTTTTCCAGAGAAGCCGTTTTTTGAGACTGCAGTAAGATTCTTAGCCTTTTTGTGCACTCTTTTAGTAAATTTTTAAGTTGAGGGGATCTGTGCAATTGCCACTCCCTTCGAGCTCTCCTTTTTTCAGTCAAGAGACGCTCGACATCTGTAGAATATATTTTACTATTTTTGATGTTTTTGCGGGCTATGCTAGAATGTTGAACAGCTAGTTTGAGATAATTGTCAAAATTTACAATAGAAAGATTCACATTCTCCGGTGTTCTAAGCGGAATATTTTCAGTGCAGTGGGTACTGAGATATTTTTTATATTTTAACCAATTTATTTGTGTTGCTGACGTCACTAAGTATCCACACGGAGATACAATTCTATTAGGGTTTGCTATAGTTAGAAGTGTAGGTGTGTGATCAGAAGATAATTCTAAAGAAGCTTCAACATGAATCGTTTCTGCGGGGATGTTTTTAACCACGCCAAAATCGATGACATCTGGAATTTTTTGCTGATCAGTAGGCCAATAAGTTGGTTGACCACTCGCGACCACATTTAAATCCATTTTAGATTGTAGATTGTCTTCTTCTTCTGTATAAAATGCAAAGGGCACTGGTAAAAAGGTGATATTTTTAAATATGTTTGTTGCCATTTTCGTTATTCAGTATGGCAATTCTGCGAGGTTTAAGGTTCCACTTAAAAACGGCAAACACAATAACTACAAAACTAAATTTATACTCAGATTAATTAATTATAGTTTGCTGCGAAGATTAAACTCGATGTTAAAAACCCACTCTTTGGGTGTGTGTGAAACGGTAGCAAAGTTCTATGGTGAAATAAAAATTGTCTGTGGTAGAAAAATTTCATGTTTGTGCTGTGTGAAATTATAACATTTTTAACAAGATAAAATTTTGACATAAAGTAAAGAACAATTTCTTTCTGACATTTCTTAACAGAAGTCTAAAGTCGGCAAATTTTTGGAGGCGGCGGTTCAGCAAAAAGTAGCCGGTAGTGGATCGCCTGACAAAAAAATTAGTTATTCAAAATGAAAAAAATATCTATTACAATTTGTTATTATTTGAAATATATGTATGTATTAGTTATTAATATAAATGTATTTTAGCCCGACTTCAAAAAAGAAGCAGGGTTTCAATTCGGTTGTGTTACTTTTTCAATGTTTGTAACCGCATAACTCCGTCATTTGTGAGCCGATTTTTTAAGGGCGTGTTAACAGATTGTAATTACAAAAAACTTTGGAAATCAGACGGACAATTTGTCTATCAGAAATTTTATTTTGAGCTGCTCCATAATATATAAACCAATTTTTAGAATTCGCGATTACATTTAATATGATTTAATGGGTGATTTTTTAAGAGCTATAGGAAATTCTAAAAAAAGGCATGAAATCTTTATTTGAATCGATATTACGGTCCATATAATTTAATGTTTGAAGATTATTTCATGAAAATGTTGACCGTAACTGCGCCTCAAATGGTCCATTCGCTTAGTCCAATTTTGGCATACTCTTTCCAACATTTCGGCCGGTATCTCATGAATAAATGCTTCAGTGTTGTCTTCCAATGCGTCAATTGAAGCGGGCATGTGGGTATAGACATGAGCTTTAACATAGCCCCACAAAAAATAATCTAAAGGCGTTAAATCGCACGATCTAGGCGGCCAATTGACCGGTCCCGAACGTGAAATAAAATGTTCACCGAACTCGCCTCTCAATAAGTCCATTGTTAAGCGTGCTATGTGGCATGTGGCACCGTATTGTTTAAACCACATGTTTCTCGCATTTTTGGCAAAAAAAAAGTTGGATATCATCTCACGGTAGCGCTCACCATTCACAGTTACGTTACGATTCGCATCATCTTTGAAGAATTACGGTCCAATGATGCCACCAGCCCATAAACCGCAACAAACTGTGACTTTTTCTGGAAGCATTGGTAGCTCTTGCAATGCTTCTGGCTGATCTTCACTCCAAAATCGACAATTCTGCTTATTAACGTACCCATTGAGCCAAAAATGTGGGTCGAATTAACTGACCATAAAATGGAAGAAGCGCGCGATAAACTTTCTTAACAGAGCACGCATTTTGATAATAAAATTCAATAATTTGCAAGAGTTGTTCGTTTGTAAGACGATTCATGGTTAAATTATAGACCAAACTGAAGATGTTTGACAGTGAAACAAAATACGAAACGTGCGTCCGCTGTTTAAACCTGTGTTGCCAAAGCTAAAAAATAACACGCTACTAGCAGGTTGCATAAGTGAACAAATTTTGAGGAATTTTTGGAGGTTGCACATTTGGTTTTTCAAAGTTTTTGCATTATTTTTTAATTTTTGACGTTTTTTAGCGATTTTTTATTCTCTACTAGTTGGAACCCATAAACAGATATTTTATGCTTTTATAAACTTTTAGGAAATTTCTCATTTTAATTAAATTTTTTAAACCTTTGCGAATTGCGCGTTTTAGGTAACCCAAATCCTAATAAGCTGGTTATGGGTTTATAATCAAACAAATATTATTTTTCCAGTTTTTTTTATTAAGATTACCTTTCAATCGAATTTATTTCCATGTAATTGTGATTGGTTTTTTCCTATTACAGTTACATAAGATTGTGCCTTGGAAATATAACAAAATGCTTGTAATGTAAATGTAATTAGCGTTCTGTAGTCTATTATTGAATTTTAAATTTATTTAAAAAAAAAAAAAAAAAAAATATACCGAAAGAACTCTTTCTAGAGTATACATAAATTAACGAACAAGTACAAAAATAGAAATTAAAAAAACAAAAATAATTAATTTACTTTACTAACAACAAACAAAAGTTTAAACAAGAAATATGGAAACAAGAAGCGAATCGTCAGCTAAGAGAGCTAGAGATCAACAAGTCTCTTCGGTTGAAAACTATGCAAAAACACCGCGTTTATCACACCATGACAAACATTTTTTAAGAGATTTAATAAAAGAGAGTGAATATATCATGGGTGAAGTTATAAAAAATTCAATAAGAGAAAGTGAAGAAAAACACTTTGACTATATGAAAAATCTAATAAAAGAAAGTGAAGAAAAAATACTCTCTGTTATTGAAAACAAAATTGAAAATATAAAAAGTGATCTGAGTACTATAACTGAGAGGGTAAAAAGCTTAGAATTAAAGAACACTGAAGTTGAACTTCTGAAAAAAGAAATTACAGAAATAAAGAGGAAAATGTTAAAACAAGAAAACACTGTAGTGGCTGGTAGTATCCGAATCTCTGGTGTACCTTATAATGATAATGAAAATCTTCATGGCATTGTTCAAAACATATGTAACAGTTTAAAAATAAATATGCAACAGATAGAAAATATATATAGACTAAAAAAAATTTATAGAAACAATAAACCTTATAATCCTACGGATGAAGTAATAGTTGCAAAATTATGTTCTCCATTTGAAAAAAATTATCTTTTGAAATGCATTTCAAAATTTCGCCGTGATAACAAGACCAATTTATGCTTACGTCAAGCTGGCTTCGAAAGTGATGCACCCATCTACATTAATGAGAATTTAACACCTCATAATCATAAAATATTCAAAAAAGCATTATTACTAAAAAAGAATAAGAAAATTAAATCAACATTTTCCTTGCGTGAACTTGTTTGCGTGAAAAAGTTCGATGCAGACGACCCTGTCTTAACTGAATTTTCTGAGGATCTAAAACGGCTTTTTCTTGAATAATGCTTGGACATTGGACATCTCTTTTACAAAATTTTATCAACTGAAAACTTATTATTTTAAATTTGTAAATTGTTTAGTATTTTTTTGTTATTTTCAATTAAATGATTTATTACAATTTAATGATAATCAATTAATTTTTAAATTAAAATCTTATCCCTCATTTTACTTTTGCTTTCAAAATTGTATTATAATATTTAACATACTTTTTCTTTCACATTTTTATGAATCTTATTGCGTTGCACTCAGTAAATATGACAAATTTGTCTTTTAATCAAGTTGGTTCTAGAGACAGTAATTATAACATGATTCGTATCTTGGCTAACCAGCATCAGGGCTTTAACATATGTCACATAAATGCCCAAAGCCTTTTCCCGAAACTTGATGAATTTCGTTTCCTATTTGAGAGTTCAGGTATTGATGCTATATGTGTTTCTGAAACATGGTTTATACCGGAAATAAACGACAGTATTTATAAAGTAGATGGTTATCGAATCTTTCGATCGGATAGGCAAAGTAATGGTGGAGGTGTTGCTATTTACATTAGGAATAATATCTAATGTTAACTTATCTGTTTACATAATGAACCCGGTGATATTGAATTAATTTTTATTGACGTAAATTTTCCTGGTGAAAAAATGCTGCTTGGCTGTGTTTATAGATCGGATAGGTATATGAAATTGGACACACTAATCGACAAATTGGAACATTTTTCTGTAGCGTACTCGGAAGTTATTATAACTGGTGATTTTAATTGCAATTTGCTTGAAAATGAAACTCTGACCAACATTATGTATTCATTTAATTTATCTGCTGTAAATACTTCCAGGCCACATTTTTCAACCACAAACAGCACATTACTTGACCTGGTTTTTGTAAGTAACTGGCGGAAATTATTACTCTATGATCAGTTAGCCGCATCCACCTTTTCAAAACACGATTTGATTTTTATATGCTATAAATTTAGAACGGAAAAGGGAAGTCAAATGTACAGTTTCAGAGATTTCAACAGTATAAGTCCAATAAATTTGCAGCGAGATCTTGATAACGTTGATTGGGAACAAATTTTTTATTTGCCATCAGTGGATGAGAAGCTTGCTTTTCTTAATAACTCAATACTGCAAATTTATAACAATCACGTGCCAATAAAAAATAAGATAATAAGAAATAGAATTAGACCATGGTTTGGAAATGAAACTAAATTGTTAATAGAACAACGTGACCGTCTATACCACATGTGGAGAAGGTACAAGACACCTGATCTACAAACTGAGTATCGTTTGGCGAGGAAAAGGGTTGTTTCGAGGATAAGACATGATAAATCTTTGTATTATTACAACAAATTTAACACAGCTGTTGATTGTAGAAGTAAATGGAAATATATACGAGAGATTGGCATTAATGACTCAGTTGACCGTTCATTGGAAGTTGATGTTAACTTGCTTAATGAAAATTTTACTAAAATTGATTATCCAACTGTTCAGTCTAGTTTTTATGAGGAATGTTTGCCTTTGATTTCATGTAGTGAATTTAATTTCCAATGCCTAGCCGCATGCGATGTAGTTAACGCTTTTAATGCAATGAAATCTAATTCAATTGGATTAGATAATATTTACCCAAAATTTGTTAAAATTATTCTACCCTGGATAATTCGATATGTTACACATCTTTTTAATACTATAATTATAACCTGTACATTTCCAATGCAGTGGAAACACGCTAAAATTGTTCCAGTACCAAAAGCAGGAAATGAATATCGTCCGATTGCGATTCTCCCCTATTTTTCCAAAGTTTTTGAAAAGTTGTTACATAAACAAATTTATAACCATGTTAATAACAACAACCTGTTTACCGATCGTCAATCTTGATTCAGACCTCAACGTGGCTGTACTGTAGTAACCTAGATTTTTTTTTTTCTCAGTATTTATTTATTGAATCTTCATATACTAAATATGTACTAACAATAATTAATCAAATCTTAACCTAATATTTGATTTATGTCCTGCCAGTGCCGGACAAAAACGATTTCGTCATCACGGTTTCTGTTCACATATGTAGGTGTTTACCGCTCATCTGATTGGGTGAGTGCTGCAGTGTCTCTTCTTCTTAATCGAGTGTGGCCGCCATAATTTAAAATATTTCGTGCTAATGGGTTTGGGTGCAGTTCCAGCCTTTTTAAATATTTTACTGCATATTTCGTTATCATAGTTTTTACTAATGGCACATTGAGATCCTTGTGGATATTTGAGTTTTTGACGTACCAGGGGCCGGCTGTGATTATTCGAAGAAGTTTATTTTGGCGCCTTTGAATTTTTTCGATGTTAGAAGCCGAGGCAGTGCCCCATAACTGAATACCGTAGCACCAAATTGGCTTTAAGATAGAGTTGTAAAGTAGAAGTTTGCAATCGAGGCTGAGAACAGAATTTCTTCCAATAAGCCAATTTATTTGAATTGCTTTTAGTTTCATTTGAGTTAATTTAGCTTCTATATGCCATTTCCACGTTAAACGCCGATCTAGATGTATACCGAGGTATTTTACATGCGAGTGTTGGGGTATTATTTGATTATTGATTTTAATAGGGGGGCATGTTTCCCGACGCAATGTGAATGTTATATGTGCGCATTTTTGCTCATTGATCTTTATCCTCCATTGTTTTAACCACCTTTCCAGTTCAAATATGTGATCCTGTAAGTAACGAGATGCTTCTTGACAGTTTGCGTGTACGCTTAAAAAAGCTGTATCGTCCGCAAATGTTGAGGTATGGGTGTAGCTGTTTGTTGGCAAGTCCGAAGTATAAATTAAGTATAATAGAGGGCCCAGGATGCTGCCTTGTGGGACTCTTTAATAATAAAATGACGCCCGACTAAGTAGCATTCTAACAGCTTGTGTATGTTTGCTGGTAAGTTTTGCTGCAACTTCAGTAGTAACCCTTTATGCCAGACTTTATCAAAAGCTTGAGACACATCGATGAAGAGTGCAGAGCAATATTTTTTTTCTTCAAAGGCTTTTCTTATGACATTTACTATTCGATGAGTTTGTTCAATTGTGCTGTGTTTTCTTCTAAAACCGAATTGATGATTGGGAATACATCTGTTTTCATTTAAAATCGGCGTTAATTTTGACACTAGTAGTTTCTCAAATAGCTTTGATATATTAGACAATAGGCTTATAGGTCTATATGACTCAACTTTTGTGGGATCCTTTCCTGGTTTAGGTATCATGGTAACTAAAGATACTTTCCACTCTTGTGGGTAGTATTCAAGGCGTAAAATAGCATTAAAACTCAGTAGAATAATTTTCTTTGCTATGCGGGGTAGCTCCAAAAGCATTTTGTTACTGATGTTATCAAAACCAGGGGCTTTCTTGGGGTTTAAATCATGAATAGCCTTTTCGATTTCTCTTATCTCAAATCTTAGTGGAACAGCTGATCTAACAACAGGTGGTAACTCGACCGCAGTATCGAAAGATGTATGAGGGGTAAATACGGTTTTCAAATGATTAACAAAAATATTTCCTTTTTCTATATCATTTCGTGCCCAACTTCCATTTAAGTTTCTTAATGGCGGTTTAGTGATAACTGGTCTTTTTAGATTTCTAGCTGCACGCCATAATGAGTAGTCAGATTGAGGAGTTGCATCAAGTTCCTTAAGATATTTTTCCAGAGAAGCCGTTTTTTGAGACTGCAGTAAGATTCTTAGCCTTTTTGTGCACTCTTTTAGTAAATTTTTAAGTTGAGGGGATCTGTGCAATTGCCACTCCCTTCGAGCTCTCCTTTTTTCAGTCAAGAGACGCTCGACATCTGTAGAATATATTTTACTATTTTTGATGTTTTTGCGGGCTATGCTAGAATGTTGAACAGCTAGTTTGAGATAATTGTCAAAATTTACAATAGAAAGATTTACATTCTCCGGTGTTCTAAGCGGAATATTTTCAGTGCAGTGGGTACTGAGATATTTTTTATATTTTAACCAATTTATTTGTGTTGCTGACGTCACTAAGTATCCACACGGAGATACAATTCTATTAGGGTTTGCTATAGTTAGAAGTGTAGGTGTGTGATCAGAAGATAATTCTAAAGAAGCTTCAACATGAATCGTTTCTGCGGGGATGTTTTTAACCACGCCAAAATCGATGACATCTGGAATTTTTTGCTGATCAGTAGGCCAATAAGTTGGTTGACCACTCGCGACCACATTTAAATCCATTTTAGATTGTAGATTGTCTTCTTCTTCTGTATAAAATGCAAAGGGCACTGGTAAAAAGGTGATATTTTAAAATATGTTTGTTGCCATTTTCGTTATTCAGTATGGCAATTCTGCGAGGTTTAAGGTTCCACTTAAAAACGGCAAACACAATAACTACAAAACTAAATTTATACTCGGATTAATTAATTATAGTTTGCTGCGAAGATTAAACTCGATGTTAAAAACCCACTCTTTGGGTGTGTGTGAAACGGTAGCAAAGTTCTATGGTGAAATAAAAATTGTCTGTGGTAGAAAAATTTCATGTTTATGCTGTGTGAAATTATAACATTTTTAACAAGATAAAATTTTGACATAAAGTAAAGAACAATTTCTTTCTGACATTTCTTAACAGAAGTCTAAAGTCGGCGGCGGTTCAGCAAAAAGTAGCCGGTAGTGGATCGCCTGACAAAAAAATTAGTTATTCAAAATGAAAAAATATCTATTACAATTTGTTATTATTTGAAATATATGTATGTATTAGTTATTAATATAAATATATTTTAGCCCGACTTCAAAAAAGAAGCAGGGTTTCAATTCGGTTGTGTTACTTTTTCAATGTTTGTAACCGCATAACTCCGTCATTTGTGAGCCGATTTTTTAAGGGCGTGTTAACAGATTGTAATTACAAAAAACTTTGGAAATCAGACGGACAATTTGTCTATCAGAAATTTTATTTTGAGCTGCTCCATAATATATAAACCAATTTTTAGAATTCGCGATTACATTTAATATGATTTAATGGGTGATTTTTTAAGAGCTATAGGAAAGTTAAAAAAAAAAAACAAAAAAAAAAATTCTGAAAAATGCATGAAATCTTTATTTGAATCGATATTACGGTCCATATAATTTAATGTTTGAAGATTATTTCATGAAAATGTTGACCGTAACTGCGCCTCAAATGGTCCATTCGCTTAGTCCAATTTTGGCATACTCTTTCCAACATTTCGGCCGGTATCTCATGAATAAATGCTTCAGTGTTGTCTTCCAATGCGTCAATTGAAGCGGGCATGTGGGTATAGACATGAGCTTTAACATAGCCCCACAAAAAATAATCTAAAGGCGTTAAATCGCACGATCTAGGCGGCCAATTGACCGGTCCCGAACGTGAAATAAAATGTTCACCGAACTCGCCTCTCAATAAGTCCATTGTTAAGCGTGCTATGTGGCATGTGGCACCGTATTGTTTAAACCACATGTTTCTCGCATTTTTGGCAAAAAAAAAGTTGGATATCATCTCACGGTAGCGCTCACCATTCACAGTTACGTTACGATTCGCATCATCTTTGAAGAATTACGGTCCAATGATGCCACCAGCCCATAAACCGCAACAAACTGTGACTTTTTCTGGAAGCATTGGTAGCTCTTGCAATGCTTCTGGCTGATCTTCACTCCAAAATCGACAATTCTGCTTATTAACGTACCCATTGAGCCAAAAATGTGGGTCGAATTAACTGACCATAAAATGGAAGAAGCGCGCGATAAACTTTCTTAACAGAGCACGCATTTTGATAATAAAATTCAATAATTTGCAAGAGTTGTTCGTTTGTAAGACGATTCATGGTTAAATTATAGACCAAACTGAAGATGTTTGACAGTGAAACAAAATACGAAACGTGCGTCCGCTGTTTAAACCTGTGTTGCCAAAGCTAAAAAATAACACGCTACTAGCAGGTTGCATATGTGAACAAATTTTGAGGAATTTTTGGAGGTTGCACATTTGGTTTTTCAAAGTTTTTGCATTATTTTTTAATTTTTGACGTTTTTTAGCGATTTTTTATTCTCTACTAGTTGGAACCCATAAACAGATATTTTATGCTTTTATAAACTTTTAGGAAATTTCTCATTTTTATTAAATTTTTTTAAACCTTTGCGAATTGCGCGTTTTAGGTAACCCAAATCCTAATAAGCTGGTTATGGGTTTATAATCAAACAAATATTATTTTTCCAGTTTTTTTTATTAAGATTACCTTTCAATCGAATTTATTTCCATGTAATTGTGATTGGTTTTTTCCTATTACAGTTATATAAGATTGTGCCTTGGAAATATAACAAAATGCTTGTAATGCAAATGTAATTAGCGTTCTGTAGTCTATTATTGAATTTTAAATTTATTTAAAAAAAAAAAAAAAAAAAAAAATATACCGAAAGAACTCTTTCTAGAGTATACATAAATTAACGAACAAGTACAAAAATAGAAATTAAAAAAACAAAAATAATTAATTTACTTTACTAACAACAAACAAAAGTTTAAACAAGAAATATGGAAACAAGAAGCGAATCGTCAGCTAAGAGAGCTAGAGATCAACAAGTCTCTTCGGTTGAAAACTATGCAAAAACACCGCGTTTATCACACCATGACAAACATTTTTTAAGAGATTTAATAAAAGAGAGTGAATATATCATGGGTGAAGTTATAAAAAATTCAATAAGAGAAAGTGAAGAAAAACACTTTGATTATATGAAAAATCTAATAAAAGAAAGTGAAGAAAAAATACTCTCTGTTATTGAAAACAAAATTGAAAATATAAAAAGTGATCTGAGTACTATAACTGAGAGGGTAAAAAGCTTAGAATTAAAGAACACTGAAGTTGAACTTCTGAAAAAAGAAATTACAGAAATAAAGAGGAAAATGTTAAAACAAGAAAACACTGTAGTGGCTGGTAGTATCCGAATCTCTGGTGTACCTTATAATGATAATGAAAATCTTCATGGCATTGTTCAAAACATATGTAACAGTTTAAAAATAAATATGCAACAGATAGAAAATATATATAGACTAAAAAAAATTTATAGAAACAATAAACCTTATAATCCTACGGATGAAGTAATAGTTGCAAAATTATGTTCTCCATTTGAAAAAAATTATCTTTTGAAATGCATTTCAAAATTTCGCCGTGATAACAAGACCAATTTATGCTTACGTCAAGCTGGCTTCGAAAGTGATGCACCCATCTACATTAATGAGAATTTAACACCTCATAATCATAAAATATTCAAAGAAGCATTATTACTAAAAAAGAATAAGAAAATTAAATCAACATTTTCCTTGCGTGAACTTGTTTGCGTGAAAAAGTTCGATGCAGACGACCCTGTCTTAACTGAATTTTCTGAGGATCTAAAACGGCTTTTTCTTGAATAATGCTTGGACATTGGACATCTCTTTTACAAAATTTTATCAACTGAAAACTTATTATTTTAAATTTGTAAATTGTTTAGTATTTTTTTGTTATTTTCAATTAAATGATTTATTACAATTTAATGATAATCAATTAATTTTTCAATTAAAATCTTATCCCTCATTTTACTTTTGCTTTCAAAATTGTATTATAATATTTAACATACTTTTTCTTTCACATTTTTATGAATCTTATTGCGTTGCACTCAGTAAATATGACAAATTTGTCTTTTAATCAAGTTGGTTCTAGAGACAGTAATTATAACATGATTCGTATCTTGGCTAACCAGCATCAGGGCTTTAACATATGTCACATAAATGCCCAAAGCCTTTTCCCGAAACTTGATGAATTTCGTTTCCTATTTGAGAGTTCAGGTATTGATGCTATATGTGTTTCTGAAACATGGTTTATACCGGAAATAAACGACAGTATTTATAAAGTAGATGGTTATCGAATCTTTCGATCGGATAGGCAAAGTAATGGTGGAGGTGTTGCTATTTACATTAGGAATAATATCTAATGTTAACTTATCTGTTTACATAATGAACCCGGTGATATTGAATTAATTTTTATTGACGTAAATTTTCCTGGTGAAAAAATGCTGCTTGGCTGTGTTTATAGATCGGATAGGTATATGAAATTGGACACACTAATCGACAAATTGGAACATTTTTCTGTAGCGTACTCGGAAGTTATTATAACTGGTGATTTTAATTGCAATTTGCTTGAAAATGAAACTCTGACCAACATTATGTATTCATTTAATTTATCTGCTGTAAATACTTCCAGGCCACATTTTTCAACCACAAACAGCACATTACTTGACCTGGTTTTTGTAAGTAACTGGCGGAAATTATTACTCTATGATCAGTTAGCCGCATCCACCTTTTCAAAACACGATTTGATTTTTATATGCTATAAATTTAGAACGGAAAAGGGAAGTCAAATGTACAGTTTCAGAGATTTCAACAGTATAAGTCCAATAAATTTGCAGCGAGATCTTGATAACGTTGATTGGGAACAAATTTTTTATTTGCCATCAGTGGATGAGAAGCTTGCTTTTCTTAATAACTCAATACTGCAAATTTATAACAATCACGTGCCAATAAAAAATAAGATAATAAGAAATAGAATTAGACCATGGTTTGGAAATGAAACTAAATTGTTAATAGAACAACGTGACCGTCTATACCACATGTGGAGAAGGTACAAGACACCTGATCTACAAACTGAGTATCGTTTGGCGAGGAAAAGGGTTGTTTCGAGGATAAGACATGATAAATCTTTGTATTATTACAACAAATTTAACACAGCTGTTGATTGTAGAAGTAAATGGAAATATATACGAGAGATTGGCATTAATGACTCAGTTGACCGTTCATTGGAAGTTGATGTTAACTTGCTTAATGAAAATTTTACTAAAATTGATTATCCAACTGTTCAGTCTAGTTTTTATGAGGAATGTTTGCCTTTGATTTCATGTAGTAAATTTAATTTCCAATGCCTAGCCGCATGCGATGTAGTTAACGCTTTTAATGCAATGAAATCTAATTCAATTGGATTAGATAATATTAACCCAAAATTTGTTAAAATTATTCTACCCTGGATAATTCGATATGTTACACATCTTTTTAATACTATAATTATAACCTGTACATTTCCAATGCAGTGGAAACACGCTAAAATTGTTCCAGTACCAAAAGCAGGAAATGAATATCGTCCGATTGCGATTCTCCCCTATTTTTCCAAAGTTTTTGAAAAGTTGTTACATAAACAAATTTATAACCATGTTAATAACAACAACCTGTTTACCGATCGTCAATCTGGATTCAGACCACAACGTGGCTGTACTTTAGCTCTTACCGATGTGATAGAGGAAATTCGTAGTAACCTAGATTTTTTTTTTTTTTCTCAGTATTTATTTATTGAATCTTCATATACTAAATATGAACTAACAATAATTAATCAAATCTTAACCTAATTTTTGATTTATGTCCTGCCAGTGCCGGACAAAAACGATTTCGTCATCACGGTTTCTGTTCACATATGTAGGTGTTTACCGCTCATCTGATTGGGTGAGTGCTGCAGTGTCTCTTCTTCTTAATCGAGTGTGGCCGCCATAATTTAAAATATTTCGTGCTAATGGGTTTGGGTGCAGTTCCAGCCTTTTTAAATATTTTACTGCATATTTCGTTATCATAGTTTTTACTAATGGCACATTGAGATCCTTGTGGATATTTGAGTTTTTGACGTACCAGGGGGCGGCTGTGATTATTCGAAGAAGTTTATTTTGGCGCCTTTGAATTTTTTCGATGTTAGAAGCCGAGGCAGTGCCCCATAACTGAATACCGTAGCACCAAATTGGCTTTAAGATAGAGTTGTAAAGTAGAAGTTTGCAATCGAGGCTGAGAACAGAATTTCTTCCAATAAGCCAATTTATTTGAATTGCTTTTAGTTTCATTTGAGTTAATTTAGCTTCTATATGCCATTTCCACGTTAAACGCCGATCTAGATGTATACCGAGGTATTTTACATGCGAGTGTTGGGGTATTATTTGATTATTGATTTTAATAGGGGGGCATGTTTCCCGACGCAATGTGAATGTTATATGTGCGCATTTTTGCTCATTGATCTTTATCCTCCATTGTGTTAACCACCTTTCCAGTTCAAATATGTGATCCTGTAAGTAACGAGATGCTTCTTGACAGTTTGCGTGTACGCTTAGAAAAGCTGTATCGTCCGCAAATGTTGAGGTATGGGTGTAGCTGTTTGTTGGCAAGTCCGAAGTATAAATTAAGTATAATAGAGGGCCCAGGATGCTGCCTTGTGGGACTCCGGCGTTAATTGGCTGAGGAGAACTTAAAAAATCGCCTTCTTTAATAATAAAATGACGCCCGACTAAGTAGCTTTCTATCAGCTTGTGTATGTTTGCTGGTAAGTTTTGCTGCAACTTCAGTAGTAACCCTTTATGCCAGACTTTATCAAAAGCTTGAGACACATCGATGAAGAGTGCAGAGCAATATTTTTTTTCTTCAAAGGCTTTTCTTATGACAATTACTATTCGATGAGTTTGTTCAATTGTGCTGTGTTTTCTTCTAAAACCGAATTGATGATTGGGAATACATCTGTTTTCATTTAAAATCGGCGTTAATTTTGACACTAGTAGTTTCTCAAATAGCTTTGATATATTAGACAATAGGCTTATAGGTCTATATGACTCAACTTTTGTGGGATCCTTTCCTGGTTTAGGTATCATGGTAACTAAAGATACTTTCCACTCTTGTGGGTAGTATTCAAGGCGTAAAATAGCATTAAAAATCAGTAGAATAATTTTCTTTGCTATGCGGGGTAGCTCCAAAAGCATTTTGTTACTGATGTTATCAAAACCAGGGGCTTTCTTGGGGTTTAAATCATGAATAGCCTTTTCGATTTCTCTTATCTCAAATCTTAGTGGAACAGCTGATCTAACAACAACAGGTGGTAACTCGACCGCAGTATCGAAAGATGTATGAGGGGTAAATACGGTTTTCAAATGATTAACAAAAATATTTCCTTTTTCTATATCATTTCGTGCCCAACTTCCATTTAAGTTTCTTAATTGCGGTTTAGTGATAACTGGTCTTTTTAGATTTCTAGCTGCACGCCATAATGAGTAGTCAGATTGAGGAGTTGCATCAAGTTCCTTAAGATATTTTTCCAGAGAAGCCGTTTTTTGAGACTGCAGTAAGATTCTTAGCCTTTTTTAAGTTGAGGGGATCTGTGCAATTGCCACTCCCTTCGAGCTCTCCTTTTTTCAGTCAAGACGCTCGACATCTGTAGAATATATATTACTATTTTTGATGTTTTTGCGGGCTATGCTAGAATGTTGAACAGCTAGTTTGAGATAATTGTCAAAATTTACAATAGAAAGATTCACATTCTCCGGTGTTCTAAGCGGAATATTTTCAGTGCAGTGGGTACTGAGATATTTTTTATATTTTAACCAATTTATTTGTGTTGCTGACGTCACTAAGTATCCACACGGAGATACAATTCTATTAGGGTTTGCTATAGTTAGAAGTGTAGGTGTGTGATCAGAATATAATTCTAAAGAAGCTTCAACATGAATCGTTTCTGCGGGGATGTTTTTAACCACGCCAAAATCGATAACATCTGGAATTTTTTGCTGATCAGTAGGCCAATAAGTTGGTTGACCACTCGCGACCACATTTAAATCCATTTTAGACATTGTATTGTACAAAACACGACCCTTTGGTGTTATGAGCCGTGACCCCCAGAAGGTATGTTTAGCGTTGTAATCGCCAGCGGCTAGGAAACAGGGTCCTAATGATTTAAAATATTTATAATATTGGCTTTCTGATATTGAAAATCTAGGTGGAGAGTATAATGATGAAAGTACTAAGTTTCGATTTAGCTCTTCAACACATGTGTTCGTTGCTTGCAGATAATCTTCACGATAATCACACATTAAGTAGTGTTTGATTCGGGCTTTTATCAAATTAGCAGAGCCTCCACAAGCTCTATCTCGAGGGTCCTTGGTATCATATAATATATAACCATTAATTTTAAAATTATTTCTTGAGATCAAATGAGTTTCAGAAACCATCATTACATCAATTTGTTTACTTTTAAGAAAGTATTCTAGTTCATTTTTATTTTGGCGAATGCCGTTTGCGTTCCAAAATCAAATTTTTAAACAATTCATGGCTTGTTTAGTACAGCCTGCAATAACATCGATTGCATTCTTAACATTTCCTGCATCATATTACCCATTGTGTTCGTAAAGTTAGTTACTGTTTGCACTAGTGTTTCCATGGTTTTTTCTAGACGACTTAAATTAGAAACTGGAGTCTCATCATTATTTGGCAAATAACCTTGAATTGGAATATGGTTTGATTTTAGGACGTTTCGTAGGATGTTCTGTTATTACTAGGCTGCGGCACTTGAATGTCATTAGTGTTAACTTGATGTGATACCTGCATTTGAGGGGGATTAGGTTTCGGTCCAACCGAGCGCTTGACTATAGAGTATACAGGGCATCCTCTATAGTTGGCAGTGTGATTACCACCACAGTTGCTGCATTTTTTTACATTGGGGTCGTTTTTAGACTTTTCGCAGAGAGCTGTACCATGCAACTCTCCACATACAACGCAAACAGGGGTTAAATGGCAGTATGCCTTAGTGTGACCAAATTCTTGGCAGTTTAAACATTGCACGGGACCGTTCCTTTTGTGCGGCTCCTCTATCGTTATTTTCCTATACAGGATATATTTCAGACTGTAAATGGGATGCGTTTCGTTTTTTTTGAAGCTTAACGTCGCCGGGTTCTAACTCCACTCGAAATAGTGGCTGGGGATTTTTTTCTCTATTTTTAATATTTATTACGTTTTTTATTTAGAAGCCCTTCTCTTCTAAAAACGTTTTTATCTCACTTGGGTCTACGCATGAATCAATGCCCTTTATCACTACCTGGAGACCTTCACTGCTCTTCAGTTGGTATGTATAAAAGTTTTTTTTTAGTGCCTCTAATTTCGTAATTACCTTACGAAAGTCATCTTCACGATTAACTTGTATTTTTGTCTCATTTATACTACCCCGCTTAATTGCAACTACATAAAAAGAATTTTCACCTATTACCGAGATCAAATTCTTTATTAGTTCATTTGAGTTTTGCTCTCTAAGATATATCGGCGGTGGCTTAGAAGATTTGATAACGTTTTGTGCTTCCGGAGATTCCTCATCCAGAATTGCAAAACGATTTTGAGAACTTGTTTTATCAGCTGTACCATCTTTTAAGACTTTTGAGACCGAAGCAACTGCTGAAGAGGTTGGGCTGCGACCCCGTTTAAGCACTGTTATGTACCTATCAATACCTACTTGTACTGGAGGCTTTTGACCACTTTTTACTTGTGGAGCTGAGTTTTCCATCATGCCTGATTTGGGGGTAATATTTTCATCACTTATTACAATCGTTTTTGCCGCTGAGGCACCGCTTGCAGGTTTTATATTTTTTATTGTATTAATATCAACCGTATTATTAGACACCGAAGGTGATACTGAGTTTTCTATTATGCCTGATTGGGGGTTAATATTTACATCACTTATTAAAATTGTTTTTGTTGTTGAGGCAACGCTAGCAGGTTTTATATTTGTTATTGTATCAACCGTGTTACCAAATACAGACGGCGAGAGGGATCGCGTGCGAGTAATAGGTTTAGCCGTTAGGTATTTGCTATCATCGATTCTTTTTTTTATTTCTGCATTTGTTTCATTAACACTCACTGTGATATATGCATTTCTACTGTTTGCACTCATAAGAGTTGTTTTTTTTTTTTTTTTTTTTTTATTGTTTACAGTTGTGCTCTTATAATTATGTTGTTATTGTTTATCAACACCGAGAATAAAAAAATGTGTGTTTATGTATGTATGTACATACATGTATTTTTTTCTTTTTCTTGTATTTACTTTTTAAATACACAAATCAATAATCACGTTTTAAAAATTAAAAAATAAACCGTATGCCGAGCTTAGAAAACACGTCTATCTTCAACGAGCGCGAGAGACCACTCAAAGGCTTTTGATACAGTGCACCATTCAATTTTGTGCATGAAATTGTCCAAATTATTTAAATTTTCCACGTTTGCGGTGAAACTGTTGTCATCATACCTCTCAAGTAGTTGCCAATCAGTTGCAAATGCCGAAACTATATCGCGTTCTTTACAAGTAACTAGAGGTGTCCCACAGGGATCCATCCTTGGACCACTGCTATACTCCTTATATGCGAACGATCTCCCAAACCAACTATCGTATTCTAGTATACAAATGTATGCTGATGACGTTCAGCTGTATCACAGTAGTCCTAAAGAGTCAGCTAATATGAAAATACGGGAGTTAAATCATGATCTTCAGAAAATACTTACGTGGGCATCGGCTAACGGTTTGCGACTTCATCCTAATAAATCCAAATGCATATTAATATGTAAAAGAGCCTCTCATATAAATTTTGAGGTAAATTTATTTCTTGGTGATTCGAGAATCGATGTTGTAGATTCAGCAAGAAACTTACGAGTACTATTTAACAAAACTTTAACCTGGTCGAATCACATTACACAAGTTTGTGGTAAAGTATATGGCATGTTGCGAAGTTTATGGGCTACTCAGCACTTTACACCTCTGCAAGTATGAATATTACTTGCAAAAATATATCTTCTTCCGACACTTTTATACTCATCTGAAATTTTTACTGGTTGTAACACAAATGATATGAGAAAGCTGACCGTAACATACAACAATATCATCCGTTACATTTTCTCTTTAAAAAGATTTGATCATATATCGCAGCACTCTTGTCGTTTATTTAATATGTCATTTTCAAACTATCTTCAATTCAAAAACTTAATATTACTTCACAAAATAATAACGACAAAGGAGCCAAAATATCTTTATGAACGTCTGCAGTTTTCTAGATCGTGTAGAGGGAAAAATTTAATACAATTTCGTCATCGTGACCATGCTTCTGAATGCCAATACTTTATATTAAGCATACGTCTCTGGAATCAACTTCCAAATGATTTGCAAATCAATAGCAACGCTATAAGATTTAGAAAATTACTAAGGGAATATTTTTCGTAAATTTTCGTAAATTTTTTTTAATGTTTTAAATGTAAACTTTTTTATTTTTATAAACCTTTACTTTATATATTTTACTCTATTTAAATTTAAATATAATCTATGTAGTTTTTAAAAAAATATTTTTTATCACTGTATACTTTAACTTGTCTGATTCTAATGCTGTAATTTATAAGATATTGTGTCTTGTTGTATTAGAAAATCGAATTAATAAATACATATACAAATACAAATACAAAAAAAGTATTTTACTTTTATTAGACACGAACTTCAACATGCACAATTATAATAACAAAAATGTTATTAATAAAAATAATTAAATACGTAACGATTTTTGATTTTTAAATAGCAAGTCGGAGTCCGAATCTGGCCCCGAACCTGCTGAGCTGACAAAGACATTCCCTGCGCCCACTCCTTCATTTCGTCTTTTAAAATTTATATTATCCAGTTTTGGTCCCACGAGTGAGCACGTAAACAAAAGGACCATCTCGCGCAGTGACGGCTTACGCGGACTAGGCTAGAATTACAACTGACCCTTGCCATCGGCGTCAGAGGGAAGCTGTTCACGACCAGTTTCTTTTACCACTAACTAGCCATTCAGGTCCTCGGCACTGCTATCAACCACCTGGACCTTAAAAGTGGGGGATGTAGGGAATCAAAGGGGGAGTAGGTAGGATTATAGGTAATGAGGATGGGATATGGGATGGATCATTCGCTTAACTTTTATTTAAAATAAAAACCAATTTTAAAATTTAGTTTTTAAGGTAAGTTATGCGAACGAAGTTTTCGTTTGAAATCGAGAGACCGGCAGTTAATACTGCCGGTAAACGAAACTTGTGACACATACTATACAAGTAAACTATGCAATATTTTATTTTTAATATATAAGAACATGCTCAAATAAAAAAAAAACAAAATATTTTTTTTTATTGTTAACATTCCAACTTTCATAAGTCTATTGCTGTCCTAAGTGCCCCAAACTGATGTATAAATATTTTTGATTTTTTTATATTCCACCCCTCGTTACATGTCTCCTAAGAAACCCGGAAAAATACCCATTTTAGTTTTGGAATCTTCTCCCTTAGAGCTTTCTATCGATGTCTCGAAACCCCATTCAGGTCTGTTCTAAGAGCATCAATCTGAAGTGAGAATATAATTGAAATTTTCTTGTATTCCACCCCTCGTTACATAGCTCCTGAGATACCGGGAAAAATGTCCATTATAGTTTTGGGATCTACTCCCTTAGAGCATTCTACCGATGTCTCGAAACCCCATTCAGGTCTGTTCTAGTGCCTCAATCTGAAGTTAGAATATAATTGAAATTTTCTTATATTCCACCCCTTGTTACATAGCTCCTGAGAAACCGGGAAAAATGTCCATTATAGTTTTGGGATCTACTCCCTTAGAGCATTCTACCGATGTCTCGAAACCCCATTCAGGTCTGTTCTAAGTACCTCAATCTGAAGTTATTATATAATATAAATTTTCCTCGTTACATAGGCCCTGAGAAACTTGGAAAAGTGCCCATTTTAGTTTTGGAATCTTATCGCTTAGAGCTTTCTAGCGATGTCTCGAAACCCCATTCAGGTCTGTTCTAAGTGCCTCAATCTGAAGTTAGAATATAATTGAAATTTTGTTATATGCCACCCCTCGTTACATGTCTCCTGAGAAACCCGGAAAAGTGCCTATTATAATTTTGGAATTTACTCCCTTAGAGCTCTCTAATGATGTCTCGAAACCCCATTCAGGTCTCTTCTAAGTACCTCGAAATGTTACAGATTAATAATGTTCCATTTGAGAAAAGGATTAATTTTAAGAAAGACTCTGAGGGATAAGCTTAGATTTATTGACATTAAAGAATAAATAGGTTGATGGAAGGGAAAATTATAAATAGGTATTTGTATTTGATTATTTGTAAAATTTAGTTCAGTAGGCGTAGCACAGATTGAAAATATATATTAAATAAAACTAAATAGATTGACGGAAAGGAAAATTAAAATAGATTTTAGGTTTTGAATATTTTTGAAATTTGTTTGCTTTACTCTTTTTATTTTAAGTTTGTAAATTGAAATTTTAAATTTATTTTTCCATTTATTGTCAAAAACAATTTTGTAATTTTATATTATTTGATTTCCTGAAGAAGATTTCCAACGGAAATCGAAATAATGAAAAATAAATAATATTTTAATTGACTTTTTTATAAAAAAGTGACCTAAAGCTTGATAAAAATATATGAAAATATAATACTTATCTGTTTTTGTAAACTAAAGTAAAATACACAATTTCATATTAAAAAAAAAAACAATTTTTGAATGTCTGAACAATTTAACTTGAAATTCGAAAATTAATGCCCCTATTGCGGTTCTCCACTCAACTCAGTTTGGTCGTGTGAGAGTAAACCCAACTTATGCACAACCAAACTCATTTTAGGTATTGTGATACCCAACGGTTTTGAGTTGAGTTTGCTTTAAAGTTGCCAACTTAAAATATCGATTTACCAACTTTAAATATAACGTTTGACAAGTGAAAATTTTATAAAATTAAATAATTTTTTAATATAAGTATTTTTAATTGTGTATTGAATAAAAAGTATTTACAATGGATATTAGTGTCGATTTATTTTATGATGATGAAAATGAAAACTCTTGTACAGATGTGCTACGTATAAGAAGAAAAATTCCTGATGATTCCAACCCTCTTGAACTACCTAATGCCAAGTAAGAACTTATAATTAGTAACGTAACTAAATAATAGATATTGGGAATTATTTCTTTTTCATAAGCAACTTTATTATATTCAACATTTTTTTATTTTTTGAATTTATTCTGAGTTAAATTTCAGTTATGTATTTTATAAAGCTTTTTGTAATAGCTCTATTCCTTAAATTTTTTTAGGAATGACTTTATACACTACCAGACTATTATATTGTATTTTCTTGTTACATTTTACCTTAGCTTTCCGTTGGATAGCAATGAAGTATATTTATGAACAGAAAAATTTACAATTATTTAAATTGAACTCATAGAATAAATTCGAAAAATAAAACAATGTAACTAAATAATAATTTTAAATTTGTAGATTTAAAAGTTATTTCCGACTAAACAAGGAAGCGTTTTGTTATTTGCTGGATGAAATCAAAGATCATTTAAAAACCACCTGTTCGCGTAGGGGCTATTCATCCTATATTAAAGTAATTTGTTAAAGTCCCATATATCTTTACACTGGTTTTTGGTCATACCAAATTTTGGTTTTCCACGTGCAATCTCTGGGTTTTTTTCCATTAGATTAACAAGCCTCTCAAATTGTGCTTTAGTTGTAATTTTCAAAGATCTACGAATGTATTAAATGCTGTGAAATTCTAATATACAGTATAACAAATCTTTCTACTTACGATTTTTCCATTGTTATTTTTTTTGTTTGCTTTTAAAAATGAAAGTCAACTGAAACTGAAAACAACTCAACTACTAATAAACAGTTGTGTATTTTTAACGTTTCTGTCGACCAAACTTTTACAAAGTTGAAAACGGCAATACCACGATTAAGCAGAAAAAGATACTAATCTTAAACTCTTTACAACTAATTATATAAAATTGAGATGTAACATATTATATATGAAATAAATTGAATTGAATTGAAAAAAGTTCTTCTGACTCTTTTTGCAAATCGGTTATGACATTGTTGAGGTTGTTCCTGTCAGTTCGTTTACGACTTTTCCGTCAGCCATGGTCAGGTGGAACTCGTAATTGCATTCAATATATTTTCCTTCTCCAATTTGCAGCTTTGTAGGCTTAATCTTGCTTATTTGTTCTTTAATGTCCTTCACCGTAGTCCTTATGAGTTCTGCCGATTCCCTTGCAAACTGAAACATTATTGGTCGGCAATAATGCACTGATGACGGACGTGGATTTTTCCAGTGTAGGGAATCATCCGATTTTAGCCGCAAAGGAACAACAGATGCCATAAACATATTTCCGTCCGATATTGTAGCGTCATCGGGAGATATCCTTTGCTTATAAACGCTTTGTCCGGATGATCCATCGCAGCCTCATTTGCTGATCAATGTCAACTTCTCAGGAAGAATTTTCACTTCCGTGAAAAACTTTGGTGTGGTTGACTTTCTAAACAGTTCAAATAATTTTAAATTGTACAACGCCATGTTTTCAGTACTTAAATTGTTAAATGGTTTCAGTAATTGTTGCGCCAACTTTCAGGCGTAGACTAATCCAGGCATTATGCTTATTTTGCAATATATAGGCTTATGCTACCATGCCTAAAAATTTACCTGTTCCCTGCATACATATGGATTTATGCTGAATAATGCAATTTTGATATTATGCACGTGTCCAAATAAGATTTGTGCCTACCTGTAGGGACCATAAGTCAATATTGTTCCTGACCATTTGTACGCCAAAGTATTGTTTATGTGAGGTACGTACCTGCTAATATAATAACTATTAGATCAAACTACTGTCAGTCAAAACATATATGGGATGGACGCCATACAATTTCTGCAACCATGTCTTTTTAAACTTTTTTACCTCTAGAAGCCAAGCGGGCACGTACGGGCAGATAAAACCATTTGAATTATGTAAAGAAATAATCAAAGAACAGGTTTTGCAAATATGGCAAATATAGAAAAATATAGTTTTTTTTTATTTTCCGTCAAAGTTGAAAAATAGTGAAAAAACGGATAGTTTTTAAATAGTGATTTACCAGGAGAAACACAAAGCAAACAGTTAATTTTTTTTTTATCATTATACATTTAATAAATACATCAATCAATACAAACAAAAAATAAGGCGATTCGTTACCTATTTTTCGTGATATTACACCTGAAATCGCAACAAATTGACTAAAAATTGTGTGTTTTTTTGAAAACCGAAAGTCGGTCAACTTTGAACGGTTATATCTTCTAAACTAAAAATGTGATATTATTAAGAGTGGCATATTTGAAATCGTTGAAAAGTTTCCTATAACATGGGTTTATTCAAAACTTCGTCGGCATTCATGAAAATTTTGATTTTTGCAACCTCGCTTGCTCTACGGGCGCCACTGTGCGCTGGTCAGATCTTTACAATTTGTATAGCAGTATTATCTAATCAGCTTGTACTGCAATTAAATTGTCATTAAAAAAAGAAGAAAAACAAAATGAGTGTTATTATCAGTGTTGCCAGTGAAATTTCGAGAAAGATACATTTTAGTTTCCAAAGAGATACGCTTTTTTCTAAAATGATACATTTTGGAAAACATTTGAAAATCCATTTTAATATTATCAAAACAAATTCATTTTTGTAAAAATTAATATACGAGTTAAGGCGTTTATACTAAGGCGATTATATCAAAAAGTTCATATAAATTTTTCTTCTGAAATTTCATCTTAACACACATACACAAGAATAAGCAAGCTACAGAAGAACTTCGAAAACCTAACAACAAAATACATGTTATTTTTGTATTTAGTTGTCACTGTTTTTTTTAGTGTTCATAACGAAATGATAACTTAAATAAACTTTGTCAGTAGCTCGTTTCTGTATTTCTCGCATCGCAAATTTTCTCATATTAAGTGTGAAACAAAAAATTCCATCGTTTCTCGATTTGTGAGAAAAAAGTGTTTCTGTATTTAAATGCGAGAACAGACAACACAGATTCTGTTTTAATTGGAATACTTCCAGTAATTAAGTGTCAAATGCAAGCGAAACGTCAACGAAAGAAATATATATAATAAAAATAAGGCTACCAGATTTAAAGATTTATCGACATTTTGACGATTTTTTTTGTTCCAAAATTGGCAAAGTGACAATTTGCTGATTTTTTTCTAGTGACGATTCAGTCTTTGAAATAAAACAATTTAAAATAGTTTTATATGTTTGTGTATTAAGCACCACAGAAAACCGATATCTTTCAAAACAAGGCAGATTAAAAAATGTATCGGCAAAAGCAAAATTTCGAACGGAAACTGTTTAATTTTTATTTGCTTGGATTATTTAATACATTTGTTTGTGTGATCAAAAGATTAAACTATTACCCCATTTTTCAGTCAATGCACTTTAGGAAATTTTTGCCTTTTACTTTGTCAAAATGTGTTTATTTTATTTCAAAATGATATTTTGTCACTCCTTTGTGTGATTTCTGCAGGGAAAAATAACAATCTGAAATTTTAAACTCTCATCGGATTAAGGAAAATAAAATAAATAATTTTATTTAAATAGACCTTAAGCTTATGTATGTATAAAATATGTATTTTACTCATGAACTTAATGTTTTTTTTTTTTTTTTTTTTTTTATTATGTGTTTATATGATAAAAATTTGTGATTATATGATAAAAATCGAACAAAATTAATTTTTAAATTGTCCGAAAAAAATAGACGATTTTTTTATTTTTTCTTAGGATATTGACGTTTTTTCACAAATTTATCTGGCAGCCCTGCATAAAACAAGCACAATGAAAGGCCAAAAAAAAATTTAAATAACAAAATATAACAATTGTGTTTTATATACTTATTTTCATCATTTAAATTCTTTCTTTTAAAATAAAATAAAATAATACACATTCTTGTGTACATACATACATAATTTGGGCTCCATTTTTTTAAATTTTGTTTTCTCGCATCAATTTTAAATATGACTTATTTTGACAGTTCTTGTGAGAAACTTTTTTCAAAATATTGTTACAGAAACACTTGTTCTCACATCCTTCCAATAATTGCTGGAAAATTATTTAAATGACAGATAATTCTCGCAAAGTAAAAGTACAGAAACACTTATGTGAGAAAAACCAGTTTTTGTTTCATATTGCACTGTTTTTGTCATAATTCACTTGTTTCATGCGGGAAATGCGGGAGTAGGAAAATTTAAAATTTGATTTCTGTACATTTTGCGCACAGATTCAAAAGATACGAAAAATATCAGGATTATACATGGTACCTGAAGTCATCAAAAGGTACGAAAAATGTATCTTTCGTATCCTAATGGCATCACTGGTTATTAAAGACGTAAAAATATAAATCCTTAAAAGAGTTTTATTTGTTGACAGCCAAGTGAGTTTTATTTTAGGCTGAAAACTCCTCAAGTTTTATTTAATTTTTTTAGAGAGAAAACTCTACTTTTATTGTTTAATCCGAACTTTTATATATTCGTTGAAAAATTTGTCTTAACTGTGGAGTTGAGATCGTTTTTCTAGATCACCATAGATTCTGAAAGAGCACTTTAATACGAATCTATTGTTATATGACAGTATGTCTCCGTTGGCTCTAATATGGAAAATTCATATAATTTTTAATTAACTAATATTTATTTATAAAACTTTTATTTGTATTGATTTTTTTGTTAAAAGCATTAGGTAATGGTAAATTGTTGCTTTGTTATTTTTTGTTATTAAAATATGTTTTATTGTATTTAAAAAAGGTATTTTTAATATGCCGATTTTTTTAAATTAAATTGCCGATTTGTTTTTGATGATATGCAGATTTTTTACCAAAACCATCTGGCACCCCTGGTTGAGATCGTATATAAATTGTTATTAGCTCTCCAACAATATTTGAAAATACAACAGATAACAACAAGTATTGTTAAAATACCATGGTGACAACAGCTATTTGTGAGCAAAAAAATAAGGTTATGATATACTCAATCCAATACCATAAGCAACTGTTTTTGTTTTTAAGATATGGTGAGTGGACAAAAGCAAAACCATACAATATCAGTTACACTCATTCTCTCATTTATATCAATAGTAACAGATACATATCTGGTGTATCTGTTTTGACAATACTTTATGACAGAGTACCGAAACGATCGCTCATTCTTCATTCATGAGCGTGCGTGAAAATTTAAAACTTTTTCTGGAAATTCATCCTCATGAGGGTGAGGAAAAAAACTATTTTGATTTTCCTCGTTCATGAGGAGTGAGCAAAAACAAAAAATTCATGTGATTTTTCAGATATGAAAAATTTGAAAAAATTCACGTTAAAATTCTTCACAAGGAAAAAAAAATGCAATTTTCCCAACCATTTCCAACGGGGAAATCAAATAGTAAAGAGGCCTTATAGAAGGCCTTTTTGCAGACATAAGATCTCCCAGCCGCATTCCAACATTATTACCAATTAGCAAGGTGTGTCATTGGCGACCAACACCTTGCACTTTTGCATATATTTTAAACACTTCTGGAAGGGGTTCTAAAAAGATTTAAGAATAAAGCTTTATCCAAGTTTAATTGTTGTGGCTAATAATACGAAGTGAGTAAATTAATAACTAAACTTGCAACACGTTCTAACATAACTACTAATAAAACGATTGCGACAGGCCTTATCTTAGAATAGAAAATTTTAATTTGTAAAATATTAAATAAAAACCTTTCTAAAAGACCTTTTCAAAAAAGGCAGACTGGAAAAAGTAAAAGTTTACTAAAAATTCAATTGTAAACATTCTTAAAGGCCTAAAAAGTGATTCGCTTGCAATTTTCCCCGACGGGCAGCATGTTTAGTCTGTGTGTATTTTTTTTTTGTAAAATTATTTCTTGACTGGTGAACCAAAATGTGTGTGTTGTTTTTTACTTTTGTAGGCAAATATTATTGAAAAAAAAAAATAAGAGAACTGCACATATCGTCATCTTAAATGCAGAACATTGTAACATCAAATTTCATAAGTTTACATGAGAAGCAAAAAACGTTGTAAAATGGAAATTATATGAGATATTAGAGTAATATTAAATATTTAGAATAAAAATGCGATAACCAGTTTTTTTTTTGATAAAAAAATATTTTTACTGTTATTTATTTAGTTATGTGTGTTACGTTATTTTAATTTGTAATTCTCTGAAGCAAAACGACGAATCATCAACGAAAGTATGATAATATTAAGTTAAACAATCATTTAAAACATTAAATAATTAAATATTTCTGTTAAGTTACAGGTATAATAGAATATAAAGATAAATATGGTTAAATGCACATATAAAAATGATAATCACACAATTAATATGCAGCATCATTAGGAATGCGTTGACATGGTGAAATAAGTTTGCTTTTCTGATGCAGTGCAGGCAGTACTGCATTTGAGAACGTAGAGATGTTATATTATTAGAGATATTATTATGACATATTATTTATAGTTTTTTATTTCTAATTAGAAGTGGATTAAACTAAAAAAAAGTACTTCATTAAATTTAAATTAATTTTAAAAATCCAACTTTTCCATTATAACTAACGTGTATTTTGATGTCCATATAATGAATTTTCTCAATTGAATTTTTCTTTACAATAAACAAGTTTTGTAAAAAATTTGACTCAATACATATATGCATATTTGCCTCCATATAAGGAATTATTTCGAAAAAACTTCTGCAAGAAGTAAATTTTAATTAGTTAATTTCTGAAAAATTTAAATAAGAAGAATGAAAGAGTTTTTCAATTAAAAGTAGTATTGATAGCAGCCCGCGTATTCAGTGAAAGAAAATGTTGTATAAAGAATCACTTATCCTAAAAAAATACTATTAGTATTTATTAAAGCCGTAAAAGGATTAACACAAAATTTAGCTAAACAATTTATATTCCAGCACTTGATAAGAAATGCTATTATTCTAAAGATTTAGAAGACAAGTAATTTATTATTTAACACAAAAGGCTTTATAACAGTATTTTTGATGATATTGATGATGGACGACTTGGAAGAATGCAATCCTAACAAAAATACCAGATTATTTTAAATAAACTTGGAAAACATATTTCTATTGTATTATAAACTTTCTATATTAATAATGAAGATATATTCTGATCCAATAGCAACAGATTCATTATAGGGAAATTCGACTGCATTAACATTTATTAAAAACTATATATGTACATTAGACCGTCTCACTTTTCATTTTTTTTTCGAAATTTCTTCATGAACATCGATTTTCTTTATCTACTATAAAAACCAAGAAATTTGGTGTATAACACTTAAATATTGATGAATGGGAAGTGGTCTCTCATATCGTTTTTTCATTTTTTTAGGCAAAATACCTTTTTTTCAAAAAATGGAAAAATCTTGATTTAGTAATTTGCCTCAAACTCAAGCAGTTCTGAATGGATTTGAACATCATTTCATGCATTAGAAAGCTTATTGAATTTCCTAAATGTTTCTTAAAGCAACATTGCCATTTTTTTCGATGGTTTTTTATTCATAGCACTACAAATTTAGATTTTCAAATACAAACTTAACATTTTTGTTTGATTTTTGCTTACCTTTTCATATATAAAAATTAAACGAGGCAAAACTTTTATATTCTGTAAATGCAGTATGGTAGGAAATTTTAAAATAAAGATTTTGGTGTAAATAACAGTCGTATTCTGTTAAGAAAAACTGCAGTTTTAGTTGAAATGTATAAAGTTGTTTATTTCTAAATTTTCTTCTATTGCATAAATATATTATAAAGTAAGAACATATTGGTTTTTTTATTTTTTAAAATTAGGTAAAATTATGCTTTTGTTGGAGTTTGGATGCGTTTTGTGAAAATGCTCGACGACTTAAATTAAATCATTTTGGGTGTGGCACTTCCCATACAAAGACGTTACACATTTCTGTATATCTGGAGAACGAAGCCAGCTAAAGTTCCCAAATTAGGTACAAACATATCGGTTATCAATACACAGCATCCCTCAAAATATGGGCGGGATTGGTAAAGTGGGCATGGTACCTCCCGTACAAAGATATTATTGAAAATACTCAAAATTTTAAATATTAGGGCTCTAGTATGACATATGAACACGTTTTATATATCAAAATATCAGACATTTTTAGCAGAATATATTTCCCGAAAACCCTGCAAGTTTTTTCCCAAAAATGGAAGAGTAATGCCCAAAATAAAATTTTTTATTTAAACATACCCATTTTCGGAAACAATAGATCTTTCCGAGTCCAAGCGTTATAATCTAAGTAAATGGTAAATTTCTTCCTTAAGACGTGGTATATAAATCTGCCTAATTGGTTAAGAAATGGTTAAGTTATTAGCAAAATACTCCAAAAATGGGCTAAAAAGCATCTACATTAAATTTTAGAGCTGTTATGTGACCTATGGATACGTCTAATATATCAAAAGATCGGAAATCTTTAGTAAAATATATTTGCTGAAAAACTCGGAAAAATCGGTTCAGATACAAAAAAGTTATTACCAAAATATTGTTTTTTTTTTATATTTAGAAATAAACAACTTTAAACATTTCAACTAAAACTGCAGTTTTTCTTAACAGAATACGACTGTTATTTACACCAAAATCTTTATTTTAAAATTTCCTACCATACTGCATTTACAGAATATAAAAGTTTTGCCTCGTTTAATTTTTATATATGAAAAGGTAAGCAAAAATCAAACAAAAATGTTAAGTTTGTATTTGAAAATCTAAATTTGTAGTGCTATGAATAAAAAACCATCGAAAAAAATGGCAATGTTGCTTTAAGAAACATTTAGGAAATTTAATAAGCTTTCTAATGCATGAAATAATGTTCAAATCCATTCAGAACTGCTTGAGTTTGAGGCAAATTACTAAATCAAGATTTTTCCATTTTTTGAAAAAAAAGGTATTTTGCCTAAAAAAATGAAAAAACGATTTGAGAGGCCACTTCCCATTCATCAATATTTAAGTGTTATACACCAAAATTCTTGGTTTTTATAGTAGATAAAGAAAATCGATGTTCATGAAGGAATTTCGAAAAAAGTATAAAAACTGAGACGGTCTAATGTACATATATAAACTCATAAGGTTGGAAAACGAAATAATTGATGGAAAAATCATATAATAAAAATAATGGCAGTCTGCTGGAAGCAAAAAACTCAGGACCTGCAGATGGTACTATTTATTCTTGGAAATTCATAGGGTTAAGATGTGAAATTTCTAACAGTCCAATGTAGAAGGAGCTAATAGTCATACTTAATATAGGTTTATCAATACATATATATATATATATGGATTCGGTTTATATTAATTTTACAGCACTGTTTTTCTTTTTGCTTATGCAATAATGTGCAGTTTGATCACTTATTCCACTAACACGTTCAGAGTATGAAACAGAATACCCATTTTTGACGTTAAAAAAAAAATGAATTGTTCGTAAAAATATATCAAATACCTACTCTGCTAATTTTTTTTTAATTAAGATTATTCATTATGTTTTTAAGGAAATTATTTACTTAATGATAAGTCATTTTAGATTTTGTTAATAGATTGGATATTTTTTAAGGTGGAAGTTTAAATTTTTTTTTATTGTATTGAAAACCCTATATTAACTGCCCGTTCGCCGATATCGAACGTTAACGTTCGCATAGTAAATAACATTTAAAAACAAATTTCAAAAATTGTTTTTGTTTTAAATGTAATTTTCTATGCGAACGTTAACGTTCGATATCGGCGAACGGGCAGTAAGTATGACTATTAGCTTCTTCTACATTGGACTGTTAGAAATTTCACAGCTTAACCCATTCACTCCCATACGCTATGAATTTCCAAGAATAAATAGTACCATCTGCAGGTCCTTAGATTTTTGCTTCCAGCAGACTGCCATTATTTTTATTATATGATTTTTCCATCAATTATTTCGTTTTCCAACCTTATGAGTTTATATATGTACATATTTAGTTTTTAATAAATGTTAATACAGTCGAATTTCCCTATAATGAATCTGTTGCTATTGGATCAGAATATATCTTCATTATTAATATAGAAAGTTTATAATACAATAGAAATATTTTTTCGACGTTTATTTAAAATAATCTGGTATTTTTGTTAGGATTGCATTCTTCCAAGTCGTCCATCATCAATATCATCAAAAATACTGTTATAAAGCCTTTTGTGTTAAATAATAAATTACTTGTCTTCTAAATCTTTAGAATAATAGCATTTCTTATCAAGTGCTGGAATATAAATTGTTTAGCTAAATTTTGTGTTAATCCTTTTACGGCTTTAATAAATACTAATAGTATTTTTTTAGGATAAGTGATTCTTTATACAACATTTTCTTTCACTGAATACGCGGGCTGCTATCAATACTACTTTTAATTGAAAAACTCTTTCATTCTTCTTATTTAAATTTTTCAGAAATTAACTAATTAAAATTTACTTCTTGCAGAAGTTTTTTTCGAAATAATTCCTTATATGGAGGCAAATATGCATATATGTATTTAGTCAAATTTTTTACAAAACTTGTTTATTGTAAAGAAAAATTCAATTGAGAAAATTCATTATATGGACATCAAAATACACGTTAGTTATAATGGAAAAGTTGGATTTTTAAAATTAATTTAAATTTAATGAAGTACTTTTTTTTAGTTTAATCCACTTCTAATTAGAAATAAAAAACTATAAATAATATGTCATTATAATATCTCTAATAATATAACATCTCTACGTTCTCAAATGCAGTACTGCCTGCACTGCATCAGAAAAGCAAACTTATTTCACCATGTCAACGCATTCCTAATGATGCTGCATATTAATTGTGCGATTATCATTTTTATATGTGCATTTAACCATATTTATCTTTATATTCTATTATACCTGTAACTTAACAGAAATATTTAATTATTTAATGTTTTAAATGATTGTTTAACTTAATATTATCATACTTTCGTTGATGATTCGTCGTTTTGCTTCAGAGAATTACAAATTAAAATAACGTAACACACATAACTAAATAAATAACAGTAAAAATATTATTTTTTTATCAAGAAAAAAAAATCGGTTATCGCATATTTATTCTAAATATTTAAAATTGCTTTTATATCTCAATTAATTTCCATTTTACAACGTTTTTTGCTTCTCATGAAAACTGTGATGTTATATTATTTTGCATTTAGGATGACGATATGTGCAGTTCTTTTACTTTTTTTTTTTAAACAAAAAATTCAACACACACTTTGGCTCGTTGCCTTTAACAAAAACAAAATACACACAAAGGCATTTCGTGCTGTGGTCATGCAAACTGCCGAGCAACAACAACATTACTGGTGAGGAGCTTTACGAAAATTTTTTGTTTCCTTATTTTTCATGACTGAGGAAAGCCAAAAATTTATTTTTCCTCACGCTCATGAATGAATTGGCAAAAAAATTCACAATTCATTCATGGTTGTGAAAAAATTATACGTTTTAAATTCCTCATTCATGAAAAAATTCATGAATGGTTAAATATGAGCGATCATATATGAATTTTTCGGAACTCTGCTTTATGATACACTCGTGCATGTCTTTAGTTGGTAAACTAGATTTAAGCAAATTATTTTATTAAAAAAAAAGAATTTATAAAACTTTTTTCGTATTAAAGGTATATAAAAATGTGTAGGTACTTTCTTGACAATGTCGTGGAACAAGTCCAGTTTACCAACGCAGCTCCAAATAAAAAAAAAAGTACATAGGGTGATAGAAAATTGAAAAATAAGAAGAAAAAATTAAATGGCAAAATTCTCGGAAACGCATAGTTTCCGAGTTATGGACCTCGGAAGTTTTCATATGAATTTGTGATTTCCCACTACATTTCTGAACGTATATGGCCAATATTGGTATCATTTGAAAGCTTTTGAACAGATCTTTCTGGAAATGCAAAATTTTTTTAAAACTTTTTAACTCTTTAGGTCTGTCGCGGTCGTTGAAGATAGACGTGTTTTCTAAACTCGGCATACGGTTTATTTTTTTTGAACAAATAAAGTATAAAAAAAGTAAATACAAGAAAAAGAAAAAAAAAAAAAAATTACATGTATGTACATACATACATAAACACACATTTTTTCATTATCGGTGTTGATAAACAATAACAAATAAGAAGAGCACAACTGTAAACAGTAAAAGAAAAAAAAAAAAACTCTTATGAGTGCAAACAGTAGAAATGCATATATCACAGTGAGTGTTAGCGAAAAAAATACAGAAATAAAAAAAAGAATCGATGATAGCAAATACCTAACGGCTAAGCCTATTACTCGTACGCGATCCCTCTCGCCGTCTGTATTTAATAACACGGTTGATACAATAACAAATACAAAACCTGCTAGCGTTGCCTCAACAGCAAAAACAATTTTAATAAGTGATGTAAATATTAACCCCCAATCAGGCATAATAGAAAACTCAGTATCACCTTCGGTGTCTAATAATACGGTTGATATTAATACAATAAAAAATATAAAACCTGCAAGCGGTGCCTCAGCGGCAAAAACGATTTTAATAAGTGATGAAAATATTACCCTCAAATCAGGCATGATGGAAAACTCAGCTCCACAAGTAAAAAGTGGTCAAAAGCCTCAAGTACAAGTTGGTATGGACAGGTACATAACAGTGCTTAAACGGGGTCGCAGCCCTACCTCTGCAGCAGTTGCTTCGGCCTCAAAAGTACCATCTTTTGATAAAATAAATTCTCAAAATCGATTTGCAATTCTGGAGGATGAATCCTCTGAAGCACCAAACGTCATAAAATCGTCCAAGCCTCCCCCGATATATCTTAGGGAGCAAAACTCAAATGAGCTCATAAAGAGTTTGATATCGGTGATAGGTGAAAATTCGTTTTACGTAGCTGCTATCAAGCGTGGTAGTATAAACGAGACAAAAATACAAGTCAATAATGAGAATGATTTTCGCAAAATTATAAACAAATTTGAAGTACTTAAAAAAAACTTTTATACATACCAACTGAAAAGCAGTAAAGGTCTCCAGGTAGTGATTAAGGGAATTGACTCATGTGTGGACCCAGAAGAGGTAAAAACATTCCTCGAAGAAAAAGGCTTCAAAATAAAACATGTAGTAAATATAAAAAATAGAGAAAAAAACCCCCAACCACTTTTTCGAGTGGAGTTTGAACCCGGCGACGTAAAGCTTAAAAAAAATGAAACGCACCCTATTTACAATTTGAAATATATTCTCTATAGAAGAGTAACTATAGAAGAGCCACACAAAAGAAATGGTCCCGTTCAGTGTTTAAACTGTCAAGAATATGGTCATACTAAGGCATATTGCTATTTACCCCCTGTTTGCGTAGTATGTGGTGAATTACATGGTACAGATCTTTGCGATAAGTCTAAAACCGACCCCAACGTAAAAAAATGTAGCAACTGTGGCGGTAATCACACTGCCAATTATAGAGGATGCCCTGTATATACCATCGTCAAGCAGTCAGTTGGACCGAAAACGAATCCCCCTCAAATGCAGGTAACAAATCAAGTAAGCACTGGTGACATTCAGGCCCCGCAGCCTAGTAATAACAGAACCTCTTATGCTAACGTTGTAAAATCAAACCATGCGCCAACGCAAGGTGCTGCGCCAAGTAATGATGAAACTCCAGTTTCAAATTTAAGTCGTCTAGAAAAAACCATGGAAACATTAGTGCAAACAGTAACAAATTTTACGAACACAATGGGTAATATGATGCAGGAAATTCTTAGAATGCAATCGATGTTATTGCAATCTGTACTTAACAAGCCATGAACTGTTTAAAAATCTGTTTTTGGAACGCGAACGGCATCCGCCAACATAAAAATGAATTAGAATACTTTCTTAAAAATAAACAAATTGATGTCATGATGGTTTCTGAAACTCATTTGACCTCAAGAAATACGTTTAACATCAATGGTTATATACTATATGATACCAAGGACCCTCGAGATAGAGCTTGTGGTGGTTCTGCCATTTTGATAAAAAATCGAGTCAAACACTACCTAATGTGTGATCATCGTGAGGATTATCTCCAAGCAACGAACATTTGTGTTGAAGAGCTGAATCGTAGCATTGTAATCTCATCTTTATACTCTCCACCTAGATTTTCAATATCAGAAAGCCAATATTGTGAATATTATAAATCACTAGGACCCTGTTTCCTGGCCGCTGGCGATTATAACGCTAAACATACCTTCTGGGGGTCACGACTAATAACACCAAAGGGTCGTGTTTTGTTTAATACAATCTCTAAAATGAATTTAAATGTTGTCGCGAGCGGCCAACCAACATATTGGCCTGCTGACCCGCAAAAAATTCCAGATGTCATCGATTTTGGCGTGGTTACAAACATCCCCACAGAAACGATTCACGTTGAAGCTTCCCTAGAATTATCTTCCGACCACACACCTACAATTGTTACTATAATGAACCCCAATAGAATTGTATCTCCGACTGGTTACCTAGCGACGTCAGCCACACAAATAAATTGGTTAAAATATAAAAAATATCTCAGTGCCCATTGCACAGAAAATATTCCGCTCAGTACACCGGAGTATGTAGATCGCTCTATTGATAATTTTGACAGTTTTCTGAAACTAGCTGTTCAACATTCCAATATTGCCCCCAAAAAAACAAAAACTATTAAAATATATTCCACAGATGTCGAGCGTCTCTTGTCTGAAAAAAGGAGGGCACGAAGAGAGTGGCAATTGCACAGATCTCCTCAACTTAAGAACTTGCTAAAAGAGTGTACAAAAAGATTAAGAAAGTTATTGCAGACTCAGAAAACGGCTTCTCTGGAAAAATATCTTAAGGAACTTGATGCAACTCCACAATCGGACTACTCATTATGGCGTGCAGCTAGAAACCTCAAAAGGCCAGTTGTCTCTAAACCACCATTAAGAAACTTGAATGGAAGTTGGGCAAGAAATGATGTTGAAAAAAGAAATCTGTTTGTAAGCCACTTGAAAAACGTATTTACACCTAATATATCTCACAATATTGCGGTCGATTTACCACCTGTTGCTGCTAGAGCAGCTATTCCCCTAAGATTTGAGATGAGAGAAATCGAAAAGGTTATATGTGACTTAAACACTAAGAAGGCACCTGGCATTGATAAGATCAGCAATAAAATGCTATTAGAGCTACCTCGCGTAGCAAAGAAAATTATTCTTTTTATTTTTAATGCTATTTTACGCCTTGAATACTTTCCTCAAAAATGGAAGGTTTCCTTAGTTACCATGATACCAAAGCCAGGTAAAGATCATACGAAAGTTGAGTCTTATAGGCCTATTAGCTTATTATCAAATATGTCAAAGCTATTTGAGAAATTATTAGTTTCAAAGTTAACACCGATTTTAAGTGAAAATAGATGTATTCCAAACCATCAATTCGGATTTAGAAGAAAACACAGCACAATTGAACAAACTCATCGAATAGTAAATGTCATAAGAAAAACATTTGAAGAAAAAAAATATTGCTCAGCACTCTTCATCGATGTTTCGCAAGCTTTTGACAAAGTCTGGCATGAAGGCTTATTACACAAATTGAAGCAAAATTTACCAGCAAACACACACAAACTGTGAGAAAGCTACTTAGTCGGTCGTCAATTTATTATTAAAGAAGGAAATTCCTTAAGTTCACCTCAGCCGATTGGCGCTGGAGTCCCACAGGGCAGCATCCTGGGCCCTCTATTATACTTAATTTATACTTCGGACATGCCAACAAACAACTACACCCAAACTTCAACATTTGCAGACGACACAGCTTTTCTAAGCGTCCACGAAAACCGTTATGAAGCATCTCGTTACCTACAGCATCATATATTTCAACTAGAAATATGGCTAAGACAATGGAGGATAATGGTCAATGAGCAAAAATGCGTACATATAACATTCACCCTGCGCCGGGAATCTTGCCCCCCTATTACAATCAATAATCAAATTATTCCTCAACATTCGCATGTAAAATATCTCGGTATACATCTGGATCGGCGATTAACGTGGAAATGCCATATAGAGGCAAAATTAACTCAAATGAAACTAAAAGCCATCCAAATTCATTGGCTTATTGGAAGAAATTCTGTTCTTAGACTCGATTGCAAGCTTCTACTTTACAACTCTATCTTAAAGCCTATCTGGTGCTACGGTATTCAACTATGGGGCACTGCCTCGGCCTCTAATATCGAAAAAATTCAAAGGCGCCAAAATAAACTTCTTCGTATAATCACAGCCGCCCCCTGGTATGTTAAAAACTCAAACATTCATAAGGATCTCAACGTGCCATTAGTAAAAACTATGATTACAAAATATGCAGTAAAATATTTAAAAAGACTTGAACAACACCCAAATCCTTTAGCTCGAAATATTTTAAATCATGGCGGCCACACTCGCTTAAGGAGAAGAGACACTGCAGCACTTACCCAACTAGATGAGAGATAAACACCTATATAAGTGAACAGAACCCGTGATGAAGAAAATTTCGTCTGGCACTGGCAGGACATAAATAAAGTATTAGGTTAAGATTTGATAAATTATTGTTAGTTCATATTAAATATATGAAGATTCAATAAATAAATAACGAAAAAAAAAAAAAAAAAAAAAAAAACTCTTTAGCTCCTAATACAGTTTTTACAAAATTTTATATCAAAATGTTTCGGAAGTGCACTAGGTAATAAAAATTTTATCAAAAAAATCCCAGCTTCGCTAAATAAAGCTTCTCCACATAGCCAGCCTTTGACCGGGCGCAAGGGTTTTCTCCTCTATGGTATAATAAACACCGGCTTCGCTATATAAAGCTTTTCCACATAGACGGCCTTCGGCCGGGCGCAAGGATTTTCTCCTCTATGGTATAACAAACACCGGCTTCGCTAAATAAAGCTTCTCCGCATAGCCGGCCTACGGCCGGGCGCAAGGATTTTCTCCTCTATGGTATAACAAACACCGGCTTCGCTAAATAAAGCTTCTCCGCATAGCCGGCCTTCGGCCGGATGAACAGATTTTCTCCTTTATGGTATAACAAACACCGGCTTCGCTTACTAATGCTTTTCTGCATAGGTTTTCTCCCGAATCAGAGAGCGAATAATTTTTTTAATTTTTTTTTTAATTTCTTAGTGTAGATAGAAATAAGTATGTAAGTATAAAAGTTAAGTTAAGTTTATTTTAGAAAAAAGTGAATTAAAAAACAAATTTAAAACATAAATACATATATTGGTTTTTATGCTTACTAAAAACTTTTGTTTTTTCGTAAATTCATCGCCGCTCCTTAATGGATTAAGAATTTTTAAATAAAATGTTTATATCCAGAAAGATCTATTCAAAAGCTTTCAAATGATACCAATATTGGCCATATAGGTTCAGAAATGTAATGGGAAATCGCAAATTCATATGAAAACTTCAGAGGTCCATAACTCGGAAACTATGCGTTTCCGAGAATTTTGCCATTTTATTTTTTCTTCTTATTTTTCAATTTTCTATCACCCTATGTACTTTTTTTTTCATTTGGAGCTGCGTTGGTAAACTGGACTTAAGCCTAAATTTGTAATCAAATACTACACTTAAATCTTACTGTCTGACGAAGTAAGACAGTACGAATGGAATTTTTCTAAAACACTATAACTACGATGGCATATTTATTTATTTTATAAAAACAAACATAGAATCATATACCTACTTATAAATATTAAGGCCCTAATCATGTACAACGCCACAGAACTAACGCAACGCCAAAGAATAACATTGAAAGCACAAACAATGTCATAAATATTTTGTAATTTTGTTGTTGCTTTCTACAGAAATTCACATTGCGTCTTAAAATTTAAAACGCTCCATTGCTTGTGTCGTTGAAAATTTTAAAACGGTACATGAATTTCTGTTGAAAGCAACAACAAAATTACAAAATATTTATGACATTGTTTGTGCTTTCAATGTTATTCTTTGGCGTTGCGCTGCGTTGTACATGATTAGGGCCTAAATTACAGTTTATGACTTGCTCGAGTTTTTTGTAATCAGATATAAAATCAAACTACTTTAGCACAGAAAAATTTAATAAACTTTGTTAACATTCAAAAAAATCCTAACAACGCAGCACATTTGGTGATAATTGCACTATTTATCTTATTTGTAATAAATCAACTTAAGTTTAATAATGATATATCCAATGAGGGTGGGAATGTCGGAAAAATTCAAAACAATCGGGAATGTTCTAGAAATCGAAATGAAGTAGATTTAGAAAGTTCATTAAAATATGCCGTTTCACATACTTCATTCTTTGAGTACTAGCTATTTTTTCGAAAACAACTCTTAAAAAAAACAACCGTCATTTTGTAAAAAAAATTCGTTCGATTTCAATTTCACTTCATTCCGATTTCTAGACCATGCCCGATATAGGCCAGAAGTAATTATAGCTTTAAATTAATCATGGTTATGTTAAAATTTACAATAGATAAAATTTACAAAATTAAGAATCGGCTATTTTCAATCTCTATAATTTTATTCTAGTATGTATGTATGTATGTGCATAGTTTTGATTGGTCCTGGCGCAGAACTTAAAATTACTACCAAGGCTAACATTTGTATACCTATAGGTTTTAGTTTAAATATGTATAATAATTTTCTTGTAGATCTTTTATAACTATTAAGAGTAATTTGAATACAGATTCTAATTTTTTTTAAATATTTGGTTTAATAGAAAAATTTGTGTACGAAATTCCATAATTTTTATTAGATATTTTTTATCAAACCTAAAATTTTTAATCTGGATTCTTACCTTAAATGAAATATTTTCTTTTAAAGTACTTGTTGTTACTGAAATATGTTAAAATCCAACTGCAAGTTTTGCTTTGTTATAGTTGAAAATAGTCGAAAACAAACCAGTCATATATCAACTTTAATTTTATTTAGTTATTTGCACTTAAAACTTAATAATGCAATACATTTCCACAATACGTGCCATACATGCGTATATTCATTTCCACAATACGCTTTTTTTCATTGGGACATTCAGACAGAAATGTTTATATTTACTAGAACACTGGACATGAGAAAAAAAAGACGTTTTTATTAATTATTCAATGCATTAAAAAAAAATTGTTATTCTCCTGTTGAATTTTGTGTATATGTACATAGACCTCTTTCAGACAGGCAAAGTTTACTTTGACAAAGTCTGTTGAATTCTCTTTTAAACTTTGTTTGGTGCTCAGACACACAAAGTTTAATTTGACAAATTTTTGTTTTCTCTTGTTTGAATATAATATATAAACAGCGTTGCCAGAATGATGATTTTATCATATTTTGGATTATTTTTTTAAACAAAAATATGATTAAAGATTTTTTTCTCAAATGATGATTTTTTATTTTTAGAAATTTTGATTTTTACTTTAATTTTGCTTATACAAAATACACGATTATTTAAACAGTAACTTTCTAAAACAATAAAGTTTTGCATCAGCTTGATGTGTGTTGGTGCTGCACACTTTTGTACCCAGTATCTAGAATACACAAAATTGCATCATTATTTCTGGACATAAAAATATTAAAAAAGGCATATTATAACCTATTTCCAATGTGCGAAAGAGTTCCTTCTTTTGAACAACTACAATTAAAACAAAAACAAATTCTAAAAACTTTGTTTTTGTTTTAAATGTATTTGTAAAGGTACGTTCAGGCTGATGAAATATTTGAAAGCAAACATCAAATATTTCATTAACGGAGTCTGAAGACAAAATATTTTTGAGTATCAAATAAAATAACAGCTGATTTTGAGCAAATAAAAGTATTTGCCGGCAAACAAATATTTGTCCAATGCAAGGCGAATTCATTACAGGTGATCCTAAAAGCCCTGCTGGTAACTTTTTTTCTTTAGCTTTATAATTGTTGGAAGTCAAAATTTTGTTTATTATCTTTGTTTCTGTTTTGATTTGTTTCGGTTTTTGACATTGTACAATGATGTTACAAAAACAAATTGCTTGTGGTTTTTGTACGAGTTGTACTTGTTGTACTACCGAGATTACCTGGAATGAATTCGCCTTGGTCCAATATGAACATAGTGTGAACACAAAATCAAATATTTTAGTAATTTTTGAGAAAACATTTATTTGATATTACAAAAAAATTGTAAGAGCAAACAACTACAAATAATTTTAGCCATGTTCCGGATAGAAGCAATTTTTCCCGTAAGTTTTCGGATTCTTTACAATTTTAAATATTTTTTATAATGATTAGACTTTGCTATCGTGCCGCTATTAGCAAATTTTTGCGAATTACCGCTAATTTAGCAATTTTTATAGAATTTTTGCCATTCCTTATAGTTTTAGGCACTTTTACTAAATTTTATGGCTTGTTTGAAATATTAAAATGGTTCGCGAATTTTCGCTATTTTGCAACTTTTTTTTTGTTTTTCCCCTAAATTTGGTTTTTTAACTGATTTAGCGACTTCAAATATATTAAAGGGTTTGTTTCCAACTTTGCAATTTTTCACAAATTTTAGCCATGTTCCCGTTACCCAGTGGCTTCCATTTTTTTCTTCTTCTACATTCTCCTGTTCTAACACTAAAAGAGATGATGATCCACAGAATAAAATAAAAAAATTAGCTTTTGCGCTCATTTTTACCATTTAAGAAATATGTTTATTTTTATTTTTGAACACTTTCATTAAATAATTATTTGATGCAAATATTTCTTTTAGTCTGAACGCATGGCAAACATGAATTAATTTATTTTATTAACACTGTTTGCCAACTGTTTCATCAAACAAAAATTATCAAATATTTGAGCTTAGTTTGAACATTAACAAAATATTTTTTTGTTTCACACAGTTTGAAGCAAATATCAGAACAAATATTTTCGTTAAATATTTCATTAGTCTGAACGTACCTTAAGAAGTAAATAATTCTTTCGTACATCGGAAATAGGCAGTTAGAATATTGATAAAAAAAATATTTGTGAAAAGAAAAAATGTATTTTTATAAAGTTTCATATACTGACGAATTATGTTTTTATGTATTTCAATTTAAATAATAAGAAGTATGGTTTTATAAAAAATTAATAATTCTTAATATTTTGCCCTTGTTTTAAAAAATTTAAATTAAGAAAAAAAAAATTTAAGATTTTCCTCTTCAAAATATGATTTCTTTCGCCATATGACAATTTTTATTCCAAAGATTCTGGTAACGCTGTATATAAATATAAAGTTGCAGCCAACTTCAGGTATAATCTACGAACGAAAAACAAAACGACTTTGCGAGTACAGCAAAGTATGTACTCCCCCGCTATACTCTTTTCCCTTCTCTTCTATAAACTCAAGACTTTGCAAAGTAAACTTTGCTTGTCTGAAAGGGGTCATACATGTTCCTATTAACAACAATGCACATCAGAGAACCAAGCCGATCGGCTCGCCGCCGCCGCTTGATTTCTCCAAGCCGCGCCGCCGCCGACTTACTCGGCTTAGACGGCTCAATTAAAGCCGCCGATGACAGCAGCTGCGCCGTGAAATTTCTTAATTTGTGTGACTGAGTTTATTTTACTTGAGGGTTACACGATCAAGTTTTGTCTATCAAGTTTAAATACACTCACACTTTTTTACCAATACACTTATACTTTTAAAAGTTGAAGCGAACTTGCCTCTAAAATTCTCTTTCAAGTGAGTGTATCAATTTACGTTAAAGAAAACAGCTGATTACAAGTTTGATGAGAAAATTTTTCGTTTGTATTTATAATTGTGTCTTTATAAATTGTGAATAAATGTATCTTTATTAATATTAATATTAATATGAAAATAAAGCTTGATATGTTTTATGATGATTCCCAAAATATTTTGGTTCTAGCGTTGACCATCCGTGAGCTGGACCATTTTTAAAAAAGGTCTTTTTTCAGTTTTTCGAATTTTTTTGTATTTTGCTCCAAGACGACATAAATAAAATTTGGTATCATCGAAAAGAGTGTTTGAAGCAGCATCCAATGGTATTTAAAACTTGACCGCTTGCAAACTACTAATTGAGATATTTAACTAAATACATATTTTCGTTTCGGGTTTTCATACAAATTCTACGTATGTGGAAGTAATGTCCTGCTTTTCAAATTGAATCTGTTTTTAAATAATGTTAATTTATTTTTTTTTTGTAATTATTCACATAAAACGCGAAAATCGCGATATATTTTATCTATTTTATATTTTTTGCATATACATATAGGCAATATGGGTATCAAATTGTTTGATTTTTGAATTATAATAACCTGGTGATAAGCAAAAGATCCGCTTTCAAACCCTGGATGATATGAGCTAAATTTAAGTTCTTAAATATTAATTTTTTTATTAAAAACATTTTAATCTATTAATAACGGACAAATTTATAATATTAGACTTAAAAATAAATTTCCGAAAACACTAAAAATGGATTTGTCTAATGTTCAGCTGAACAAAAGTAAACTTCTGACCAACTGTGACATAATCCAGCAATTGTTATTTTTGCGATAGCAGTGCAATAATCAATCATATAGAGTAATATTAATAGATTAATATGTTTTTATTAAAAAATTTATATTTAAGAACTTAAATTTAGCTCACAGCATCCAGGGTTTAAAAACGGATCTTTGACTTATCACCAGGTTATTATAATTGAAAAATCAAACAATTTGATACCCATATTGCCTATATATGAAAAATATAAAATATATCGCGTTTTATTTTGAAAAATAACAAAAAAAATTAATTAACAATATTTTAAATTCTACATACGTAGAATTTGTATGAAAACCCGAAACGAAAATATGTATTTAGTTAAATATCTCAATTAGTAGGTTGCAATTGGTCAAGTTTTATATGCCATGGATGCTGCTTCAAGAACTATTTTCGATGATACCAAATTTTATTTATGTCGTCTTGGAGCAAAGTACAAAAAAATTCGAAAAACTGAAAAAAGACCTTTTTTAAAAATGGTCCAGCTCACGGATGGTCAACGCTAGAACCAAAATATTTTGGGAATCATCATAAAACATATCAAGCTTTTTTTCAGAGGGGTAACAAAATCACGTTTTTTTTTTTGAGTCGCTCTAATATATATGTATTTCCAAACATATCGATTAAGAAGTTCAGACAAAAAACTTGGTAGTAGCAATATATCAGTGAATGCTTTATTTAAGTAATCTATTTGAAAACTTGTTAAATTTAATAAAAAAATTATTTAAACAACTTTTTTCTTGCTTTTAACTAATTAGTGGTATAATTTTGACCGCAATAATTTAATTAAAAAATAGTTTTACTGACAAATACAGGTTAATTTTATATTTTAATTTTTTTCACCTTAAAGCTTACATTTTTATTAATAATTTATTGCAGAAAGCTTTACTTTTATGAAATGGATATGGGTATGTGGTGCTACAGATAACATCAGTTTAAAACAGTAATGAGGAAAAAACGAAATTGCACTATCCCTTTATAATTATTTAATGTTTTGTACTTTAACATTAAAATAAATAGATATAGAAATAATTAATAGTTTTCCTTAAATAACAATTTTAAAAATTTCAAGCCGACATTTAAGCCGCCGCCGATTCATTGACGTAAAAGCCGCCGCCGCCGATCAAACCCTCGGCTTGGTTCTCTGATGCACATCGCTTCATCAGTTATAACACAATTTGATATTACATATTGTTATCTCTATTCCTCCGTTGGGTTCTATAGTAAAATTTTTTTCCAAGTTAATTGCTAATAGGTCTGTCTGCGTACTTTTCCAGTAGCAAATACTCAGTAAATTTTTTTGGGAGAGTAAGACAAATTTTACTCTTTCGGCTGAGAATATCTCAAAAAGTACGCAGACAGTATCCAGTGAAATCTTGCAAGAAAACAGCTGATCGGTGTGTAAACAATTGAAATAACAAACGTGAGCCAAGATAGCATTGAAGAAATAGCGTCCAATTTGGGAATTTAAAAACCGGGAAACCAAAATACCCAAATAATGGGTATTTGCAGTATAAACAAAAAGTTAGCGTCGAATTTAGGAATTTAAAATAGGGAAGTACAAATATAGGAACAAATCTAGTTTACCGACGCAGCTCCAAATAAAAAAAAAATACACAGGGTGATGGAAAATGAAAAAATAAGAAGAACAAATTAAATAAAAAAGTTGGCGCAAACGCTTAGTTTTCGAGTTATGGACGTTTAAAGTTTTCACATAAATATGTGATTTTCCACTACAATTCTAAACGTATATGGCCAATATTGGTATCATTTTAAAGCTCTTGAACAGATTTTTCTGGATATAATTAATTTATTTCAAAATATTAAACTCTTTAGATCACATTACAGTTTTTTTCATTTTACGTCGAAATGTTACGGAAGTGCACTAGGAAAGAATGTAGTTTATTTAAATAAAAGTGTAATACAAATTTTATAAAATAACAAACACTAGCATCGCAAAAAAAAATTCTTTGCATAGCCAGCCTTTGGCCGGACGCAAGGATGTTCTTCTCTATGGTATAATATACACCGGTTTCGCTTACTAAAGCTTCCTTGCGTAACCGGCCTTCGTCCGGGCGCAAATATTTTCTCCCCTATGGTATAACTAATACCGGCTTCGCTAACTAAAGATTCTCTGCATAGACGGCCTTTGCCCAGGCAAGGATTCTCTCCTCATTAGTATAACATAAACATAAAGAAGGTTTTACTTGTAATTTAATTAAAATTCTTAAATAAATTAGTATGTAGTATATACATACATTAAAGAATTAGAAAAAATTAATAAATTTGTTTTTATGCTTACTAAAAAACTTTTGTATTTTGCAAACTCGTCCCACTTCTTAATAAACTAAAAATATTAAAATAAATTCTGTATGTCCAGAAAGATCTAGTGAAACGCTTTGCAATGATACCAATATTAGCCATATACATTTGGAAATGTACTGCAAAATCACATATTTATATAAAAACTTAAAACGCCCATAACTCGAAAACTAAGCGTTTGCGCCAACTTTCTTATTATAATTTTTTCTTCTTATTTTTCCATTTTCTATCACCCTAGGTACTTTTTTTTTATTTGGAGCTGCGTCGGTAAACTAGATTTAAGTTCAAATATATTTATATTTTTTTTACCACAGGCTTTTGCAGGGTATAAACTATATATTTTCTGAAAGTAAATAGTTTTCTGGACAAAATGAGCGATGCGTGCAAAAAATCGTTCGGACAGTTTCCGAGAAATCTGGGTTCATCCAAAATGATCAGTAAAAATCTTTACTGATTTATGCAATGAACCACAGGCTTTTGCACGGTATAAACTATATATTTTTTGCACGCATCGCTCATTTTGTCCAGAAAACTATTTACTTTCAGAAAATATACAGTTTATACCGTGCAAAAGCCTGTGGTAAATATTTTTAGTATTTTTATTAAAAATATAAATATATTTTTACTTCCCCTTTTTAAATTCCTAAATTCGACGCTAACTTTTTGTTCATATACTGTAAATTCCCATTATTTGGGTATTTTGGTTTCCCGGTTTTTAAATTCCCAAATTCGACGCTATTTCGTCGACGCTATCTTGGCACACGTAAACTCTTTCATTCAAACAGTATATAAAAACAGCTGTTCAAACTAGTTGCAAAATCTTACCAGAGGAAATTTCTCCAGTAACATTTTGCAAGTTCTCTAATTTCCAACTGTCAAAAAATTCTCTTTTTGGCTCTCGCGCTGTAAGAGATTTGGAGTACGCAGACAACATTTTGCAAGATTTTGCGACATTTTGTACAAAATTATGCAAAATATGTGTACGCAGACAGACCTAATATGAGTCTATCTCTTTTTCAACTTTTTGCCATAAAATAATTTAACATAAAACTTCATGTACACTTAAGGCTAGTTTACACGGTAATACAATGTATTACGACTTTGTGAAATCAAAATATTATGAAATTCTCCGGGTTTAAAATAAAAAAGTATTTTAATAAATAAGTATTTTTCTTGTTTACACGGATGGTTTACGTAAAATAAAAGCAAAGTGAGTTAATAACAAAAAAGCAGATGGTTGCTGTATTACAATATTTACAAAAACAGCATGAACATTTCCTGAGTTGATTCTGCTTGTTTTTGTAATTTTATAAAAATGTTACCACCTTCAATATACTCTGTTAAAATGCGACTCTGGTGTGATGAGAATACATAAGTTTCTAAAATGGTTTAGAAAATGAACATTTACCGACCGATTGTCATATTTTTATCCGTATTCTGCATTTTGCTTTTACATGATAAGATTATTCTCATTCTACATCATTTTTTGACATGTCGTAACACATTGTATTACCGTGTAAACTAGCATTTAAGATTTAATATGAATTCGTCAGCTAGCGCAATTACAATAATAATTTAATTTAACTGAAATTGCACACACTGGAAATTTTTTATAGACAAATTTAAAACACGATGTTTAAGTTAACCAACACCCAAACAATATATACTTCCCTGCAAGAAGACTACCGGTAATGTTAAATGACCGGTAGTTTTGACCACTATATTGGATAAAGTTTTTATTAGTTTATTAAGAGTAAAATGAAAAAACTAACCGAAACTCTTGTGTACATGTGATTTTGCCTCTCTTTCTAACTAATTAATTCCACTCGACTACGGAACATATATCTGTACTGCTTACTACTATGCTTTATATTAGTATACAATAATGTTTTTGTTTTATTTTAGTTTGAAAATAGTTTTTATTAAAAAAATATAATCAAGCAGGTTTCATTAAAGTATATAACACAGTACAACATTTTTCAGTTAATTGATTGCCAACTCAATTCTGTGAACTGTTTGTGAAATTAGACCCAAAAAGAAGAATTTCTGCATCATTCGTTTTGTCTTCTTACCTGCGATTTGAAGTTAGTATCGATTTGAAGTTAGTACTATCGTATAGGGGAATTTATCACGTTTTAGGCCCTGTTGTTTGACATAGCTCGACAACCACTTGCCCAATTTAGTTGAAATAAATTTTAAAAAATTAAGAATTACAATTCCCTTAATCTGTTCATATATTGTTTTCCTATACAAGTAACACTTTCGAAGTTAAAAATGAATGTATGAAGGGAAAAAATTATTTTTTGCCTAAAAATTTAAATTTTTTTTTTTAAAATACATAAAAAATGCAAAATGGAAAAAAGTTTCAAGTCTAGTTATTTTTTCGCAAAGTCACATAACCTATGAGCAAAATGAGACAAAGATCATAAAAATCGATGCACGCGTTTCGCTTTTAATCGCAATTGAGTAAATGTATGAATTTCAAAAATTTGCTCGAGATATGCACAACATTATTTGGAGAAAACATTGACACCTTTTTCATGATTCTGAGAATTAAAAAAAAAGGAATAAACAAAAGGTTATTTGATTTTTATGATTGCGGTAATAAATGTACGTGGACAATTAAACGGAAAGTGGACCTTTTTATTATTTGGGTTTTTCCGGTGGCTACCTATATGATTTTTTTACAGAAATTGCACCCACATTTAAGGGTGGTCATTTTTTGGAAAGTTTTGCACAGTTTGAAACGTACAAGTGCTGAATCAGGTATATAGCCAGCCGCCCTTAAAATATGCGCACATTTATAAGTACCTGGCAGTAAAATATTCAAAAATACGTAGTATTTATAGGTGTGCATTGATCGATTTTTGGCATTCAGCCAGTGCCGACGAACGCGAACAGTAAAAGTGATTTTTCTCCAGTTTTTTAAAAGTGAATAACAACAAAACATAAAATATATCAATATGGAAAACAACAAGTGCCCATATTTGGATGAATATTGTTACGTTTGTGGTCATATCGTCCGAAAAATACAGAAAAAAGATCGAAAAAATTTGTTTACTGAGCAATTCAAAACCGCGTATTGTAATTATTTCGATGAAGCAGATTTAAGTGGTGCAAATTTTACGCCGAACACAGTGTGCAACAGTTGTTATACTACCCTTCTAAAATGGATTCACGGAAAAAGTAGAAAGTTATCTTTTATGAAGCCAGTAATTTGGGTGGAAGACACAACTGGACATGATGAATCCAGGTGCTATGCATGCATAAATTTTCGTCCTGGATTAAACAGACAACAATTGAAAACAAAAGTATACACTGCTGCATTTACTGCCACACTTCCAGTGCAACGCCCTGCTGATACCGATGCACCTAAACCTCCGAGTGCGGATACTGTGTCCCTGCTAGCCGAAACCGTTTTCACCAATCCGACCGATTTGGATGATGCTGATTGGATACCCGATATTGAAAATAGTGCACCACAACCGCTACCACAAATCGAAATGGATTACATTGTGGCCAAGCTGGGACTATCACAACACGACTCCGAATGGCTGACATCATTTTTGAAGAGAAGAAAACTCACACAGCAAAATGTCAGCGCAACATCATACCGACAACGCCAAGCTGATTTTCAGAAATTTTATTCCGTTGACGAAGCAAATACGTTCACGTACTGCCATGATATCCCAGGTTTAGTGAAAAAATTGGGAATGGATTATATCGCTGGCGACTGGCGTTTATTCATCGATGGTTCAGTTACTAGTTTGAAGGCTGTGCTGCTGCACAAAAAAAATAAAAAACCATGCATTCCATTGGGATTCAGCACAACTATGAAGGAAACGTATGAAGCATTGGGCGAAATTTTGAAGAAAATCAAATACGATGAACACAAATGGAACATTTGTTGCGATCTGAAGGTGGTCAACATACTACAAGGGATTATAGAAAAGGGCGGATATCCAAAATACTTCTGCTTCCTTTGTAATTGGGATTCACGATACAAAGGAAATCAATATCAATGTAAAGATTGGAAAGGAAGAACTCCCGAGCTCAACAAACAATTAAAATTACGCAATGAACCTATGATAAAGGACCTGGATGATATTTTGTTGCCACCGCTCCACATGAAACTGGGAATAGCTGGGAAATTCGTTGAAGTGGTGGTCAAAAAAGTTAACGGCGCCTTTGACTGTTTGAAATCCATCTTTCCGAAACTCAGTGATGAGAAAACTAAAAACGGTACGTATCGTACTCTGTATTTCAATATTGTCATATCTAAATTTGTTAATTTCTATACATTCGCATTACCAATAATTTTTTCGTTTTTCTTATGTATTTAAAACAGGTATTCTCAATGGACCTGATATTCGGAAATTGATCAAAAGTGATTCTTTCACACATTTGCTTTCAGAGCATCACGACCACCAACATGCATGGAACGCATTGAAAGAAGTAATAGAAAGCGTTCTAGGAAAGAACCGTGTCCAGCGAGAAGAGATACAGCAACGAGTGGACAGGTTGCTGTTTTATTTCGAAAAAATCGGTGCATCCATGACGCTGAAATTGCATTTCTTGCACCACCACCTCGATACTTTTTTGGCACAATCACCTCAGGAATCAGACGAACAAGGAGAGAGGTTCCACCAGGTGACCATGCCATTTGAAAAGCGGTTCAAAAGCAAAAAATTGGATGCATTGCTTGCGGAGGTTTGTTGGTGGAGTTCCACAATTATGCAGTTTGAAGAAAGCACCGAAGATGAAGACATTGAAATTGGTGGACACAGTGAAAGAAACACGCCCTTGAATAGTATGTGTATCTCGGATGACGATACAGACTCAAACCATGAATATGAACAACCTACGAAGAAAACAAGATCATCAGAACCACAAGCGTCAACTTCTACAAGGATGGATATTGCCAATAATTGAAAAAATGTTCTAAATTTTGTTTTTATGCATATTATAATTGCGTATTAATTGCATATTATTTTATTTTCATTAAGTTTTTATAAATAAAGTTTTTTTTTGCATGATAATTTTTTAATTTATATTTTTATTTTTATTTTAAGGGTGGTGGCTATAACTGATTTTTGAAATTCATACCTTTACTCAATTGCGAATAAAAGCGAAACGCGTGCATCGATTTTTATGATCTTTGTCTCATTTTGCTCATAGGTTATGTGACTTTGCGAAAAAATAACTAGACTTGAAACTTTTTTCCATTTTGGATTTTTTATGTATTTTTAAAAAAAAAAATTTAAATTTTTAGGCAAAAAATAATTTTTTCCCTTCATACATTCATTTTTAACTTCGAAAGTGTTACTTGTATAGGAAAACAATATATGAACAGATTAAGGGAATTGTAATTCTTAATTTTTTAAAATTTATTTCAACTAAATTGGGCTAGTGGTTGTCGAGCTATGTCAAACAACAGGGCCTAAAACGTGATAAATTCCCCTATACGATAGTACTAACTTCAAATCGATACTAACTTCAAATCGCAGGTAAGAAGACAAAACGAATGATGCAGAAATTCTTCTTTTTGGGTCTAATTTCACAAACAGTTCACAGAATTGAGTTGGCAAATCATGTGTTGTACTGTGTAATAAGTGTGGGTGCGGGACCACGTAACGTCACTTCCTCTCTCACATGGGTCTGGATTTCGTTTTGGGATCTTATTTATAAAAGTTCTTTTGTAATGGAGGTAAAAGTACTCATTACCAATTAATTTCTCGTAGATCATATAAAGAAATATTATTTTGTTAAAAACTTGTGACTAAAAAGCCGAATACATACATGCATACATACTTGAAAAGTCATCAGGATTTTAAATATTTGGTATAATTTGCTCCTTAATTATCACCACCAAATCTTTAACGAGTATCCCGGCCAAAGCAACCACCCGAATGACCACAACCTGTTGGAAGACCACTTCTTTTAAGACGACTGTTTCGTACATGGCCTGTTATTTCCAGAAAATTAAACACCACGTTTTCTGGAGCCGCCATCAGTACGCCCTCCTTTACTTTAATATGCAACGTAGTTGCAAAGGAGATAATCAAATTAATTTTTTAACTTAACATGGCAAATAACGTTTGTAATATTTAATTTAAACCACAGAACTAAAATTTAAACAATTCAATTTTTTTACCCACGCGTGTGAAAATAATATATTAAAAAATTGGCATTATTTGGGTTGTGTTATTTGTTAGAGTGGAGCAACGAATGTAAAATTGTTGCAAGTGTGTTAGTAAATTGTTTTTTTTTTTTTTTTAGTTTTGGTTATGCATTTCTTGTAGGGTTGTTAAACACGATATTCTGCAACAGTGATGGAAAATCAGTACTAGTGTTCTATTTTCACTACTTTTTCATTTTAAAAATACTACGGTCAGCTTTGCAGAAATGTCCTTTGGCTACTTGCGACCAAAAAAAATGTATACTTGCGGGTTTTCAGATAACAATCTGGAGTAATTAAAACACGCGTCTTTTTGATGATAAAATTATTACTGACATTTTTATTAATATTCTTTGTTTTTATATTTTTAATTTGTAAAAATTATTATGGGAAAATGATAAATGTGAGAAAAGAATAAAGTGCATACTTGCATTTTAATTTACTGCAGGGCAGGAAATTAAGCAAGCGAAGAAATTAAAAAGTTCAAATTAAAGTTAAATTTAATTTAGTGCATAAATAATTCTTGAGAAATTTTAGACAGAAATATTGGCACGTTGTTCTGCAATTTCCTGTCTTTAAGAAAATAAAGCAATGTGTGAAATTGATTTGTGTCAACTGCCGGAATTAATCCAGACATAATTAGTTGGAATTTATTCTACTTATTCTTTTCTCATTGTTGGTAATAATAATTTCATTTATGTTTAAATGTAATTATTATTACCTGTGTTTGTGTGTATACACATGTAAAATACATTGTTCTATATGATATTAATTCTTGTGGACATAACACCCCCATCGTTAGATTGAGGCTCCGATGAAATAAATATCTTTTGTTTTACTCTTATTATAAAAAATAGACATAATATAAAACTTACAACTAATACAATATTTGTGCTTAAATTAATTGTTTTTGTTTTTGAATGATTTGTAATTAATTCTTTAATAATGTTGTCATTGCTTATTTGTTTCATATATAAATCTTCAATTTTTAAATCATTAATGCTAATGCTTTGGTTATTTTTTATTTTTGTTATAATGTTTGGTAAAATTATCTTATCTGTAATTTTTAAGTTGATATTAGTGAAATTTTTATTTTTTATTGAAATTCTACAGTTCTCAAATTTTACAAGGAATGTGCCTTTTATTTTTATCTTATTTTGGTTACAATTATGGTCCATGTCTAAATAATAATTTTTAAATATTAATATTCCAGGAAGTACCTCAACTACTTCCTCTGTTTTGGAATTTTTCATAGGGCAAAGTGCCTCTTTATAATCTAGTATATTTTGCAAACAATTGTCATTTAACTTAATTAAATTTTTTCTTAGGTTTTCTTTAATGTGTGGGTCGTACATGTTTTTCATATCATCGGTGAGTACTAAGCGATTTTCTAACGCTAATGTCCTGTTGGCTGGGTCAGGAATCGGTTCAAAGACGATTTTGGATAGAGTGTTTTTTGAATATATTGGTATTTTAAAAATTAGTAGTATATTTTTGTCCTGTAGGGCTACCGAAGTTTTTATATTTGTATAACTGTTGAAGTCCGTAATCAAGTCCATTTCTTTTGGGGTTAAAATGTCTGTTGGTATAATTCCTAATTTGCTTGAAAAAATCACTTGTCCTATGTCGTCGATGTGGTTTTGCAAGAGTGCGATGTCATTGTTTATTTGATAAATGTGTTCTATAAAATCTATTTCGTCTTCTATTGTTGTAATTTTTTTTTGTAAGACGTTTTTGAATTGGTTAAGATATTGTCCTATGTGTAATTGTTGTGTGTTAATATGGTCCGTTATATTTTTTATTTGGTATGAAAAATAGTTGTTAACTTGTGTAAGATTATTTACCGTATTCGTTAAAAGTCCATTGTTTTCATAGAGGAGTTTTAGTGAATTATTTATGTTCTTCATCGTCGCTGTCCATTGTTCCAGTGATGATTTTTAGCCCTTTTCCTAATACATTTATTAGTCCTCGTTTTTGTCTAAAGTGTGGGCATAAGTTTTCAATTTTGCCCCTAAGTATTACGACATTTTTCTCTATTGTGTTTAGTAAGTTCTTTGTATCTGTCGTGGTACTTTTCAGTGTAGCTACGTTAGTTGCGATCAATTTGAGCGAGTCCTCGTACAGGGTTATATTGACAATATGTATGATTTTGGAAAATGTCTCTATGGGTGTGACTTCGTCCAATTTTATAGGAATATATCCATTATTATTGGTAAGATCTTGGATGTCCAATAATTGTGCGTTAGTTGCCATGAAAAATGCTATTATCAAAGTCCAATTTGTCATCATTGTCATCTGCAAGTATAATTAGATTTTCATTGTAGGGTTGTCTCTATCTTGGTATTGCTTGCTTTGTCTTATATGAGCCTTATAATATTTAAGTCCACTGTCCTTATGTTCTACATGGTCTTTGTCAATCTTTTTAGTATCAATTTTTCGATATTTTCTATGGTTTTTTCCGCCTCTAATTTCTTTTATGTAGTTAATTCCTTCGTCTATTTCTATGTCCTTTCTGTCTTTATTAAGTTTGTTAATACTATTTTCTTTTTTCGTCACGATCAAGTCCTTTATGCCTACGTATTGGTCTTCGTGAATTTTCCCGTTTATAAAGTCTATTGGTCTCTGTTTTGTAGTATTATGAATTGTCCTGTTATAAAAACCGATTATTCTAATAATTTTTTCCTCTACTGTTTCGTTTTTGTTGACATCGTTGTGTCGTAGAAGTCTCAAGTGTTCGTTAATTGTGTTATGGAGTCGTTCGATGTCGGCGTTGGACGTATGGTTGCTGTTCGAGGTGTAATGGATTCTAATATTTTCAGTTTTCAGGAATTCTTGCAAGGGAATGGCCTTGAATCCTAGTTCGTTGTCAACTGTAATCTGTCCTATGTCACCGTAAGTGTTTTTGTACAGTAGTAGTTTGGTTTTGAATTCGGTCCATGTTCTGCGTTTATTTTGTAAGCGGCTGCGAATTTTGTAAATTTGTCTATGAATGTCATGAAAAGAGTTTTTTGTAATGAATAAAATACGTCTATGTGTATGATTTCCCTGGGTCTGCTTGGAGTCTCAGTTAGTTTGAAAGGGATTTTTGGGGGGTTCCTGTCATACTTTTCCATAGCACAAACTTCACAATTGTTGACGAATTGTGTGATTCGTAACTTAAGGTTTGGATTGTAAATTTTTATTTTCAGTTCTTGATATACATTTTGTATTCCTCTGTGGTTTTTGTTTAAGTGTTCGTCCTTTATGAATTCTAGTAGTCTTATTTCGTCGACGACGTTTTCCAAATCTTTTGAGCATTTAATGACTAAGTAATTAGGGAAAACTTCGTTGTACGTTTGTTTAAATATAGTATAAAATGGTTCGTCAATTAAAATAGCATTTATTTGGGTAGGGTGAAAATGGTTTTTTATAAGGGTTATGGTGATGGCTCGATCTAGTTCTTTAAAATGAAAGGTTTTTTTTGTATTTTTAAATATTTTTTCTGTTCTTATTCTAGTTGCACCGGATGATATTTTTTTTATTATTATTTGGTTCTTATAATGATTAATGGGTAGCTGGGATGTCCTTAAGTCAGTGTTCAGGTTTTCCAAAAGATTGATCTCTGTTGGAGAATTTAAAATTATTCTAGATAATGCGTCGGCATTACCATTGCATGATCCTTTTTTGTATTTGATTTCATAATCAAATTCGCTTAGCTTTAATCGCCATCTCACAAGTTTTGAATTTGGTTCCTTTACTGAAAAGAGCCACTCGAGAGGCTTGTGATCGGTCTCAATGATAAATTTCCTTCCAAATAAATACGGTCGGAAGTACTTTGTAGCCCATACAACTGCTAAAAGCTCTTTTTCTATAACACTGTAATTTATTTCATGTTTGTTAAGAGTTCGGCTAGCATAGCAGATGGGTCTATTGTTCTGTGACAGAACAGCGCCAAGCGCGAAATTACTTGCGTCGGTGTTTAATGTGAAGGGCTGTGAAAAATCAGGAAATGCTAGTATTGGGTCATTTACTAATAAAGTTTTTAAGGTTTCGAAACTTTCTCTATAGGCTGGGTTTTCTATATCAATTTTTGAGTCCTTTTGTAGGAACTTAGTCATCGGTTTCGCAATTTGTGAATAATCCTTTATAAACTTTCTATAGTATCCAGTAGCTCGTTTCTGTATTTCTCGCATCGCAAATTTTCTTATATTAAGTGTGAAACAAAAAATTCCATCGTTTCTCGATTTGTGAGAAAAAAGTGTTTCTGTATTTAAATGCGAGAACAGACAACACAGATTCTGTTTTAACTGGAATACTTCCAATAATTAAGTGTCAAATGCAAGCGAAACGTCAACGAAAGAAATATATATAATAAAAATAAGGCTGCCAGATTTAAAGATTTATCGACATTTTTTTTGTTCCAAAATTGGCAGTGACAATTTACTGATTTTTTTCTAGTGACGATTCAGTCTTTGAAATAAAACAATTTTAAATAGTTTTATATGTTTGTGTATTAGGCACCACAGAAAACCGATATCTTTAAAAACAAGGCAGATTAAAAAAATGTATCGGCAAAAGCAAAATTTCGAACGGAAACTGTTTAATTTTTATTTGCTTGGATTATTTAATACATTTGTTTGTGTGATCAAAAGATTAAACTATTACCCCATTTTTCAGTCAATGCACTTTAGGAAATTTTTGCCTTTTACTTTGTCCAAATGTGTTTATTTTATTTCAAAATGATATTTTGTCACTCCTTTGTGTGATTTCTGCAGGGAAAAATAACAATCTGAAATTTTAAACTCTTATCGGATTAAGGAAAATAAAATAAATAATTTTATTTTAATAGACCTCAAGCTTATGTATGTATAAAATATGTATTTTACCCATGAACTTAATGTTTTTTTTTTTTTATTATGTGTTTATATGATAAAAATTTGTGATTATATGATAAAAATCGAACAAAATTCGTCAAAATTAATTTTAAATTGTCCGAAAAAAATAGACGATTGTTTTATTTTTTCTTAGGATATTGACGTTTTTTTCACAAATTTATCTGGCAGCCCTGCATAAAACAAACACAATGAAAGGCCAAAAAAATTTAAAAACCAAAATATAACAATTGTGTTTTATATACTTATTTTCATCATTTAAATTCTTTCTTTTAAAATAAAATAAAATAATACACATTCTTGTGTACATACATACATAATTTGGGCACCATTTTTTTAAATTTTGTTTTCTCGCATCAATTTCAAATATGACTTATTTTGACAGTTCTTGTGAGAAACTTTTTGCAAAATATTGTTACAGAAACACTTGTTCTCACATCCTTCCAATAATTGCTGGAAAATTATTTAAATGACAGATAATTCTCGCAAAGTAAACGTACAGAAACGCTTATGTGAGAAAAACCATTTTTTGTTTCATATTGCACTGTTTTTGTCATAATTCACTTGTTTCATGCGGGAAATTTTACGATGCGAGAAATACAGAAACGGGCTACAGTTAGGCCTAAGAATTGTTTGATTTCTTTTGGTGTCTTTGGTAAAGGGAAGTCTATGACACATTGAATTTTCTTTGGGTTGGCTTTAATACCATGTTGGGTAACAATATGTCCTAGGAACTCCGTTTCCTTTTTCATGAATTCGGATTTATCCAATTGAACTTTAAGGTTAGCTTCCTTCAGTTTAGTGAAAATTAGTCTAATAGAATTAATGTGTTCATCTAAGGACGTCGAAAATATGATTATGTCATCTAAGTAGACTAAACATATTTTATTGATATAGTCCTTCAAGACATTATTCATGAGCCTTTGGAAGGTCGCGGGTGCTGTTTTCAGGCCAAAGGGCATTCGAAGGAACTCGTAGTGACCTCCTTTTACACTGAATCCGGTCTTGTGTACATCGTCAGGATCAACTTCGATTTGATAAAATCCCTTTGCCAGGTCAAGGGTGGTGAAGTACATGCTTTTTCCTAATTTATCTAGTATTTCGTCAATGTTGGGGATTGGATATCTATCGTCAATGGTCACCTCGTTTAATTTTCTATAATCGACCACAAGTCGCCATTTTTTCTTCCACTGGCATCGTCCTTTTTCGGGACAATCCAGATTGGGGCTGAGTACGGTGAGTTACTATGTCGAATTATTCCAGTATTTAACATGTCCTGTATTTGAGCTTGAACTTCATTCTTGTGAATATAAGGGTAACGGTATGATTTCGTATATATAGGGATATTGTTTTGTGTATTGATTTTATGTTTAATAGCATTGGTAAAACTAAGGTCCGAATTTGGCTGATAGAAGATGTGTTCAAACTCTTTTATTAATTTCAGAGTTTTAGCTTTTTCCTCTTTATTCATATGGGTTGTCCTGATTTGGTTGGTTATGTCCGTTATGTCTTCTGGGTCTAGGTCTATTATGCAAAAGTTTTCTTCGTCAACAACAGTCATATCATCATTTTTTATGTGTACTACATTTGGGCTTTCTAACATGGTTTGTATTTCAATCTTAAAGTTCTGGGCATCATATATGCCTTCCTGTAGGATGGTGTTTCCATTTGGGGTCTTCTGCTCTTTTAGGTGTATAAGTCCGTTTTCTTCTTTTACTATAAATTTTACAGTTTGAGTTTTTGAGTAAAGTAGTGGTAGACTTTTATTGTTGATTATTAAAATATTGTTTGCATAGTCTATTTTGGTTTCTAAGTTCTTAAGTATATTGTTTCCGATTATCCCATCATAGAAGTCATGAAATTTGCATTCAATTAAATCTATTTTATTATTTGGGTCACCTAATTCGGGAAATGTAGGTACTCTATAAACTATTGAAGTTTCTATATTGTTTTGAAGTGTTTTAAGATTTAAAGGTTTTGATGGTATTTTCCATTTGGGGTTGCATAAGCCAGGATTTACTATGGAGTGCGTGGCTCCAGTGTCAACTATAAATTTGAGTCCGTTTTTTACTATTATATAGGGAAGTTCGCCTGTGAGGCTTGTGTATGAAAATTTTGGGGATTTTGCGAACCGAATGGTGTTTGGGGGTCTGTTTGTTCGGGACGCGAATGGGAACTACTTTGCGTATTTTGACAATTTTGAGGATACTGAGCTTGATTACATTGGCAATTTTCGTAAGGGTTGTAGGTCTGGTTAAATTGATTTTCAACCATATTAATATCCATTGGTTCTGGGGGTAGTTGTATTCTGGGGGCATTGTAATGAGGGTTGTTATTATTTTGTCTAAAGGGGGGATTGTTAAGTCGTGGTTGGAAATTTTGGTAGTTCCCACTATTTTGGTAGTTATTTCTAGGGTGTTGGTTCGGATAGTTAAATCGTCCTGTGTTATGTTGCTGTGGTAATCTCCGATTGAGATGGTTATTAGGGTTCTGTGGGTGATAAGGGTTATTGTAATTTGGGAAATAGTTTTGTTGTTGTGGTCCATTATTGTTAAAGTTATTGTTTGTGGAATGATTTTGTTGTCTCGGTTTCTGGGTTTGTCTGTCTTTGAAATGTTTGTGGTTGTCTTTGTTAGCATTTTCGAAAATTTTGTTATAATTTGTATATGCATAACCGGATTGGAAAAGGATATCCATGGCCTCTTCAAGGCTTGGTGGATTGCGACAAACCAATATTGTTCTCATTGGTTCAGGTATCTTTTCTTTAAAAATGGTTAGGGCGGAGGCCATATTATTTTTTATTATAATGTTTGTGGCATCGCCAGGTCCTACTGTTGTGAGGGTTTTATTATTAAGACTTCTAAGTCTTTGTTTGACTTCGTTGTAAAATTCTACAGAGTTTGTTTTGTATGTGACTCCTTTGAGTCTATCAAATAGCTCTTCTATGCTACTGCGTTCACCAAAATTGTTTATTAAAATATTTTTAATGTCTGCCCAGGATGTGGCATGACAGTTAATTTCCATAACTTCCCTAGCTTTCCCTTTCAACCTACTTTTAATTATATCCGAGAAGAGACGTTGGGATGGTTCGTCATAAACTTGTAATATTGAGTGTACCCTGTCTATAAGGTTTATAAAGGTTTGTACATCCCGGTAGTCTCCTGTAAATTCAGGGAGGCCATTAAGATATTTAATGGGATCTATTCTTACTGATAGTGCTTGTGCTGGTTCTACCATTTTAATATATTTTTTTTCTATATTTTTTCAGAGTTGTCCTATTCTAGTTCGTCCTCTCCACTTCCTTCTGAATCGTCTTCTTCTAAGAGTATTAGAATTGCGTTGCGAATACGTCTTTCGAAGATTCGTCTTCTACGGTTTGGGTCGGGTTCTGTTACCTCTGGATCTGAACCGAGGCCAGAATCTGAGATAGGAGTTAATTCACCGAGTATTTCTGTGTCTGTATCGTCTGAACTAAAATCACTGTCAGTATCACTCATATGAAAAATATATATAACCAGACAAATAATTTCACAGGTTTTAAGTAATTTAGGAAGGGATTTTTCTTTTTTTTTTTTTTTTTTAAAAAATTTTATGAATATTTCAAAAAAAAAAAAAAAAAAAAATTTTTATCAAAGGGTTTCTTCCCTTTTTATGTATATATATAATAATAGAAAATTTAATCTAAAATAAAAATAAAAGAAATTTCCGACCTTGAATGTTGATGGTTGGTGCTGGTTGGTGTTCAGGAGTCCCCGTATGTTTTCCAATGTTATGATTGACTTCTAATTCTATAGTTGGTACGTTTTTCCAAAAAATTTTGTCAGCTTTTCGTTAGTAGCCTTATTTACTACTTTATGATTCACTTTTTTGTTAATTTGTTTTTTAAATAATCGATTTTGGTTTTAACTTGACACGTTCCTTCTTTTTTTCTTTTGACCTATTAGATGGCCTTGAAAATGTTCACCAAAAGGAATTTTAATATTTTTTTCTTTTGACCTATTAAGTGGTCATTAAACAGGAGTTTAAATATTTTTTCATTGACCTATTAAGTGGTCTTGAAAATGTTCACCAAAAAGAATTTTAATATTTTTTCTTTCTTTGACCTATTAAGTGGTCTTGAAAATGTTCACCAAAAAGAGTTTTAATATATTTTTTCTTTGGTCTTGAAGATGTTCACCAAAAAGGATTTTTTAAAATTTTTTTCTTTGACCTATTAAGTGGTCTTGAAAATGTTCACCAACGCGTTAAGGATATTAAAATATCTAATCACTCGCGAAAACTTAAAAAATTTTATTATTTTTTTTTTCTTCACAAGGACAACGCGTATCCTACCGACTGCGCCAGAAATGTCCTTTGGCTACTTGCGACCAAAAAAAATGTATACTTGCGGGTTTTCAGATAACAATCTGGAGTAATTAAAACACGCGTCTTTTTGATGATAAAATTATTACTGACATTTTTATTAATATTCTTTGTTTTTATATTTTTAATTTGTAAAAATTATTATGGGAAAATGATAAATGTGAGAAAAGAATAAAGTGCATACTTGCATTTTAATTTACTGCAGGGCAGGAAATTAAGCAAGCGAAGAAATTAAAAAGTTCAAATTAAAGTTAAATTTAATTTAGTGCATAAATAATTCTTGAGAAATTTTAGACAGAAATATTGGCACGTTGTTCTGCAATTTCCTGTCTTTAAGAAAATAAAGCAATGTGTGAAATTGATTTGTGTCAACTGCCGGAATTAATCCAGACATAATTACTTGGAATTTATTCTACTTATTCTTTTCTCATTGTTGGTAATAATAATTTCATTTATGTTTAAATGTAATTATTATTACCTGTGTTTGTGTGTATACACATGTAAAATACATTGTTCTATATGATATTAATTCTTGTGGACATAACACTTTGCCAGAAGATTTGGAAGGAATCTTTATTTGGCGGAAAAAAATCTTATTTTGATGAGAAAAATTTCCAAAGTTTTATAGCAGGCTTATGGTTCAGACTTGCAATTTTTGTTGCAGCAATTCTTGAGTTCATTGTGGGAGGAGAGAACATTTTTGGAGGGGTAATTATCTTACCAATAAAATCAAGAATTGCTGCAACAAAAATTGCAAGTCTGAACCATGACAAAGGCAAAAAAGTAAAAGTTATTAATTTGTTATAAGAGCCAACTTCTTAGGGTGGGTTTTTAAAATGGAGATCAGAGATTTAGTCATATTTAATCTGTACTCGTAGTTTTTAAGATGAGGATTAATTACTTTTATTTGCCAGTTTAAGCGGCCAATGTTGGTGGTTTAAACTTAGTCAACAAATGTCAACACATACACATGTTTGTATGTATAAAAAAACAGCTGCTTAAATATAAACACAGAAAAAAATGTACATTTAAAATAGAAAAGATTTTTTTAGAAAACAGAAAAATGGTTCGTTCTAGTGAATATGAAGACTAGTGATTCTGAAACATATGAAAACTTAAATAAAACAATTATATGAAGACATTTTATTTTTTATAAGAACTTAAATGGTAGATTGTCTTCTTCTTCTGTATAAAATGCAAAGGGCACTGGTAAAAAGGTTATATTTTAAAATATGTTTGTTGCCATTTTCGTTATTCAGTATGGCAATTCTGCGAGGTTTAAGGTTCCACTTAAAAACGGCAAACACAATAACTACAAAACTAAATTTATACTCAGATTAATTAATTATAGTTTGCTGCGAAGATTAAACTCGATGTTAAAAACCCACTCTTTGGGTGTGTGTGAAACGGTAGCAAAGTTCTATAGTGAAATAAAAATTGTCTGTGGTAGAAAAATTTCATGTTTGTGCTGTGTGAAATTATAACATTTTTAACAAGATAAAATTTTGACATAAAGTAAAGAACAATTTCTTTCTGACATTTCTTAACAGAAGTCTAAAGTCGGCAAATTTTTGGCGGCGGCGGTTCAGCAAAAAGTAGCCGGTAGTGGATCGCCTGACAAAAAAATTAGTTATTCAAAATGAAAAAAATATCTATTACAATTTGTTATTATTTGAAATATATGTATGTATTTGTTATTAATATAAATATATTTTAGCCCGACTTCAAAAAAGAAGCAGGGTTTCAATTCGGTTGTGTTACTTTTTCAATGTTTGTAACCGCATAACTCCGTCATTTAATGTTTGTAACCGCATAACTCCGTCATTTGTGATTTTTTAAGGGCGTGTTAACAGATTGTAATTACAAAAAACTTTGGAAATCAGACGGACAATTTGTCTATCAGAAATTTTATTTTGAGCTGCTCCATAATATATAAACCAATTTTTAGAATTCGCGATTACTTTTAATATGATTTAATGGGTGATTTTTTAAGAGCTATAGGAAAGTTAAAAAAAAAAAAAACAAAAAAAAAAAATTCAGAAAAATGCATGAAATCTTTATTTGAATCGATAGTACGGTCCATATAATTTAATGTTTGAAGATTATTTCATGAAAATGTTGACCGTAACTGCGCCTCAAATGGTCCATTCGCTTAGTCCAATTTTGGCATGCTCTTTCCAACATTTCGGCCGGTATCTCATGAATAAATGCTTCAGTGTTGTCTTCCAATGCGTCAATTGAAGCGGGCATGTGTGTATAGACATGAGCTTTAACATAGCCCCACAAAAAATAGTCTAAAGGCGTTAAATCGCACGATCTAGGCGGCCAATTGACCGGTCCCAAACGTGAAATAAAATGTTCACCGAACTCGCCTCTCAATAAGTCCATTGTTAAGCGTGCTATGTGGCATGTGGCACCGTATTGTTTAAACCACATGTTTCTCGCATTTTTGGCAAAAAAAAAGTTGGATATCATCTCACGGTAGCGCTCACCATTCACAGTTACGTTACGATTCGCATCATCTTTGAAGAATTACGGTCCAATGATGCCACCAGCCCATAAACCGCAACAAACTGTGACTTTTTCTGGAAGCATTGGTAGCTCTTGCAATGCTTCTGGCTGATCTTCACTCCAAAATCGACAATTCTGCTTATTAACGTACCCATTGAGCCAAAAATGTGGGTCGATTAAACTGACCATAAAATGGAAGAAGCGCGCGATAAACTTTCTTAACAGAGCACGCATTTTGATAATAAAATTCAATAATTTGCAAGCGTTGTTCGTTTGTAAGACGATTCATGGTTAAATTATAGACCAAACTGAAGATGTTTGACAGTGAAACAAAATACGAAACGTGCGTCCGCTGTTTAAACCTGTGTTGCCAAAAAGATAATAGCTAAAAAATAACACGCTACTAGCAGGTTGCATATGTGAACAAATTTTGAGGAATTTTTGGAGGTTGCACATTTGGTTTTTCAAAGTTTTTGCATTATTTTTTAATTTTTGACGTTTTTTAGCGATTTTTTTATTCTCTACTAGTTGGAACCCATAAACAGATATTTTATGCTTTTATAAACTTTTAGGAAATTTCTCATTTTTATTAAATTTTTTAAACCTTTGCGAATTGCGCGTTTTAGGTAACCCAAATCCTAATAAGCTGGTTATGGGTTTATAATCAAACAAATATTATTTTTCCAGTTTTTTTTATTAAGATTACCTTTCAATCGAATTTATTTCCATGTAATTGTGATTGGTTTTTTCCTATTACAGTTACATAAGATTGTGCCTTGGAAATATAACAAAATGCTTGTAATGTAAATGTAATTAGCGTTCTGTAGTCTATTATTGAATTTTAAATTTATTTAAAAAAAAATAAAAAAAAAAAAAAAAAAAAAAAAATATACCGAAAGAACTCTTTCTAGAGTATACATAAATTAACGAACAAGTACAAAAATAGAAATTAAAAAAAACAAAAATAATTAATTTACTTTACTAACAACAAACAAAAGTTTAAACAAGAAATATGGAAACAAGAAGCGAATCGTCAGCTAAGAGAGCTAGAGATCAACAAGTCTCTTCGGTTGAAAACTATGCAAAAACACCGCGTTTATCACACCATGACAAACATTTTTTAAGAGAATTAATAAAATAGAGTGAATATATCATGGGTGAAGTTATAAAAAATTCAATAAGAGAAAGTGAAGAAAAACACTTTGATTATATGAAAAATCTAATAAAAGAAAGTGAAGAAAAAATACTCTCTGTTATTGAAAACAAAATTGAAAATATAAAAAGTGATCTGAGTACTATAACTGAGAGGGTAAAAAGCTTAGAATTAAAGAACACTGAAGTTGAACTTCTGAAAAAAGAAATTACAGAAATAAAGAGGAAAATGTTAAAATAAGAAAACACTGTAGTGGCTGGTAGTATCCGAATCTCTGGTGTACCTTATAATGATAATGAAAATCTTCATGGCATTGTTCAAAACATATGTAACAGTTTAAAAATAAATATGCCACAGATAGAAAATATACATAGACTAAAAAAAATTTATAGAAACAATAAACCTTATAATCCTACGGATGAAGTAATAGTTGCAAAATTATGTTCTCCATTTGAAAAAAATTATCTTTTTAAATGCATTTCAAAATTTCGCCGTGATAACAAGACCAATTTATGCTTACGTCAAGCTGGCTTCGAAAGTGATGCACCCATCTACATTAATGAGAATTTAACACCTCATAATCATAAAATATTCAAAGAAGCATTATTACTAAAAAAGAATAAGAAAATTAAATCAACATTTTCCTTGCGTGGACTTGTTTACGTGAAAAAGTTCGATGCAGGCGACCCTGTCTTAACTGAATTTTCTGAGGATCTAAAACGGCTTTTTCTTGAATAATGCTTGGACATTGGACATCTCTTTTACAAAATTTTATCAACTGAAAACTTATTATTTTAAATAAGTAAATTGTTTAGTATTTTTTTGTTATTTTCAATTAAATGATTTATTACAATTTAATGATAATCAATTAATTTTTCAATTAAAATCTTATCCCTCATTTTACTTTTGCTTTAATTGTATTATAATATTTAACATACTTTTTCTTTCACATTTTTATGAATCTTATTGCGTTGCACTCAGTAAATATGACAAATTTGTCTTTTAATCAAGTTGGTTCTAGAGACAGTAATTATAACATGATTCGTATCTTGGCTAATCAGCATCAGGGCTTTAACATATGTCACATAAATGCCCAAAGCCTTTTCCCGAAACTTGATGAATTTCGTTTCCTATTTGAGAGTTCAGGTATTGATGCTATATGTGTTTCTGAAACATGGTTTATACCGGAAATAAACGACAGTATTTATAAAGTAGATGGTTATCGAATCTTTCGATCGGATAGGCAAAGTAATGGTGGAGGTGTTGCTATTTACATTAGGAATAATATCTAATGTTAACTTATCTGTTTACATAATGAAGCCGGTGATATTGAATTAATTTTTATTGACGTAAATTTTCCTGGTGAAAAAATGCTGCTTGGCTGTGTTTATAGACCGGATAGGTATATGAAATTGGACACACTAATCGACAAATTGGAACATTTTTCTGTAGCGTACTCGGAAGTTATTATAACTGGTGATTTTAATTGCAATTTGCTTGAAAATGAAACTCTGACCAACATTATGTATTCATTTAATTTATCTGCTGTAAACACTTCCAGGCCTACACATTTTTCAACCACAAACAGCACATTACTTGACCTGGTTTTTGTAAGTAACTGGCGGAAATTATTACTCTATGATCAGTTAGCCGCATCCACCTTTTCAAAACACGATTTGATTTTTATATGCTATAAATTTAGAACGGAAAAGGGAAGTCAAATGTACAGTTTCAGAGATTTCAACAGTATAAGTCCAATAAATTTGCAGCGAGATCTTGATAACGTTGATTGGGAACAAATTTTTTATTTGCCATCAGTGGATGAGAAGCTTGCTTTTCTTAATAACTCAATACTGCAAATTTATAACAATCACGTGCCAATAAAAAATAAGATAATAAGAAATAGAATTAGACCATGGTTTGGAAATGAAACTAAATTGTTAATAGAACAACGTGACCGTCTATACCACATGTGGAGAAGGTACAAGACACCTGATCTACAAACTGAGTATCGTTTGGCGAGGAAAAGGGTTGTTTCGAGGATAAGACATGATAAATCTTTGTATTATTACAACAAATTTAACACAGCTGTTGATTGTAGAAGTAAATGGAAATATATACGAGAGATTGGCATTAATGACTCAGTTCATTGGAAGTTGATGTTAACTTGCTTAATGAAAATTTTACTAAAATTGATTATCCAACTGTTCAGTCTAGTTTTTATGAGGAATGTTTGCCTTTGATTTCATGTAGTGAATTTAATTTCCAATGCCTAGCCGCATGCGATGTAGTTAACGCTTTTAATGCAATGAAATCTAATTCAATTGGATTAGATAATATTAACCCAAAATTTGTTAAAATTATTCTACCCTGGATAATTCGATATGTTACACATCTTTTTAATACTATAATTATAACCTGTACATTTCCAATGTAGTGGAAACACGCTAAAATTGTTCAAGTACCAAAAGCAGGAAATGAACATCGTCCGATTGCGATTCTCCCCTATTTTTCCAAAGTTTTTGAAAAGTTGTTACATAAACAAATTTATAACCATGTTAATAACAACAAACTGTTAACCGATCGTCAATCTGGATTCAGACCTCAACGTGGCTGTACTTTAGCTCTTACCGATGTGATAGAGGAAATTCGTAGTAACCTAGATGAGAAAAAAATAACGTTTTTGGTATTATTGGACCACTCAAAGGCTTTTGATACAGTGCACCATTCAATTTTGTGCATGAAATTGTCCAAATTATTTAAATTTTTCACGTTTGCGGTGAAACTGTTGTCATCATACCTCTCAAGTAGATGCCAATCAGTTGCAAATGCCGAAACTATATCGCGTTCTTTACAAGTAACTAGAGGTGTCCCACAGGGATCCATCCTTGAACCACTGCTATACTCCTTATATGCGAACGATCTCCCAAACCAACTATCGTATTCTAGTATACAAATGTATGCTGATGATGTTCAGCTGTATCACAGTAGTCCTAAAGAGTCAGCTAATATGAAAATACGGGAGTTAAATCATGATCTTCAGAAAATACTTACGTGGGCATCGGCTAACGGTTTGCGACTTAATCCTAATAAATCCAAATGCATATTAATATGTAAGAGAGCCTCTCATATAAATTTTGAGGTAAATTTATTTCTTGGTGATTCGAGAAATGATGTTGTAGATTCAGCAAGAAACTTAGGAGTACTATTTAACAAAACTTTAACCTGGTCGAATCACATTACACAAGTTTGTGGTAAAGTATATGGCATGTTGCGAAGTTTATGGGCTACTCAGCACTTTACACCTCTGCAAGTAAGAATATTACTTGCAAAAACATATCTTCTTCCGACACTTTTATACTCATCTGAAATTTTTACCGGTTGTAACACAAATTATATGAGAAAGCTGACCGTAACATACAACAATATCATCCGTTACATTTTCTCTTTAAAAAGATTTGATCATATATCGCAGCACTCTTGTCGTTTATTTAATGTCATTTTCAAACTATCTTCAATTCAAAAACTTAATATTACTTCACAAAATAATAACGACAAAGGAGCCAAAATATCTTTATGAACGTCTGCAGTTTTCTAGATCGTGTAGAGGGAAAAATTTAATACAATTTCGTCATCGTGACCATGCTTCTGAATGCCAATACTTTATATTAAGCATACGTCTCTGGAATCAACTTCCAAATGATTTGCAAATCAATAGCAACGCTATAAGATTTAGAAAATTACTAAGGGAATATTTTTCGTAAATTTTCGTAAATTTTTTTTAATGTTTTAAATGTAAACTTTTTTATTTTTATAAACCTTTACTTTATATATTTTACTCTATTTAAATTTAAATATAATCTATGTAGTTTTTAAAAAAATATTTTTTATCAATGTATACTTTAACTTGTCTGATTCTAATTTTATAAGATACTAGCTGTGACCCGGTGTGCTTCGCTACCCCGCCCGTAGTAAAGAAAGAAAATCAAAAGTTTAGTGGAAAAAGTTTTTATTTTATGACTAATTGTTTATTACAATGTTCTTATTAATAACGATTATAATAGTACTATATTTAATGCTACATTAATGCTATACTATAATACTGTATTTAATCCTACATAGGTATATTTTTTTTCTAAAATAAAATAACGTTTTTTTCTATTATACTTTTAAATTTATAAGTAACTCAGAGCTTCTCTGTATACAATGTTAGACGTAGAGTTACTTTTTGGTAGCAAAATGAACTGATTTTCTGGAGTTCCAACTCGTGATAATCCAACGTATAGTTGGCCATGGGAAAAACATTCTTTTCGTAAGTCGATTCCAACCAAAGAGAAGGTTTGTCCTTGTGACTTATTAATAGTCATCGCAAACGAAGTTTTGACGGGAAATTGCAGTCGTTTGAAAGATATCGGTAAGTCTGTAGGAGTCATTGGAATCCTCGGAATATTTGCTAACTGGCCAGCAGCAGGGCCAGTGATGATGGTCGCCACTATTAAGTTGTCTTTTAGGTCTTTAATAAGCAGCCTTGTGCCATTGCACATGTTAGGTGGGCTTAAATTTCTTAAAAGCATGATAGGTGTACCGACTTTTAATGGTAGTTCGTGAGATGGCAAGCCAGAAGGATTAAGAGAATTTAAAAATTCTTGTGGATAGTTGACTGCATCCTCGATATTGGTGACTGTATCAATTGACTTATAGTGTTTGATTTGGCCGGGAACTTTTTGCATAATAAAATTGTTTATTTCATTGACTGGACTCCCTAGCACGGGCTTGCGATGTTCTTAAATTTTGGCTTGCGAGACGCTGCGACCGTTCAGTACTGGACTCCCTAGCACGGACCTGCGATGATCTAATATTTTGGTTAGATAGACGCTGCGAGCGTTCAGTACTGGACTCTCTAGCACGCGCTTGTGACATCAACTCTCTACTACTGGCAAGACGTTGCGCTGTTTCAGAAGAAGACTCTTCCACGCGGCGTTTTTTAGCTGCTCTTGTCTTATATACTTGCCGTGAAAGGCTTGATTTTTTTTAGGCATAGTATTTTTATTAAACAGTAATTGATAATCAATAAGTACAACGAAATTGTAGAGAAGTGCGGTTGCAAACAATTACTTTACATATACTATATTTGCATTCGAATATTTAAATTATTTTATTATTATTTTTTATTATTTTTTTATTTTTTGAGAATAACTTTAAATTAAATTCGCTTACCTAGAATTCAGCTTTTAACTATAAGAATTTTAAGTAAAATGTCAAAAAAGAAATTTGTATCACTTTCCTTAACTAATGTAAGTATTTTCTTTAAAAAAATCACTTTAGTTTAAATTGTTATTTTTTTACATGTACAGTTAGTGATCACTATGATTGTTTACATTCAAAACATTATATTTTTGTATTTTACTACGATTGTTCACTTTCAAATCATTTTGTTGTTGTTTTTGTTGTTGTAGTGTTATACGAAAAAAACTAACTACATACCAAACTTAATAACGGTAAAAAATTTAAAAGAATGCATGAAGTGTTAAAATTATCTGTGTTTTTTTTTTGCTTTCGCGTACATATTACCCCATACAAATTTGACATTGACAAATGACATTTCTAACTCCGATAATTGTTAGGTGTTATCCGGATTAGTGGTTTTGGAGATTTTTGAATTTTACGTTTTTTGAAAAAAAGTGGGCGTAGAAGTGGGCGTGGTCGATGAAACCTAGCCTATGTCCATCCTGGAGGAACACTTTAAACATTGCTGAAAACATTTTGGAAATCGGATGAGTAGTTCCGGAGATTACTTTCTACAAACAAACAAACAAAAAAACAAACATTACCTCTTTATAATATTAGTATAGATTGTGTCTTGTTGTATTAGAAAATCGAATTAATAAATACATATACAAATACAAATACAAAAAAAGTATTTTACTTTTATTAGACACGAACTTCAAAATGCACAATTATAATAACAAAAATGTTATTAATAAAATAATTAAATACGTAACGATTTTTGATTTTTAAATAGCTTATATAAATATGCAACACGGCTAAAAAGAAAAGTTTGACTAAAAAAATTAGTGTAAATATGCCTTTCGAACCGGCGGCGACTTCGCAAAATTTAAATTCGGCGGCGGCTAAGAGGCGACTTTGAGCTGCACGACCTGGGAATGTGTCTGATAATTGTGTGGTTGTCAAAAATGTCTAACAAACTTTTGCTGACAAACTTTTTTTTCACTCATTTTAAAGAGCAAGTTGTAAATCTCTGAGACAGAGACAGAAATTATTGTTTTTTATTTTGCTTTACAGTCTGAAATTTGCAGTGCTACCAAATGAAATAAAGTTATTCAGGGATGGAAAGTTTATTTTTATTAACCCTTTCGGCCCCAACGTTGCTTGTGGGCAACTTCATATGTTTGACGACTAATGGTCAGCGTTGTTTTTGTTCGTGTAACCGTATCGATATCGAAAGCTACAAGTGTTCTCTTTAAGTTGAATAAAACAACAGCTAATTTGATTATCAATTAGCAAAGTTATTTTCATTAGTACGCGCGTGTGTCAAGACAAATATATTTGCGAATTTAGAAAGAGGTTTTTATACATGTGACTTTTTTTTCAAAATTATAATAAAAATTTAAAATATGTTTATTGAATCTTTTTTAGTAAATATCAAGTAAAATATTTGTGGAAGTTAAATCTTAGAATTGCAAACTAACAACAGGTGAGTAATTTTCAAAGTTGTCAAGTTGCTTGTGAGCAACTTTGGGCAATTATGGTAATTAATTTACATACTTTTAGACATGAGACCCCAAGAGAAGGGCTTGACAAACCAAGATATTGAAACAATTTTGAACTTCGATTGGGATGTTTCCAGAGACGAGGAAAGCGGCGATGAGATGGAAGACATATCTGCAGTGCTGGAGAGGAATTTGGAAGGGATCGTGGAAAGAGGAGAAAGCATAGAGATCGGCCTTCTGGACAACATACTGGCGGATGAGTTTGAGCAAAAATCTTCTGTTGGTGTTAATATGTGCTTTGAAAAAATTGATCCGAAATATCTTAAATGGAGATCAAGGCCATATGAAGCCCCAGACTCTATTTTGAAGGACGATAATATCCTGGAAGTTCATGAAGTTTTGACACCAGTTGAATATTTCGAAAAAATGTTTGATACTCGTTGTATTGATTTGATCACACAGTAAACTAATTTATATGGACTACAGGAACTTGGCATTGAGCTTAACTGTTCTAAGGAGGAAATAAGACGGTATATTGGTGCTTTGTTATACTTAGGTGTTTTTAGGCTTCCCCAGTTTAAAATGGCATGGGCCCAAAACATAAAGCTTACGGCTATATCTGAAGCAATGTCTCGCGGCCGGTTTGAAAAAATTAAGCAGTGCTTACATTTCAACGAAAACAGCCAACAACATAAAAAGGATGATTTAAATTATGACAAGCTGTAGAAAATACGTCCTTTGCTAAATATGCTCAAGAAGAACTTCAATAATCTACCTCAGGAAGAGCATCAAAGTGTTGATGAACAGATTATTGCATTCAAAGGTATTCATCGATATAAATTCATATATTCATAAATTTATACTGTTACTCTTGGTTATAGGACGGTCTACTTATAAACAATATAACCCAGCTAAGCCCCACAAATGGGGCTTGAAAATGTTTACTCGTGCTGGAACTACTGGCATGGTATATGATTTTACAATGTATGTTGGCGAAGGAACCTGCCCGTCATACGGATTGGGATTATCTTCGGATGTTGTCCTTTATCTGGCTCAAAACCTTCCCCAACACAAGAACTTTAAACTTTATTTCGACAACTGGTTTACATCAGTAAGTCTTCTTATTGCGTTGAAGGAAATGGGCATATATGCAACAGGTACTATACGGTAAAATCGGATAAGCAGTTGCCAGTTGCTTTCAGATGCTGAACTCAAAAAACGGGGAAGAGGATCTTTTGACGTGAGATGTGAAGCTAATTATAATCTAGTATGTCTTCAGTGGTTTTACAACAAATCAGTTTTGCTAGCATCTTCGTGTATAGACCACCAACCTGTTGATGTTTGTAAGCGTTGGAGCCCGAAGGAAAAAGCTTACATTGATGTTCCAAGACCTGCTATTGTTGATTCCTATAATAAAGGCATGGGAGGGGTTGACCTGGCAGATGCTCATGGAGCTGTACAAGGGTCACCACCGCTCAAGAAAATGGTACATAAGAATCTTCTATTGGTGCCTAGGAACATCCGTTACAAATGCCTGGTTGCTTTATAGAAAACATCTTCGTCTACTTCAACCCAACCAGAAACATATTCCATTAATACAATTTCAACTGGAAATTGCTAATGCACTTTTGCAAATATAGTTCCGTTTCTGAAGATTCCATCCAAAGAAAAAGAGGTCGACCATCGAATTTGGAAAAAAATAATCCTACATCTTCCGATGGTATCTCTCCCTCGAGCAGTGTGTCTTCGCAAAGCACCAAAAAGTATAGGTTCCAACCGAACCCTCCAGATGCAAAGCGGTATGATAAAGTTGATCATTGGGTAGTATTTGGCGCAAAAGGTCGCTGCAGATTGTGCAAAACAGGAACTCCAATGTCCAAATGTCTTAAATGTAAAGTCCATCTTTGCTGTAATAATAACAAAAATTGTTTTTTGTCCTTTCATACTTAACTTTTAAAATATGTAATTCAATAAAACTTAATACGGCTATAATTACAAAACAAAATTTTTTTATATACCACAATTGCCCAACGTTGCTCACAAGCAACTTTCTCTACCGCCCAAACGAACGGGCGTGGCGACTTAAAATTTTGGCCAGACAATCCTTAAATAACTACAAAATTATTAAAAGTGAAACAAAATTTTTAGGGATACAGATATAAAGTTGGGGTCGAAAGGGTTAAACACAAAAATTCTTTTTTTTTTAATATGAAATTGTGTATTTTACTTTAGTTTACAAAAACAGATAAGTATTATATTTTCATATATTTTTATCAAGCTTTAGGTCACTTTTTTATAAAAAAGTCAATTAAAATATTATTTATTTTTCATTATTTCGATTTCCGTTGGAAATCTTCTTCAGGAAATCAAATAATATAAAATTACAAAATTGTTTTTGACAATAAATGGAAAAATAAATTTAAAATTTCAATTTACAAACTTAAAATAAAAAGAGTAAACCAAATAAATTTCAAAAATATTCAAAACCTAAAATCTATTTTAATTTTCCTTTCCGTCAATCTATTTAGTTTTATTTAATATATATTTTCAATCTGTGCTACGCCTACTGAACTAAATTTTACAAATAATCAAATACAAATACCTATTTATAATTTTCCCTTCCATCAACCTATTTATTCTTTAATGTCAATAAATCTAAGCTTATCCCTCAGAGTCTTTCTTAAAATTAATCCTTTTCTCAAATGGAACATTATTAATCTGTAACATTTCGAGGCACTTAGAAGAGACCTGAATGGGGTTTCGAGACATCATTAGAGAGCTTTAAGGGAGTAAATTCCAAAACTATAATAGGCACTTTTCCGGGTTTCTCAGGAGACATGTAACGAGGGGTGGCATATAAGAAAATTTCAATTATATTCTAACTTCAGATTGAGGCACTTAGAACAGACCTGAATGGGGTTTCGAGACATCGCTAGAAAGCTCTAAGCGATAAGATTCCAAAACTAAAATGGGCACTTTTCCAAGTTTCTCAGGGCCTATGAAACGAGGGGTGGAATATAAGAAAATTTTTATTATATAATAACTTCAGATTGAGGTACTTAGAACAGACCTGAATGGGGTTTTGAGACATCGGTAGAATGCTTTAAGAGCTATGTAACAAGGGGTGGAATATAAGAAAATTTCAATTATATTCTAACTTCAGATTGAGGCACTAGAACAGACCTGAATGGGGTTTCGAGACATCGGTAGAATGCTCTAAGGGAGTAGATCCCAAAACTATAATGGACATTTTTCCCGGTATCTCAGGAGCTATGTAACGAGGGGTGGAATACAAGAAAATTTCAATTATATTCTCACTTCAGATTGATGCACTTAGAACAGACCTGAATGGGGTTTCGAGACATCGATAGAAAGCTCTAAGGGAGAAGATTCCAAAACTAAAATGGGTATTTTTCCGGGTTTCTTAGGAGACATGTAACGAGGGGTGGAATATAAAAAAATCAAAAATATTTATACATCAGTTTGGGGCACTTAGGACAGCAATAGACTTATGAAAGTTGGAATGTTAACAATAAAAAAAAATATTTTGTTTTTTTTTATTTGAGCATGTTCTTATATATTAAAAATAAAATATTGCATAGTTTACTTGTATAGTATGTATCACAAGTTTCGTTTACCGGCAGTATTAACTGCCGGTCTCTCGATTTCAAACGAAAACTTCGTTCGCATAACTTACCTTAAAAACTAAATTTTAAAATTGGTTTTTATTTTAAATAAAAGTTAAGCGAATGATCCATCCCATATCCCATCCTCATTACCTATAATCCTACCTACTCCCCCTTTGATGCCCTACATCCCCCACTTTTAAGGTCCAGGTGGTTGATAGCAGTGCCGAGGACCTGAATGGCTAGTTAGTGGTAAAAGAAACTGGTCGTGAACAGCTTCCCTCTGACGCCGATGGCAAGGGTCAGTTGTAATTCTAGCCTAGTCCGCGTAAGCCGTCACTGCGCGAGATGGTCCTTTTGTTTACGTGCCCACTCGTGGGACCAAAACTGGATAATATAAACTTTAAAAGACGAAATGAAGGAGTGGGCGCAGGGAATGTCTTTGTCAGCTCAGCAGGTTCGGGGCCAGATTCGGACTCCGACTTGCTGGGTATTCACAGATATATTCTGCTGCAGGAGAGTCAGTTAATGACACAACTGACAGTCATGACAGAGACGGACAGGATAGACTCGCCAATCGACTCTCCGTCTCGTACAGGGGCATCGGAAAGACTCGGTGACCTAACTCTGGGCTCTGATGATAAGCACGAAATAACACTGATTTCGGCTCGTTATGAGGGCCATAGGGTTGGGCCATCGACTTCCGGAGTCACACTCGGGATGGAGAGAGGATTGGCGAGTGTATCAACATTCGTTGTTCGGCAAGATGCGACAGAACAGGTCACATCAGATAGCCGAACGAGTTACGAAAAAGCCAAGAGTGGTGTGAGAGCCTCCTTAGCCTTTCTGGAAAAGATAGCTAAGAAAGACTCCTCACTGCACGATGGGCGGGATAGGCATCTGCTGAGGAAGCACCGAAAGAACGCACTCTGTCGGTGCCATCCTAGGGCTTCCCTATCCTGCGGGATACACAGCAAGGGCTGCTGGGGATACAAAGAGATTCAGACAAAGAGAGATTGATGAATCCTCTAATAAAACAGAGGAAAAGAAAAAGGAGGGTAAAGGTTCAACGACTGGCCCTCTTAATCGTGACAGTATGGTCACAGTTAAGGGAGCTAGGCCTGAGAACGATTTACCCACTACTAGTGGCGCGATGAGGGCTGGAAATACCTTGGTAATTTCCGATAGTCACTCCCAAAAAGGAGTCACAAAAGGAAGGGTTGCTGGGACAGACCAGTCAACATCTGCAAGGAAATCGGATGATCATCGACAGAGCTCTGCTAAGGGCCCCAAAAAGGGGGTAGTTAAGCGAGTGAGGTCTGGTGATGACCAGAAATCCCCTGCGGCTAAGAGGACTGGTCAGACTGTGGTCAGTTCTCTTAAAGATCCCCATAAGGACGTCAAAAAAACTATAGGAGTTGTCGAGTAAGGACGGTATTCTAGCGGCTGTCATTGATCGTAGGGATCCCGATGGAAGGATCAGTGTCGAGAGATGGCAGGTGCTAGAGAACAAACTCGACGAAATCTTTAGTGCCAAAGGAAGAATCTTCTATTGGTGCCTAGGAACATCCGTTACAAATGCCTGGTTGCTTTATAGAAAACATCTTCGTCTACTTCAACCCAACCAGAAACATATTCCATTAATACAATTTCAACTGGAAATTGCTAATGCACTTTTGCAAATATAGTTCCGTTTCTGAAGATTCCATCCAAAGAAAAAGAGGTCGACCATCGAATTTGGAAAAAAATAATCCTACATCTTCCGATGGTATCTCTCCCTCGAGCAGTGTGTCTTCGCAAAGCACCAAAAAGTATAGGTTCCAACCGAACCCTCCAGATGCAAAGCGGTATGATAAAGTTGATCATTGGGTAGTATTTGGCGCAAAAGGTCGCTGCAGATTGTGCAAAACAGGAACTCCAATGTCCAAATGTCTTAAATGTAAAGTCCATCTTTGCTGTAATAATAACAAAAATTGTTTTTTGTCCTTTCATACTTAACTTTTAAAATATGTAATTCAATAAAACTTAATACGGCTATAATTACAAAACAAAATTTTTTTATATACCACAATTGCCCAACGTTGCTCACAAGCAACTTTCTCTACCGCCCAAACGAACGGGCGTGGCGACTTAAAATTTTGGCCAGACAATCCTTAAATAACTACAAAATTATTAAAAGTGAAACAAAATTTTTAGGGATACAGATATAAAGTTGGGGTCGAAAGGGTTAAACACAAAAATTCTTTTTTTTTTTAATATGAAATTGTGTATTTTACTTTAGTTTACAAAAACAGATAAGTATTATATTTTCATATATTTTTATCAAGCTTTAGGTCACTTTTTTATAAAAAAGTCAATTAAAATATTATTTATTTTTCATTATTTCGATTTCCGTTGGAAATCTTCTTCAGGAAATCAAATAATATAAAATTACAAAATTGTTTTTGACAATAAATGGAAAAATAAATTTAAAATTTCAATTTACAAACTTAAAATAAAAAGAGTAAACCAAACAAATTTCAAAAATATTCAAAACCTAAAATCTATTTTAATTTTCCTTTCCGTCAATCTATTTAGTTTTATTTAATATATATTTTCAATCTGTGCTACGCCTACTGAACTAAATTTTACAAATAATCAAATACAAATACCTATTTATAATTTTCCCTTCCAACCTATTTATTCTTTAATGTCAATAAATCTAAGCTTATCCCTCAGAGTCTTTCTTAAAATTAATCCTTTTCTCAAATGGAACATTATTAATCTGTAACATTTCGAGGCACTTAGAAGAGACCTGAATGGGGTTTCGAGACATCATTAGAGAGCTCTAAGGGAGTAAATTCCAAAACTATAATAGGCACTTTTCCGGGTTTCTCAGGAGACATGTAACGAGGGGTGGCATATAAGAAAATTTCAATTATATTCTAACTTCAGATTGAGGCACTTAGAACAGACCTGAATGGGGTTTCGAGACATCGCTAGAAAGCTCTAAGCGATAAGATTCCAAAACTAAAATGGGCACTTTTCCAAGTTTCTCAGGGCCTATGTAACGAGGGGTGGAATATAAGAAAATTTTTATTATATAATAACTTCAGATTGAGGTACTTAGAACAGACCTGAATGGGGTTTCGAGACATCGGTAGAATGCTTTAAGAGCTATGTAACAAGGGGTGGAATATAAGAAAATTTCAATTATATTCTAACTTCAGATTGAGGCACTAGAACAGACCTGAATGGGGTTTCGAGACATCGGTAGAATGCTCTAAGGGAGTAGATCCCAAAACTATAATGGACATTTTTCCCGGTATCTCAGGAGCTATGTAACGAGGGGTGGAATACAAGAAAATTTCAATTATATTCTCACTTCAGATTGATGCACTTAGAACAGACCTGAATGGGGTTTCGAGACATCGATAGAAAGCTCTAAGGGAGAAGATTCCAAAACTAAAATGGGTATTTTTCCGGGTTTCTTAGGAGACATGTAACGAGGGGTGGAATATAAAAAAATCAAAAATATTTATACATCAGTTTGGGGCACTTAGGACAGCAATAGACTTATGAAAGTTGGAATGTTAACAATAAAAAAAAATATTTTGTTTTTTTTTATTTGAGCATGTTCTTATATATTAAAAATAAAATATTGCATAGTTTACTTGTATAGTATGTATCACAAGTTTCGTTTACCGGCAGTTTTAACTGCCGGTCTCTCGATTTCAAACGAAAACTTCGTTCGCATAACTTACCTTAAAAACTAAATTTTAAAATTGGTTTTTATTTTAAATAAAAGTTAAGCGAATGATCCATCCCATATCCCATCCTCATTACCTATAATCCTACCTACTCCCCCTTTGATGCCCTACATCCCCCACTTTTAAGGTCCAGGTGGTTGATAGCAGTGCCGAGGACCTGAATGGCTAGTTAGTGGTAAAAGAAACTGGTCGTGAACAGCTTCCCTCTGACGCCGATGGCAAGGGTCAGTTGTAATTCTAGCCTAGTCCGCGTAAGCCGTCACTGCGCGAGATGGTCCTTTTGTTTACGTGCCCACTCGTGGGACCAAAACTGGATAATATAAACTTTAAAAGACGAAATGAAGGAGTGGGCGCAGGGAATGTCTTTGTCAGCTCAGCAGGTTCGGGGCCAGATTCGGACTCCGACTTGCTGGGTATTCACAGATATATTCTGCTGCAGGAGAGTCAGTTAATGACAGAACTGACAGTCATGACAGAGACGGACAGGATAGACTCGCCAATCGACTCTCCGTCTCGTACAGGGGCATCGGAAAGACTCGGTGACCTAACTCTGGGCTCTGATGATAAGCACGAAATAACACTGATTTCGGCTCGTTATGAGGGCCATAGGGTTGGGCCATCGACTTCCGGAGTCACACTCGGGATGGAGAGAGGATTGGCGAGTGTATCAACATTCGTTGTTCGGCAAGATGCGACAGAACAGGTCACATCAGATAGCCGAACGAGCTACGAAAAAGCCAAGAGTGGTGTGAGAGCCTCCTTAGCCTTTCTGGAAAAGATAGCTAAGAAAGACTCCTCACTGCACGATGGGCGGGATAGGCATCTGCTGAGGAAGCACCGAAAGAACGTTGCTAGATTCGAACGAATCCACGGCTCTGTCGGTGCCATCCTAGGGCTTCCCTATCCTGCGGGATACACAGCAAGGGCTGCTGGGGATACAAAGAGATTCAGACAAAGAGAGATTGATGAATCCTCTAATAAAACAGAGGAAAAGAAAAAGGAGGGTAAAGGTTCAACGACTGGCCCTCTTAATCGTGACAGTATGGTCACAGTTAAGGGAGCTAGGCCTGAGAACGATTTACCCACTACTAGTGGCGCGATGAGGGCTGGAAATACCTTGGTAATTTCCGATAGTCACTCCCAAAAAGGAGTCACTAAAGGAAGGGTTGCTGGGACAGACCAGTCAACATCTGCAAGGAAATCGGATGATCATCGACAGAGCTCTGCTAAGGGCCCAAAAAAGGGGGTAGTTAAGCGAGTGAGGTCTGGTGATGACCAGAAATCCCCTGCGGCTAAGAGGACTGGTCAGACTGTGGTCAGTTCTCTTAAAGATCCCCATAAGGACGTCAAAAAAACTATAGGAGTCGTCGAGTAAGGACGGTATTCTAGCGGCTGTCATTGATCGTAGGGATCCCGATGGAAGGATCAGTGTCGAGAGATGGCAGGTGCTAGAGAACAAACTCGACGAAATCTTTAGTGCCAAAGGAAGAATCTTCTATTGGTGCCTAGGAACATCCGTTACAAATGCCTGGTTGCTTTATAGAAAACATCTTCGTCTACTTCAACCCAACCAGAAACATATTCCATTAATACAATTTCAACTGGAAATTGCTAATGCACTTTTGCAAATATAGTTCCGTTTCTGAAGATTCCATTCAAAGAAAAAGAGGTCGACCATCGAATTTGGGAAAAAATAATCCTACATCTTCCGATGGTATCTCTCCCTCGAGCAGTGTGTCTTCGCAAAGCACCAAAAAGTATAGGTTCCAACCGAGCGGTATGATAAAGTTGATCATTGGGTAGTATTTGGCGCAAAAGGTCGCTGCAGATTGTGCAAAACAGGAACTCCAATGTCCAAATGTCTTAAATGTAAAGTCCATCTTTGCTGTAATAACAAAAATTGTTTTTTGTCCTTTCATACTTAACTTTAAAAATAATTCAATAAAACTTAATACGGCTATAATTACAAAACAAAATTTTTTTATATACCACAATTGCCCAACGTTGCTCACAAGCAACTTTCTCTACCGCCCAAACGAACGGGCGTGGCGACTTAAAATTTTGGCCAGACAATCCTTAAATAACTACAAAATTATTAAAAGTGAAACAAAATTTTTAGGGATACAGATATAAAGTTGGGGTCGAAAGGGTTAAACACAAAAATTCTTTTTTTTTTAATATGAAATTGTGTATTTTACTTTAGTTTACAAAAACAGATAAGTATTATATTTTCATATATTTTTATCAAGCTTTAGGTCACTTTTTTATAAAAAAGTCAATTAAAATATTATTTATTTTTCATTATTTCGATTTCCGTTGGAAATCTTCTTCAGGAAATCAAATAATATAAAATTACAAAATTGTTTTTGACAATAAATGGAAAAATAAATTTAAAATTTCAATTTACAAACTTAAAATAAAAAGAGTAAACCAAACAAATTTCAAAAATATTCAAAACCTAAAATCTATTTTAATTTTCCTTTCCGTCAATCTATTTAGTTTTATTTAATATATATTTTCAATCTGTGCTACGCCTACTGAACTAAATTTTACAAATAATCAAATACAAATACCTATTTATAATTTTCCCTTCCAACCTATTTATTCTTTAATGTCAATAAATCTAAGCTTATCCCTCAGAGTCTTTCTTAAAATTAATCCTTTTCTCAAATGGAACATTATTAATCTGTAACATTTCGAGGCACTTAGAAGAGACCTGAATGGGGTTTCGAGACATCATTAGAGAGCTCTAAGGGAGTAAATTCCAAAACTATAATAGGCACTTTTCCGGGTTTCTCAGGAGACATGTAACGAGGGGTGGCATAAAAGAAAATTTCAATTATATTCTAACTTCAGATTGAGGCACTTAGAACAGACCTGAATGGGGTTTCGAGACATCGCTAGAAAGCTCTAAGCGATAAGATTCCAAAACTAAAATGGGCACTTTTCCAAGTTTCTCAGGGCCTATGTAACGAGGGGTGGAATATAAGAAAATTTTTATTATATAATAACTTCAGATTGAGGTACTTAGAGAGATGGCAAGTGCTAGAGAACAAACTCGACGAAATCTTTAGTGCCAAAGGAAGGCCGGACGAAGTATCGTTCAAATGGGCTGACTGGGCAAGAGGTGTCAAAACTGTCAGTTGCGGCAATCAGAAAACCTTTGAGTTTTTAAAGGCTGCTCCTGTCCTGAAGCTAGTCTGGACGTTATACTAGCGTCTGAGTTGCCATTAAGGCCGGTAGTCACGGTATGGATACCTCCACCTATAAAACCGGTGGAGGTCATACTGGGGGTACTGGCCAACCAGAACGAGGGACTCAATACAAGCCAGTGGAAGTTGGTAGCTTCACTGGGTTGTAAAGAGAACCAGGGAAGAGACTTCAGGTTCGCAGTGGACCGGGAGTCTCTTAAAAAGCTGGAATCGATAGGAGGGGTTGCACTATTCGGGTTGGGGTCTATCAAATTTAGGTTTCCTAAAAATTATAGACCCTAAGAGGTTGAAAGTGGTGCAGATAAACCTGCAGAAGCAGCCTCAACCGAATTAGTAACCCACCTCATCGATAACAACGTGGACGTGGCCTTAATCCAAGAGCCCTGGATTAATAAAAACCGGGTAGTTGGATTAAGGGTCACGGGGTATACATTGTTCGTACCCCACACAGATGAGAAGGTACGAACTTGTATTTTGGCGAGAACTGAGTATAAATTTATGTTTTCTCATTCTTACAGTAATGGAGACCTCACGGTTGTGACAGGAGAAGCCAAGGACAGAACGGTCCTGGCATTAGCATCGGTATACTTGCCATACGAGGCTACCGATCCACCTGGTGAAAAAGTGCGAGAGTTGGTGGAGTACTCAGGCAGAAGTGGCTCGAGGCTGGTACTAGGGTGTGACGCCAATGTAACAGGGGGAATACACCTACGTTCAGAACTAGGGATAGAGAGGCAGTGATAGACATGACATTGACGAACTGTAGGGAATTAGTGGAGGATTGGAGGGTGGACCTGGGGTTTTCCTTCTCTGACCATAGTCGCCTGTCCTTTAACCTAATGTTTGAGAGGTCGAAAAGGTGTCCGTATAGGAATCCGAGAAGGACGGATTGGGATTACTTTTCGAGATTGGTGCAAAGTAACCTTAGAGTTACACTCGACCGGTGTAGAGCAACTGGTGAGCACCTTCACGGAGGTACTGACTAGTAGTTATGAGCGATCCTGTCCTTTGAACTTTCCGGGCAGGCGCACACAACCAAGATGGTGGACAGACGAGTTGAAGACTCAAAGGTCCACTGTCAGAAGGTTGTTCAATAGAGCGAATTATACGCGTAGGGAAGAAGATTGGAGTAACTTCAGATTGAGTTACAATAGATATAAGGGAGACATTAGGAGGGCGAAAAGGGACTCGTGGGTCAAGTTTAGCGAGTCAGTGGAATCTGTAAATGAGATGTCCAGGTTCAGGAAAATTTTATCCAAGGACCCTGTAGTCCCGGGACGGAATCTAGCTCTGAATCTCTTTGTCTGCTAATGGAGACTCACTTTCCGGGATGTGTGGATCCTGGGGTGGGGGAACAGATTGAACGTGGTAACCCCTTCTCTGGGTCAGGCTCGGGCGGTGAGGAGAGAGACGGTGGGGGACATGATCACCTTGGATAAAGTAACATGTGCGGTTAATACCTTTGGGTCTTACAAATCGGCAGGACCAGACGGTATCTTTCCGGCGATGTTACAGAATATCGGGAGATCATCACTCCTGCTGTTGGTGGAACTGTTTAGGGTCTGTGTGCTGAGCGGGCACATTCCTAAAGGGTGGAGGGAGGTCAGGGTGGTTTTCATACCCAAGGCGGGAAGAAGCGGTCACTCTAAACCCAAGGATTTTAGACCAATCAGCTTATCGTCTTTTCTTTTGAAGACGTTGGAAAGACTGATTGATCTACATCTGAGGACGAAGATTGACGCCGGCATCATCAGCGGCGCTCAACACCCCTATCTTAAGGGTAGATCTGTTGAGAGTGCGCTTCATGATGTGGTGGGTTATGTAGAGCGGGGATTGCGAAATAAGGAATACACCTTGGCGGCATTCCTGGATATAGAGGGCGCCTTTAACATTTTGAAGATAGAGGCTATTAGGCAGGCATTGGTGGATCTAGGCGTTCCACTGTTCCTGGTCGAATGGATAACTCTGATGCTCAGCAGCAGTTATTCACTCGGACTGGGAATCGAGCGCTTAAAGAAACTGGTGACTAGGGGAACCCCACAGGGGGGAGTTCTCTCTCCCTTATTATGGCTCTTAGCTGTTAACGTCGTTCTGGGACTTTTTGACAGAATGGGTCGGAAAGTTGTGGCCTACGCGGATGATGTAGTGATATTGGTATCGGGCAAGTTTCTGCCGACAATAAGCGAAGTCATGCAAGGGGCGCTGGGCGAACTGTCAGCATGGGCGAGTGATAAGGGATTGGGAGTTAATCCGGAAAAGACCGAGTTGGTTCTTTTTACTAGGAGGTACAGGGTAGAGAATTTTAGGCTGCCGGTACTAGGAGGAGTAGAGCTTAGACTATCTGATAGCGCTAAGTATCTAGGAGTTTTTCTGGACAGCAAGCTGTCGTGGGGAAGGAATACTCAGGAGAGACTTAAGAGAGGCCTCAATGCCTACTATGCTTGCAGATCATCGATAGGTAGGAGCTGGGGACTCCGGCCGTCAGTAGTGTTAAAAAATATTCATTAAGTACCCTGTGATTTCTTTCAACAGTTCCTAATGTCTCATGGTGATATGGAGTCGAGAATCTTTGTTCTATCTTTAACAACTTACATATTTCGTTCATTAACTCATTTGCAAATTCTGTTCCTCTATCCGATTTGAGTATGCTAAATAAGCCATATTTGAGTATTAAATTTTCCATTAATGCTTTGGCAATCGACTTTGCTTCTTTTGTCTCCAGGGGACAAGCAATTACGTATTTCGTCAATTCGCACTGCATAGTTAATATATACCTGAAGTTATTTGTTGGTCGTAATGGGCCAACAGTGTCAATCACTATAGTATTAAAACTGTCCGATGGCGTTTCCGTCACTTTCAATGGTTCTTTTGTATGTCTTATTTGTTTATTCCTTTGACAAAGGTCACACTTTGATACATATTTCTTGACCATTTTTGACATATTTTTCCATATATATTTTTGTTTCAATTTTAGTATTGTTTTTCTAACTCCGAAATGTCCTCCTTGGGGAGTATTATGATATAACTCTATTAGTTCTATTTTCCTTTCTTCGCTTAGTATCCTCTGAGGTTTTGTATATAATAGTATTATTATGTCATCTTTATTCGATTTATTTAATTCATTATATCTGGCCTTAAATTCATCTGCAGGAATTCTATTAAATATTGCATCATTTCTATCGATTGCAAATCTTTTATTCTTTGTATTTTTTAAATAGGATGAAAGCTTCTCCAAAAGAGTACCTAAATACTTTGGATTATCACTACATCTAACACGTGTTTCATTCTTTACTTTATCATTTTCTATTACATATTCACGCATGTTTTACGTAATTTCTATATTATTATTTTCATTATTCTTTCTGGCACGAGATTTCTTCAAATTCGAAACTGATTTCGATGAATTATCATCACGTCCAATGTGCACATAACTATTCTTCAACATATTATTATTTTTATCTTTTTCTATAGGTCTTTCTTCAAATATAAATTTCAACTTTGTTGCGCGCTTTATATCATTGATTGATGTGCAGTCCCACATATGGAGTTGATCAGACTCTTTATGAGATCCGCTTATGATATTATTATTTTCAGATGACTTTTTCCTCATACTTCTTGTTACTACTAGCGTTTTTTTTTTGTTTTCTCATTATTTTCTAATGGTATCATGTTTCTTAGAGTTGTGGAGTCCATCTTTATTCTTGATAATGCATCTGCATTTGTATTGTAAGTTCCTTTCTTGTATATAATTTCAAAGTCATAATCTGCCAGTTCTAATCTAATCCGTGTCAACTTTGAACTAGGGTTCTTATGAGAGAATAGCGCAATTAATGGTCTATGGTCTGTTACAACCGTAAATTTCCTTCCATACAAATAAGGTCTGAAAAACTGTATACCCCAATATATACCTAATAACTCTTTTTCAATCACAGGTTTATTTTTTTCATGCTTATTAAGAGCTCTATTGGCATAAGATATGGGTAAATCTTCTCCTATTTGACCTTGTGATAAAACTGCACCTAATGCAAAGTCTGATCCATCCGTTGTCAAGATGAATGTTTTGTCAAAGTCTGGATATTGTAAAATAGGTGGGCTAATTAATTTTTCTTTTAAATTATCAAATGATGATTGACATTCTTCTGACCATTCAAATTTTGTGCCTTTTTTTAATAATTTGTTAAAGCAATTTGCAATATTTGCAAAATTTTTGATAAATCTCCTGTAATAGTTACAAAATGCTACAAATCTTCTAACGTCATCAGCATTTTTAGGAATTGGATATTTAGAAATTGTTTCATGTTTACTTAGGTCTGGTTTGATACCACTAGATGTTATTAAATGTCCCAAATATACAACTTCTGGGTTTAATAAACAACATTTACTTGCATTCAGTTTCAGATTATATCTAGATAATCTGTCGAAAACATTGATTAAATTGTTGTTGTGATGTTTCAAGCTACATCCGAAAACTATTATGTCATCCACATATAAAAATGCTTCAGATTCTAATCCCGACAATGCTATGGTTAATTGTAATGTCCGATTAAATTCCTAGTAGTTCTTTTTAATTTACTGGTTTTTTTAATGCTTATTTATTTATTTTTTTTTTTTATATTTGATAACAAAAATACGAAAATATTAACAAATGTTCAAATAAAATATTTCGATAATTGTAATAAAGGAATTATTTAAAATTACTTTTACTATATATTTTCAGCAAATTAAGATAATAATTTTTTTTTTTTTTTTACACAAATATTTATAATATTTCAACATTTTTTTTTTTTGTTTTACAATTTTTTTTTTGTTTATTAATTAGGTTTACTTTTTCTCTTGCTTTTTCTAATAATGAGCCATTTCATTTATTTTACCCATTTTGTTTCCTTAAGTCCTAATTTTTTTTTTTTTTTTTTTTTTTTTTTTTTAAATTATTTAAGCTTAGTTTTACTTCATCTATCAAAACGATAGAATAAACATTTTTTTTTTTTTTAGTATTCCTATCATCTTTACTACTTATTAGTTTATCTTTTTCGTGGTTAATGAAATGTTTTGGAAAATATTCATACACTTGTATGAAATAATTTAATTAACTATTGATAAAAATTTAGCTTTTAAATTTAATTTTGCGTTTTACTCTATACGAAAATTTAACGAAAAATGTTTTCGATCTTAAAAACTTTGAGAAGGAAACGTAGGATTCCATTTTCGTTGACCTCAGTGGGCAGGATACCATTTTCGGGGTCCGAGTGGGCAGGATCGCCATGTAATGTTTTTATAATATTAGACAGGATCGCCGTTTAATTGTTTTTAGAATATTGGCAAAATATTGTCAGAAAAACGATATAAATACAAAAAAAAAGGTAAGTATTATCTTAGCACTTCTGCCGCATTAGCCGACTTGCAGGCATTGAATTATTGGACATATTCAAATTACACCAATACAGTGTTTACGTTCAATAACCCAATACAACAAAAATGCAACGCATGCAAACTAGTCACATTGACTTATTAAAAAAAAAACTTTAATTTAATAATGATAATAAAGTATCTTAATTATGATGTTTACTTAATTATAATGTTTTATAAAATAACTTAATTATGATGTTTTATTTATAAAATAACTTAATGATAAAAACGAATGAATGAATACACTACACTATCTAAAAACTGCCTAATAGAATTTGTCAGCGAAAACAGCAGCGAAGTTGTGTTATAACCATTTTGAATTCCTGACAGTGCCGAGTGGTCTTTGAAATATGCTCAACTCCTTTTTTTATTTTATTTTTAAATTTTCTATTACCTTTGTCAAGTTTTTTTTATTTGGAGCTGCGTTGGTAATAAAGACGTGCACAGATATATCTTTTTGTACAAGTTTCTGTGTGTTTACTAAAGTGAGTGTTGTGTATGGATGAGTTGTCGAGTGTTTCTGATATAAGTTGATATGGATATTTTTTGTAACATAGTGGATATGAGTTGATAAAAAGAGAATGAGAGTAACATATCGGTTTATATCTGTTTTACAAAAGCAGATACTAGTTGATACTGATCGAATACAATGAGTTACTCATTGTACGATGCCGTTTTTTTCAATTGTCTTTCAACGAAAATATTTTGTTTTTGTAACAAATTCTTTGATGCCCTTAAAAGGATCGGGTCTTTTCGTTCAAGAGACATGTAGACAAAAATTATTGAAAAAAAATACCAAAAAAAAAAAAAACCACATGTATTTTGTTTTTGTAACAAATTCTTTGATGCCCTTAAAAGGATGGGGTCTTTTTGTTCAAGAGACATGTAGACAAAAATTATTGAAAAAAAATTAGCAAAAAAAACCACATGTAGTTTGTTTTTGTAACAAATTGTTCGATGCCCTTAAAAGGATGGCGTTTGTTCGTTTAAAAGACATGTAGACAAAAATTATTGAAAAATATAATAAAAAAAAATTACCAAAAAACAACACATGTATTTTGTTTTTGTAACAAATTCATTGATGCCCTTAAAAGGATGGGTTTTTTTCGTGCTGTGGTATTGAAAATTGCCGAGCAACAACAACAAAACTAGCGAGAAGCGTTGCGATCAGGCCTGCCATATTTACCGATTTATCGGTATTTTGCCAATTTTTTTCTCTAAATTATCAAAGTGCCTATTGTCACCCTGTGAATTATTACAACACTGCGCCTGACAGAGAATGAAAAACACACAACGAAAGAAGGTCGACAACTGAAAGAACGTGTTCGCGAGTATTTATTTTTAAATAACATATATTTTACAAAATAAGACTTAATTAAACAAGAATAATAAAAGTATTACTGTTTGTTTGAGACCAATTGCCACCGCAAGTGACAATTTTCAGAAGTGGGATAAGTTGGCCTGCGAAGCCGTGGAAAAAAATAGAAGCACATTCGAAGACAAATTTATTTGTTCCTGCCGTACTTATATGTGAGCGTTTTTCGCTAAGTCATAGCCGTATTTTGATTAAGAGCGTTTACCCGGACTAAGCCGTATTTCCAGAAAAAGGAACGAGGAAAATACGTATTTTTTCTAGAACTTTTAGAATTTTTCGTTGATAAAAAAAAATTTTGGAAAAGACCAATATAAAAAGAAAATTTTTTCTGTGCCGTGTAAATCAATTCATAATGAGTTCCGTCCATGATTTTAATAAATTTAAACCCGATGAGTTGAAGAAAAAATGTAAAGATGTTGGATTACCACATTCTGGTAATAAAAATGTTCTGATTAAACGCCTGGAGGATTTTTACGTTGATGACGAGTATAGAAGCTTTTCAAATGGGGAAGAATTAATGCAAAGAGTGCACGCTTTGGAAAAGTCACTCTCGGGTATGCAAAGTAATGGTTTTCGTGGTTTTGCGTCGTCGCCGTTGGGTGAACTTAATCCCAATGTACCATCACCTGGTTTTACAACAGGTGGACCCGTTTTTATGCCACCGATAACTACCCATGCGAACGTAAAGACACAGGCCGCATTCATCGAAAATATACCACCGAGAGGTAATTTTTCTGGGTCGTGTTTGGCAAATACAGCAACCGATCCCATATACACCACTGTTAATCAAGGTGGCCGACCAAATCCCCCGTCATCGTATAATACAACGAGTGCTTTTGCACCACCTCCGTTTAACCATGCAACAAATGCTTTTGTGGCACCAACGTATAATTCGACAACTGTTTTTACAGCAACGCCGTATACCCAACCGACAGGTGGTTTTATACCGCAATCGTATAACCCCACAAGTGGTTTTATACCACAATCGTATAATTTAACTGGTGCATGTGTAGATCCTTCGGCTGTACCGCAGATGCAGCACACAACGTATAACCCGTACAACAATGTCCGTGAAATAATCGGACTCCTACCCGATTTTAATCCGTCATTGGAAACGTCGCTAAATGCACATCAGTTCATTAAACGAATCGATGGTCTCAAACAGGCCTACAAATGGTGTGCCCAAGTCGTCTTGTTTGCCGTTCAACAAAAACTACATGGCCCTGCGAAATATTGGATCGATGCAGTGGATGAAGTTTTTCTTACGTGGGCGGATTTTTGTGCCAAATTTATCGCTGATTTTCCTGTGAATACGAATGTTGCCGACGTGCATATAAAAATGGCAAATACTAAACGTCAGTGTGATGAAACACCACGGGATTATTTTTATAAAATGGTAGCCATTGGTTCGAAAGCTGGTCTGCCCGAATCTGCAACAATGCGCCATATAATAAATGGCATTAACGATTTAAATCTTAAAAGAAAGATCTCGAACGACTACCAAACGTGCAACGACCTGCTAAAGGATATAGTCAATTATTGTAGTTATAACGAAGTACAAGTAACCAGCCTCCCGTTTAAGAAAATTTTGAACGTTTCCGCCTCAGCAACCACAGCAACACCGAACAAGAAATCGTTTGAAACTAAAGGTGATAATCGATCTGTGAAGTGTTACAATTGTTTTAAGTTGGGACATTTTTCCGCCAAGTGTCCTGAGCCGCAGCGTAAACCACGCTGTAACAATTGTAACCGTACCACACACACGGGCGAAAAATGCCCTGAAAGGGATTCAGCAAAAGCAGCCGTAAAGAAAATCAATGTTCGGTTGACAACGGTTCCAGCTACATCCAACAACGATGAGATCATTAAGAACATAAGTGTCAACGGAAACGAAACTGTTGCATTTATAGACCCTGGTAGTAAACGGTCGCTAATTCGGAAATCGTATGCCCCTACTGTTGGTAATGTGGAAAGTTCTCGCATATTGCTGGAAGGGTTCGCCGGAGGTCAGTACAAATGTACTGACAAAATACATGTAAATGTGATAGTTGACAACAATGCAGTGAGTGCTGATTTGTTTGTGGTTGAAGATAATCTGCTAAGCGAAAATGTGCTATTGGGTCGGGACATTCTATGTGGTAAAGGTAAGCGATTGATAATTGAGGACGATGACTGTCGATTGGAAAGAGTGGAAAGAATTACTCCATCGTCAGATTTAACGCCACATGAGGTAGAGAAGCTGAAAGTTTTGCTTGTAAAACATCGAAAGTGTTTTGCTGAAAACACGTCCGAGCTTGGCAAATGTAATGTAGCCAAGATGGAGATTTGTCTTACATCTAGCACCCCTGTTCAAATGAAGCCGTATAGAGTCCCGTTTGCAAAACGTTCAATATTATCGGAAATAACAGATGATTTATTAAAACACGAAATCATTAGTCCGTCTGATTCACCATATGCTTCTGCCGTTGTGCTGGTAGCCAAAAGTAACGGTGAACATCGCATGTGTGTTGACTACCGTCAACTAAATTCGATTACGTCTAAAACACCATATCCAATGCCGGTAATGGATGAACAATTCGCACAGCTAGCCAACAATAAGTATTTTACAACGTTAGATTTGCGAATGGGATACCATCAGATCGAAGTTCACGAGGATTCGAAGAAGTTTACCGCATTTGTTACTCATGACGGACATTTCGAATATAATCGTATGCCGTTCGGGCTCGTGAATGCCCCAGGCGTTTTCCAATCAGTTATGAATAAGCTTGTTTCGAAAATGGGTCGAGGTGAAATCTTAGCTTATTTAGACGATATCGTCATCCCGAGCAGAACAATAGAAGATGGTCTGTCACGCCTTGATAGATTTCTTAAGATCTTGGCCGAAAGTAGTCTAACGCTCCGATTCGACAAATGTAATTTCCTCGCAACGAAGATCTCCCATTTGGGACATGTCATCGACGAAACCGGTATTCGCCCAGGCGAACATAAGATTAGCGCGAGGTAAGGAGATTCCTGGGCTTAACAGGTTTCTTTAGGAAGTTCGTTCCAAATTATTCGTTGATGACGAAACCAATCACGGCGCTGTTACGAAAATCAGAAAATATTTTTAATTGGGGTCCTGATCAACAACATGCTTTTGAAAAGCTACTCGAGGTACTAACTCAGCAACCAGTTTTAGCAATTTACAATAGTGATGCTCAACATGAAGTCCACACTGATGCCAGCAGTTTGGGTCTGGCGGGTATTTTGCTACAGTCAACCGATGGTAATCAGTGGAAACCCGTATTTTACTACAGTAGACACTGTACCGACACTGAAAGCCGCTATCACAGTTATGAGCTCGAAGCACTTTTGCATATATTTTAAACACTTCTGGAAGGGGTTCTAAAAAGATTTAAGAATAAAGCTTTATCCAAGTTTAATTGTTGTGGCTAAAAGGATTAACACAAAAACTCTTTCATTCTTCTTATTTAAATTTTTCAGAAATTAACTAATTAAAATTTACTTCTTGCAGAAGTTTTTTTCGAAATAATTCCTTATATGGAGGCAAATATGCATATATGTATTTAGTCAAATTTTTTACAAAACTTGTTTATTGTAAAGAAAAATTCAATTGAGAAAATTCATTATATGGACATCAAAATACACGTTAGTTATAATGGAAAAGTTGGATTTTTAAAATTAATTTAAATTTAATGAAGTACTTTTTTTTAGTTTAATCCACTTCTAATTAGAAATAAAAAACTATAAATAATATGTCATTATAATATCTCTAATAATATAACATCTCTACGTTCTCAAATGCAGTACTGCCTGCACTGCATCAGAAAAGCAAACTTATTTCACCATGTCAACGCATTCCTAATGATGCTGCATATTAATTGTGTGATTATCATTTTTATATGTGCATTTAACCATATTTATCTTTATATTCTATTATACCTGTAACTTAACAGAAATATTTAATTATTTAATGTTTTAAATGATTGTTTAACTTAATATTATCATACTTTCGTTGATGATTCGTCGTTTTGCTTCAGAGAATTACAAATCAAAATAACGTAACACACATAACTAAATAAATAACAGTAAAAATATTATTTTTTTATCAAGAAAAAAAAAATCGGTTATCGCATTTTTATTCTAAATATTTAAAATTGCTTTTATATCTCAATTAATTTCCATTTTACAACGTTTTTTGCTTCTCATGAAAACTGTGATGTTATATTATTTTGCATTTAGGATGACGATATGTGCAGTTCTTTTAGTTTTTTTTTTAAACAAAAAATTCAACACACACTTTGGCTCGTTGCCTTTAACAAAAACAAAATACACACAAAGGCATTTCGTGCTGTGGTCATGCAAACTGCCGAGCAACAACAACATTACTGGTGAGGAGCTTTACGAAAATTTTTTGTTTCCTTATTTTTCATGACTGAGGAAAGGCAAAAATTTATTTTTCCTCACGCTCATGAATGAATTGGCAAAAAAATTCACAATTCATTCATGGTTGTGAAAAAAATTATACGTTTTAAATTCCTCATTCATGAAAAAATTCATGAATGGTTAAATATGAGCGATCATATATGAATTTTTCGGAACTCTGCTTTATGATACACCCGTGCAGGTCTTTAGTTGGTAAACTAGATTTAAGCAAATTATTTTATTAAAAAAAAGAATTTATAAAATTTTTTTCGTATTAAAGGTATATAAAAATGTGTAGGTACTTTCTTGACAATGTCGTCAAAGTCACAAAAATAGTCGACAAAACTGGTGACTTGGAGAACTTGCACCCAGGTTGCATTCATGATAAATTTGTAATCAAATACTACACTTAAATCTTACTGTCTGACGAAGTAAGACAGTACGAATGGAATTTTTCTAAAACACTATAACTACGATGGTATATTTATTTATTTTATAAAAACAAACAAAGAATCATATACCTACTTATAAATATTAAATTACAGTTTATGACTTGCTCGAGTTTTTTGTAATCAGATATAAAATCAAACTACTTTAGCACAGAAAAATTTAATAAACTCTGTTAACATTCAAAAAAATCTTAATAACGCAGCACATTTGGTGATTATTGCACTATTTATCTTATTTGTAATAAATCGACTTAAGTTTAATAATGATATATCCAATGAGGGTGGGAATGTTGGAAAAATTCAAAACAATCGGGAATGTTCTAGAAATCGAAATGAAGTATGTAGATTTAGAATCGAAAAAATTTTAAAATTGACCCTTTAATGAAAGTTCATAAAAATATTCCTTTTCACAGACTTCATTCTTTGAGTACTAGCTATTTTTTCAAAAACAACTTAAAAAAACCACCGTCATTTTGTAAAAAAAATTCGTTCGATTTCAATTTCACTTCATTCCGATTTCTAGACCATGCCCGATATAGCCCAGAAGTAATTATAGCTTTAAATTAATCATGGTTATGTTACCTTATAAATAAAATTTACAATAGATAAAATTTACAAAATTAAGAATCGGCTATTTTCAATCTCTATAATTTTATTCTAGTATGTATGTATGTATGTGCATAGTTTTGATTGGTCCTGGCGCAGAACTTAAAATTACTACCACGGCTAACATTTGTATACCTATAGGTTTTAGTTTAAATATGTATAATAATTTTCTTGTAGATCTTTTATAACTATTAAGAGTAATTTAAATACAGATTCTAAATTTTTTTATATACATATTTGGTTTAATAGAAAATTTGTGTACGAAATTCCATAATTTTTATTAGATATTTTTTATCAAACCTAAAATTTTTAATCTGGATTCTTACCTTAAATGAAATATTTTCTTTTAAATTACTTGTTGTTACTGAGATATGTTAAAATCCAACTGCAAGTTTTGCTTTGTTATAGTTGAAAATAGTCGAAAACAAACCAGTCATATATCAACTTTAATTTTATTTAGTTATTTGCACTTAAAACTTAATAATGCAATACATTTCCACAATACGTGCCATACATGCGTATATTCACTTTCACAATACGCTTTTTTTCATTGGGGCATTCAGACAGAAATGTTTATATTTACTAGAACACTGGACATGAGAAAAAAAAGACATGTTTTTAATTATTCAATGCATTAAAAAAAAATTATTCTCCTGTTGAATTTTGTGTATACATATATGTTCCTATTAACAGCAATGCACATCAGAGAACCAAGCCGATCGGCTGCCGCCGCCGCTTGATTTCTCCAAGCCGCGCCGCCGCCGACTTACTCGGCTTAGACGGCTCAATTAAAGCCGCCGATTACAGCAGCTGCGCCGTGAAATTTCTTAATTTGTGTGACTGAGTTTATTTTACTTGAGGGTTACACGATCAAGTTTTGTCTATCAAGTTTAAATACACTCACACTTTTTTACCAATACTCTTATACTTTTAAAAGTTGAAGCGAACTTGCCTCTAAAATTCTCTTTCAAGTGAGTGTACCAATTTACGTTAAAGAAAACAGCTGATTACAAGTTTGATGAGAAAATTTTTCGTTTGTATTTATAATTGTGTCTTTATAAATTGTGAATAAATGTATCTTTATTAATATTAATATGAAAATAAAGCTTGATATGTTTTATGATGATTCCCAAAATATTTTGGTTCTAGCGTTGACCATATGTGAGCTGGACCATTTTTAAAAAAGGTCTTTTTTCAGTTTTTCGAATTTTTTTGTACTTTGCTCCAAGACGACATAAATAAAATTTGGTATCATCGAAAATAGTTCTTGAAGCAGAGAGTGTGCAGGAATCTCTCGTGAAAACAATATGGCGATAGAGTATTTTATGCCTTGCAGACTAAATTTTAGTGCTACCAAGTTGAAAAAAGTGTTTTTAGTACAAAATTGCATGCATTTAATGTGAATGCCTGTTCTTCTTCTTATTTGCTATATGGGACGAATTTTCGGTTTCCAACAAACTTTTTAACAAACCTGCGCGAATTTAATAATTCGTTATAATTATTTTATTTGATTAATGATTTTAAGGTGTTTTTAATTAAAATAAAATAATAATACAAACACTTATAAAAAAAACAATTCTTTCTTTTACAAAACGAACAACTAACAAATATACTCTGGGCAAATAAAAGTAATACTTTTATGAAAACAACCGACCGATCCCCTATTTGGCCGAGTTAGAAAAATTTAGGACTTGTGCCAAAAATCTGAAAATGGGGGGTAATAGAGGAAGGTCTTGGCTACATTTCACCATATTCAGTTTTTCTCCATCAAGTTATTGTTTCAATAAATTTTTCAAACAAACTTTTTCACACAACTCACTCATTCATATATTGCCCCATTGTGCAAAATTTAGGACTTGTGCCAAAAATCTGAAAATGGGGGGGTAATAGAGGAAGGTCTTGGCTACATTTCACCATATTCAGTTTTTTTCCATCAAGTTATTTTTTCAATAAATTTTTCAAACAAACTTTTTCACACAACTCACTCATTCATATATTGCCCCATTGTGCAAAATTTAGGACTTGTGCCAAAAATCTGAAAATGGGGGGTAATAGAGGAATGTCTTGGCTACATTTCACCATATTCAGTTTTTTTCCATCAAGTTATTTTTTCAATAAATTTTTCAAACAAACTTTTTCACACAACTCACTCATTCATATATTGCCCCATTGTGCAAAATTTAGGACTTGTGCCAAAAATCTGAAAATGGGGGGTAATAGAGGAAGGTCTTGGCTACATTTCACCATATTCAGTTTTTCTCCATCAAGTTATTTTTTCAATAAATTTTTCAAACAAACTTTTTCACACAACTCACTCATTCATATATTGCCCCATTGTGCAAAATTTAGGACTTGAGCCAAAAATCTGAAAATGGGGGGTAATAGAGGAAGGTCTTGGCTACATTTCACCATATTCAGTTTTTTTCCATCAAGTTATTTTTTCAATAAATTTTTCAAACAAACTTTTTCACACAACTCACTCATTCATATATTGCCCCATTGTGCAAAATTTAGGACTTGTGCCAAAAATCTGAAAATGGGGGGTAATAGAGGAATCTCTGGGCTACATTTCCTCATTTTTAGTTTTTCCAGTTAAAGTTTTTTTTTAACAATTTTTTCTTAACAAACTTTTTTCAAAAGTCACTCATACTATATTTCGACCCACTATGCAAAATTTAGGACTTGTGACAAAAATGTGAAAACGGGGCGTAATAGAGGAATCTCTGGGCTACATTTCCTCATTTTTAGTTTTTCCAGTTAAAGTTTTTTTTTAACAATTTTTTCTTAACAAACTTTTTTCAAAAGTCACTCATACTATATTTCGACCCACTATGCAAAATTTAGGACTTGTGACAAAAATGTGAAAACGGGGCGTAATAAAGGAATCTCTGGGCTACATTTCCTCATTTTTAGTTTTTCCAGTTAAAGTTTTTTTTTAACAATTTTTTCTTAAGAAACTTTTTTCAAAAGTCACTCATACTATATTTCGACCCACTATGCAAAATTTAGGACTTGTGACAAAAATGTGAAAACGGGGCGTAATAGAGGAATCTCTGGGCTACATTTCCTCATTTTTAGTTTTTCTAGTTAAAGTTTTTTTTTAACAACTTTTTCAAACAAACTTTCATTCATATATAAATAGATTAGTAACGAATTTTTGAATTTCTGCAGGTTTTCCAAAAAGTTTGTTGAATGCCGAAAATCCTCGCTCATGTAGAAAGAAAGAAGAAGAACAAGCACTCACTGTAAATTTATACCAATTACGCGTATATAATGTTGCCAGATACATGTTCGTGCATTTAGTTTCAGGGATGGAAAATAAAAATAGAATAATTAACTGGAAAAGTTGTTTGCATTTTTATTTTATTAAGACTTTTAAAACTTGATTGTAAAATCGCTTGAAATTCATCACAGTATTATAAATAATTGTATGTATTTGAAATACTAAAACTTAATTTGTATTTTAAAGGTACCCACAGACGAGGCAACATTTGTAGAAACATGGGAATGTTTTACTAAATCTTGCTACGTGTGTGGGGATGTTTCTGGTTGACATTCTTGTTACCTTTATTGGTTTCTCAAATATCAAACATTTTTGATATTTAATGCTTCCAACCACATTGTTTCATCGTGTGTTGTATATTCAAAAAACACGCAATACTGATGATTCGTTTTTAGTGTAATCGTCTGTTGTAAAAGCTGAAACATACATAAATAGTAACACGTGTTTTGACAAATGTTGCCTCGTGCGTGGGTACCATAATATGTGAGAGAACGTCGGCAGAATGAGAAGGTTCATTTCGTCATGTTAATCTTTATCTTAAACAAGGGGAACATGTATCTTAGAAGACTTCATAATCTACTGATTTTCGTACAGTAAGCTTGTGTCGTTTTGTTATTCTTTTTTTTGAGTTTTTTTTTGTATGTAGTGTTTAATATTGTTTTTTAAGCACTTGTCCTGATAATGATACTCATTGGATTAATATAAATATTTGGCAATTTAATTAAATAAATGTTATAGGTTTTTATTGAAAAAGGTTAGCCTCTTAGCCTCAAGCGCAATATTGTAGGCAACAATTGAATAAATAAAGGTTGAATAATATATAATTAAACATTTATAAACTGCCTTTTTTCTAAATAAAATAAAAAATTTTGGTTTGGGAATTTACAACTAGCTAGCTGATTGTCTATGTGGTTGTTGTTATGTTTTGCACGTTTGCTTTTTGGCAAGGATGCAACTTGTGACGTGAATCACCCTAATAATGTTGTAAAAAAATCACATATACATATCGTCACCTAAAAGGCAAAACAACGTATCATCAAAAACTCGAAATTGAGTTTTTAGTTGATTAGGATTTTCTATAACGTAATGTAATGTAATTTTAACTTTTCAGATCAAAAACTATCAAGTTGTAACTAAAAAACTCAAAAATTAATCCTGATTTAAAATGTTGGTTTCAAAATTGCAAGTAGTTTCCATTTTAAAACGTTTTTCATGTCCCGGAATCTCTTACAAAATGATGATACGTTGTTTGGGATTTTAAGTGGCGGTGTACACAAAAAAAAAAAAAAAAAAAAAATTGTGATATTAATTAAAAATTAATTAAATTTGCACCAGTAAACAAATTAATAGTATCAATTAAATATTATTTGATTTTAACAACAATTTCTGCAGTAATATTTTTGATATAAGTAAATGTTTTATTTACATGATAACATTAATGATTAATGGTTTAATTGAAAAAAATAAGCGAAAATTTTTTCTGTGTATTAACTTTTTTTTTAATTTCAAATTATGAATTAATATTAAATTGTTTAAATAAATATTGTTTATATATAAACGAGTACATGGCTAATTTGGTTATTTTTTTTAAACTTATTTAGGAATCAAGGTTAAAGTTTGTCTTTTAAAATTATAAGCCTTAAGGTTCAGACTGATGAAATATTTGAAAGCAAACATCAAATATTTCATTAACGTAGTCTGAAAACAAAATATTTTTAAGTATCAAATACAATAACAGCTGATTTTGAGCAAATAAAAGTATTTGCCGGCAAACAAATATTTGTCCAATGTGAACATAGTGTGAACACAAAAAATCAAATATTTTAGTAAGTTTTGAGCAAACAGTTATTTGATATTACAAAAAAATTGTAAGAGCAAACAACGACAAATAATTTTAGCCATGCTCCGTATAGAAGCAATTTTTACTGTAAGTTTTCGGATTCTTTACAAATTTAAAGATTTTTTATAATTATTAGACTTTGCTATCGCGCCGCTATTAGCAAATTTTTGCGAATCACCGCTAATTTAGAAATTTTTATAGAATTTTTGCCATTCCTTATAGTTTTAGGCACATTTACTAAATATTATGGCTTGTTTGAAATATTAAAATGGTGCGAATTTTCGCTATTTTTGCAACATTTTTTTTTTGTTTTTCCCCTACATTTTGTTTTTTAACCGATTTATTAATTTCAAATATATTTAATTAAATTTTACCCAGTGGATTCCATTTTTTTCTTTTACATTCTCCTGTTCTAACCATAATCCACAGAATAAAATAAATAAATAAGCTTTTGCGCTCATTTTTACTATTTGAGAAATATATTTTTATTTTTGAACACTTTCATTAAATAATTATTTGATGCAAATATTTCTTTTAGTCTGAACGCATGGCAAACATGAATTAATTTATTTTATTTAACACTGTTTGCCAACTGTTTCATCAAACAAAAATTGTCAAATATTTGAGCTTAGTTTGAACATTAAACAAAATATTTTTTTGTTTCACACAGTTTGAAGCAAATATCAGAACAAATATTTTCGTCAAATATTTCATTAGTTCAGACTTTAAATATATAATTTTTTATACCGACATAAGCTGCAAGCAATTTATTTACAAGATGCCATCACGAAAACATTTAGCAGAGACAAATCGGCGTGTCGAATTTATCTTGACGTATATCATAAGAAACTATTTTGGGAAATTGAATCTTTACAAAAGCTTTGTGTTAAGCGTATAGCTGTTTTATTTAATACGATTTCAAACTACAAGGCGTGAGGGTCTTTTTGGTATTTTTTAAAACAACTTAAAACATCAACTTTGGCAAAACAGGAAACGGACTTTGTAATATACTTAGGCACGACGAAATGAAAAGTTGGCGTGACTCAAAATATATTTCTATCGAAAGAACGGTATTTATATAATATATATAACTTCCTGTTCTTATCGCACCATGGTGAAGGGTATATAAGATTCGGCATCGCCGAATATAGCACTCTTACTTGTTTTTATTAAACAACATTTATCAATATACATTACTTAACGTTATTATTAATATAATTGAAAATAAAAAAAGAGAACCGAAAGTTTTTGTTTGTTTTTTTTTTTTCTTTAATAAAGATTTTCCTTGTTATTGGGTAATTCTTTGTTGAAGACAGAAAGTTTAAATAAAACATAAAAAATTGCAATCAAGGCGACAGACAGTACCTACTTGCTTTGTTGTTTTCATAAATGGAGGGTGCAATAGCACGCGCCAGTCTATCGTATATATCTGGTTTTTGTGACAATTCCACACGCTCAGGAGGAAAAATGTGATCTTTGCTAAAAATCAATAATTTTTACAAAATTAAAGGTTTATAAGAAATAATTTGTCCACCTTGCGGAAGTGGACAACGTCAACATGAGTTTTATAGCTCTTAACGCTGGATGAACGACGACTATTTTTCATTGGCGTAGCGGGGTAAATACTAGTCACAGTAACACGATCACCTGGCTGAACTTTGTCTACAAAGTCATTGTGCGCATATAATAGAACATTGTAAGGCGTTTGAACAGCCGCCATATCATCCGGTGACTTGCAATTTTACCAATTGTTTGTCCGTAAATCCCGAGCGATTGTGCACCAAACGAAAGCAATGATTTGTATTGCAATTTGTACATAACGTGGGCTGTACAATGCGGCCGCGGTCAACCTCCACGGTTGTAACAAAATCACAAATACATAATGCATTTAAATAACCATTCTCGCATCTCTGGAATTACATTAGATGTACGAATCACCATGCCACTAATACTAATCAGTTGGTCCATATCCTCTGGATTATGCGAACGCATATTTCGAGTTTTATCTGCATTAAAAGGTCGAACTTGAATTTGGTGTTAGTCTTTTGACCTTTTGAGTTTATGCCGCCATTAGTTCTTGCTGGACTTATGCGTGTTGCCAGACTAGAGAATGTTTTGAGTGCTGCCAAGTTTAAAGTAGTACTAAAAACATAGGCATGTTTCACTTAATGTTTCATCATGTTTGGTAATGTTTCTTATTAAAATTCATTTTAAATTTTAAGTTTTTCAAATATCAAAATAAAAGAAAGAAAATGGGAAAATGATGAAAACTACAAATAATAAAGAATGATTATAAAAATATAAAATTTCATAAATATAAAAAATGAGTATACAGTATACATATTTGTTTTGTAGTGGTATATTCGAAAAACACCCAATACTGAAGTTTCATTTTTGACTTCATCGTGTGGAGGAAAACTAAAACATAAGCAATAACACGCGTTTCAACTTCGTCTGTGAGAGCATACAATTTGATGTGGTAATTTACAATTAATTTAATTATAATTTTTATTCAATATGTGTAAAAGTAAACAAAACCCCAAGGGAATAATTTTTTTTACAACTTTTTTTTGTATTAAGAAAGCTATAATTAAAACTGCTGGCTTTCTCTATTACGATTTTAATAATCTTTAAATTTTGAGTTCAACAAAGCTTTCAATGTTTCCTAAAGTTCGATGCACTCTATAAAAAAATTGTACTTCTGCTAACTTTTCTTTTGCAGAAATTTAACTACATACATACATATAAATTTGTATTGTCAATGAAAACTTTTGGCAAATTTTATATGAAAATAAGCTTTCTGTATGAGAATTTTAATTAATATTAATATTTTTTTTTTGTTTCAATGTAAATTCACAAACGAAACATTTTTTTTTTACTTTCAAAAACAGGCACTGTCTTTTAATTGAAATTTTGTATGCGAACATAAACGTCCAAGTTTGTAAAATTTAGCGTTATTATATATTAAACCTCTTTTTATAAAATTCCTTTAAAGGACCTTATATAAACCTGAGCTTTTTTTTAGTGAAGAAAAGTATAGTTACACCTGAACTTAAAATAGGTTATAGCCACGTATTATTGTGGTAAACAAGTTTATTTTTAGGGCCCTAATCATCTAAAACGCAATGCAACGCCAAAGAATTACACTGAAACCACAAACAACGTCATAAATATTTTGTAATTTTGTTGTTGCTTTCTACAGATATTAACTAAAACTAAAATATATTTTATTTATCCTTTATTTATTAAATTGTTGTCTATTTTATTTCATGCTTGAGGTTCACTTTTTCATAACAAAAATTATAAAAATACAACTACAAAATATTTTTAATATAATGAAAAAAAAAACAATAAAACGATTTTACAATCCAAATATTTTATAACAAATAATCTAAGCTTAAAAATTAGTTTAATTTCCTTACCTGTTTTTGTAAACTAAAGTACAATACACAATTTAATATTAAAAAAAGCATTTTTTGTGTTTAATAAAAATAAACTTTCCATCCCTGAATAACTTTATTTTATTTGGTAGCACTGCAAATTTCAGTCTGTAACAGTGATGGAAACTCAGAACTATGGTACTATTTTCAGTACTTTTTCTTTTCATATGTACCACAGTACCCCCGCATCAGTTTTAGAACTCTTATTTATTTATGCTTGTAAAGAAATCCAAGGTGACTTTTTTTAAAAATTGACAACATATTCGACTTGCCAATAACATACAGGATAACATACAATTTATTGTTCTTTTTCGTTTCATGTTTATTCGCAAAAATATTGATATTTTTCAAGCACAAATGTCATTTAAAATGCGTTTCGACTACATAGTTTCGATAAGTGTATAACACAGTATGTATTCACTATTTTTACTCACCAATAGTTTACAAACATATTTTGAACACCACTAGAAAATATGTAAAATAAAGTTTTCGCTCGGAAAATGAGAACGAAAATAAAACGATGCATTGAATTTTTGCAAAAAATGGAGGCTACTTAAATCAGTAAACATTTATACATTTCTAGAAAGTATATGCACTTACATATACACAGAGAAAAAATACCAATGTCAAATTACCCAGGCGCAATGCTGATTGAAATTCATAGTAAATTTCTACTAAAGTACGGACTTTATTTAAAATGATCATTGCTTCATATTAATTTTAAATGTATAATGTTAAAATAACATTTTTCAATATGGAATCCATAAAATCCCGTTTTACGTGTTTTGTGTGAAAACAAACACAACACTACAGGAAGAAAAACAAGAATTTTTTATTTTCATATTTAAAAAGAAGAAAAATTCCCGTATTCGTTTTCTTTTCGTTATAATTATTTAGTTAAATACATCCAATTTTCGAAGTAGAATGATGACGATATCATATCGGGCCTTTTCTGCTGGTGTCTTTTAACTATGAGTGTTTCTGTAAACATCGGGGAAAACAACAAAGTGCAACAGGAAAATAAATAAGAATATTCTTTCTCTCTGCCTAGTTCAGGGGAAATTGTTCACAATCATTCTAAAATAAAAACATATGTTGTATTCTTCTCACTGTTATTTCACACTTAAAATGAATTGATTCGACTTTATTTTCACGTTGTTTCAACTTGAAATAACTTTAAGCCAACGTGATTCGTAGTGTTATTTCAATATCAATGTCTTTTTGCTCTAACTTTGCTGGAATGAATTAAGGTTATTTTAATAGAAAAAATGTTGCTTGCAAGTTATTCATGTAAATCATGTAAGATTAACATGGAGTAACTATTAAGTGAAATCACTGCCGAAAAAATGTACAATCAACCTCGTTTTCGACGATTTTACATTGATTTTTCCTTTCGGCGCAGTAAACTTTTTTCCGAGAGTAGGGTTTATATGGGACCTAGTGTAAATTATGGACCGATCTTAAAAAATTTTACAAATGTTATTTCTGGTCCTATGAAACTGTGACGTACCAAATTTTAGTATGATACTATTTATAACTGTTTTAGGCGTACAAAACTGTTTCCGGGAGTGGGGTTTTAATGGGGCCTAGTGTAAATTATGGACCGATCTTAAAAAAAAATTTACAGTCTTCTAGTCCATAAAAGTGAAGTACCAAATTTTATTATTTTAGTTAAGTTTAATTTTAGTGTAGCCAAGTTTAAAATGGTACTAAATTTTGTTTTTTGGTATCAGCGTTGCCAGAGTCTTTAGTCAGAAAATCATCAATTGCAGAAAATTTCACAAATAGTAAAATGAAATTTCGTATGAAAATTAATAATTCTTATGTTAAGAAACATCTTACCTGTCTTGTTAAAAAATAGAATATTCAAGGAATACATATTAGAAATGCCCTTATCATGGTTGTTGTAAATATTATTTGCCCTTTGATATTATCTTATAAAAGTACAATGAAATTTTACTTTGTATATAATAATTTAATAGTGTAAATGTTTGAAAAAATAGTTAGCTCTAAACTGCTGAAAAAATAATTATTTTAAAGCTTCAACTTTTCTTACACTATAAAAAATAAAATTATTTAAGAATGTTGTACATCATAGAAATAAATCGTTTAAATTTTGCATATATCAGCGGTTTGCATGCACCCTAAATTTTAAATTTAATCTAAACTACCTGTGCTTCATATTTATGTGTATCAGATGCTTTACCGAAATTTAGTCATATACATATATATATATATAGATACATTTATATATACATAATAAATATATGTCTAATAAACTATTAATTTATTAATTATTAAATAATTTATATTATACACTTATTTATATATCATATATATATTTAATAAAAATTAATATATCTCCATTTCTACATAATTATTATATAAATCATGACTAGTAAAACTTTAATTTAGTATCTCCTCTATTGGATTTGTTTTTTTTTTTGATCTGGATTAATAGATACCTATTGATAAAATGTTTGCACAATCACTTGATTGCACAATCATGATGGTGTTGTATATGGGCCCTATTACCCACACACGAGGCAACATTTGGCGAAACATGGGCATGTTTCACTAAATGTTGCTACGTATGTGGGGATGTTTCTGGTTGAAATTCTGGTTACCTTTTTGGCTTCTTAAATATCAAAAATTTTTGATATTTTATGGGACATAAAATATGATAGGCATACAAAGAAAATAAATAAATTTTTCTTTTATGTTTTGTAGTTGTATATTCAAAAAACACGCAATACTGATGTTTCGTTTTTAGTGTCATCGTCTGTGGTAAAAACTAAAACATAAGTAAGAACACGTGTTTCGACAAATGTTGCATCGTCTGTGGGTAACTTAAAGATTACCAATTTTGGTTTACTTGAGGGTTACACGATCAAGCTTAGTTTATCAAGTTTTAATACATTCAAACTTTTTTACTAATACACTCATACTTTTAAAAATTGAAGCGAACTTGTCTTTAAAATTCTCTTTGTGAGTGTATAAATTTACGTTCAAGAAACCAGCTGATTACAAGTTTGGTGAGAAAATTTTTCGTTTTTCTTTATAAATTGTTCTCTTAATGACATCTTGAAAGTAAATTGCTTCAAAATTGCGTGCAGCCTACGTCACAGCTTCCAATTTTTGGAAATTTTGACAAACTGGGTCACTTTTTATAAAAAAATCAAAAATATAGAAATTTTAATTCAGCCCATGGAACGGCATTATCAACACATTTTAGAGATTTTAATCATTATCCTGATTTTGAGAACACATATATTTTTAACATAGAAAATTTTAAGAAACGTAGATATATGCTAGAAATGTTAGAGATTAATAATGTTCCATATGAGAAAAGAAATTTTAAGAAAGACTCTGAGGGATTAGCTCAGATTTATGGACATTTATTGAATAAAAATAAATAGATTGATGGAAGGGAAAACTATAAATAGGTATTTGTCTTTGATTATTTATAAAATTTAGTTCACATGGCATAGCACAGATTGAAAATATATATTAAATAAAAATAAATAGATTGACGGAAAGGGAAATTAAAATAGATTAGGTTTTGAATATTTTTAAAATTTGTTTGCTTTTCTCTTATTTTTAAGTTTGTTAATTGAAATTTTAAATTTATTTTTCCATTTATTGTCGAAAACAATTTTGTAATTTTATATTATTTAAAAAGATTTCCTGAAGAAGATTTCCAATGGAAATCGAAATATTGAAAAATAAATAATATTTTAATTGATTTTTTATAAAAAAGTGACCTAAAGCTTGAAAAAATATATGAAAATATAATACTTATCTGTTTTTGTAAACTAAAGTAAAATACACAATTTCATATTAAAAAAAAAGCATTTTTGTGTTCAATTAAAATAAACTTTCCATCCCTGAATAACTTTATTTCATTTGGTAACACTGCAAATTTCAGTCTGTAAAGCAAAATAAAAACACTCATTTCTGTCTGCAACATTTCTCAGAGATTTACAAATTGCTCTCTTTGAATTGAGTGAAAAAAAAAGTTTGTCAGCAAAATTTTGACCCGCGAGAAAATAACAAACTTTAGCTCAAGGCGAATTGACTAGAAGGTGGGGTCAAGTCAGCATTTGGTTATTTTTTTCGGTGGTCGATTTGTCATAGTTTGTATACGAACTAGTTTTTTTTATGTAAACAAACATTTTTTTTACTAGCAATATTTTTGACAGATGGACCACAGAAACAGTGTTGTTGTAGAGTTGACCTCACCTTCTAGTGAATTCGCCTTGCTTTAGCTGACAAACTTTTTTTTTCACTCAATTCAAAGAGAGCAATTTGTAAATCTCTGAGAAATGTTGCAGACAGAAATGAGTGTTTTTATTTTGCTTTACAGACTGAAATTTGCAGTGTTACCAAATGAAATAAAGTTATTCAGGGATGGAAAGTTTATTTTAATTGAACACAAAAATGCTTTTTTTTTAATAAGAAATTGTGTATTTTACTTTAGTTTACAAAAACAGATAAGTATTATATTTTCATATACTTTTTCAAGCTTTAGGTCACTTTTTTATAAAAAATCAATTAAAATATTATTTATTTTTCAATATTTCGATTTCCATTGGAAATCTTCTTCAGGAAATCTTTTTAAATAATATAAAATTACAAAATTGTTTTCGACAATAAATGGAAAAATAAATTTAAAATTTCAATTAACAAACTTAAAAATAAGAGAAAAGCAAACAAATTTTAAAAATATTCAAAACCTAATCTATTTTAATTTCCCTTTCCGTCAATCTATTTATTTTTATTTAATATATATTTTCAATCTGTGCTATGCCATGTGAACTAAATTTTATAAATAATCAAAGACAAATACCTATTTATAGTTTTCCCTTCCATCAATCTATTTATTTTTATTCAATAAATGTCCATAAATCTGAGCTAATCCCTCAGAGTCTTTCTTAAAATTTCTTTTCTCATATGGAACATTATTAATCTCTAACATTTCTAGCATATATCTACGTTTCTTAAAATTTTCTATGTTAAAAATATATGTGTTCTCAAAATCAGGATAATGATTAAAATCTCTAAAATGTGTTGATAATGCCGTTCCATGGGCTGAATTAAAATTTCTATATTTTTGATTTTTTTATAAAAAGTGACCCAGTTTGTCAAAATTTCCAAAAATTGGAAGCTGTGACGTAGGCTGCACGCAATTTTGAAGCAATTTACTTTCAAGATGTCATTAAGAGAACAATTTATAAAGAAAAACGAAAAATTTTCTCACCAAACTTGTAATCAGCTGGTTTCTTGAACGTAAATTTATACACTCACAAAGAGAATTTTAAAGACAAGTTCGCTTCAATTTTTAAAAGTATGAGTGTATTAGGAAAAAAGTTTGAATGTATTAAAACTTGATAAACAAAGCTTGATCGTGTAACCCTCAAGTAAACCAAAATTGGTAATCTTTAAGTTACCCACAGACGATGCAACATTTGTCGAAACACGTGTTCTTACTTATGTTTTAGTTTTTACCACAGACGATGACACTAAAAACGAAACATCAGTATTGCGTGTTTTTTGAATATACAACTACAAAACATAAAAGAAAAATTTATTTATTTTCTTTGTATGCCTATCATATTTTATGTCCCATAAAATATCAAAAATTTTTGATATTTAAGAAGCCAAAAAGGTAACCAGAATTTCAACCAGAAACATCCCCACATACGTAGCAACATTTAGTGAAACATGCCCATGTTTCGCCAAATGTTGCCTCGTGTGTGGGTAATAGGGCCCATATACAACACCATCATGATTGTGCAATCAAGTGATTGTGCAAACATTTTATCAATAGGTATCTATTAATCCAGATCAAAAAAAAAAAACAAATCCAATAGAGGAGATACTAAATTAAAGTTTTACTAGTCATGATTTATATAATAATTATGTAGAAATGGAGATATATTAATTTTTATTAAATATATATATGATATATAAATAAGTGTATAATATAAATTATTTAATAATTAATAAATTAATAGTTTATTAGACATATATTTATTATGTATATATAAATGTATCTATATATATATATGTATATGACTAAATTTCGGTAAAGCATCTGATACACATAAATATGAAGCACAGGTAGTTTAGATTAAATTTAAAATTTAGGGTGCATGCAAACCGCTGATATATGCAAAATTTAAACGATTTATTTCTATGATGTACAACATTCTTAAATAATTTTATTTTTTATAGTGTAAGAAAAGTTGAAGCTTTAAAATAATTATTTTTTCAGCAGTTTAGAGCTAACTATTTTTTCAAACATTTACACTATTAAATTATTATATACAAAGTAAAATTTCATTGTACTTTTATAAGATAATATCAAAGGGCAAATAATATTTACAACAACCATGATAAGGGCATTTCTAATATGTATTCCTTGAATATTCTATTTTTTAACAAGACAGGTAAGATGTTTCTTAACATAAGAATTATTAATTTTCATACGAAATTTCATTTTACTATTTGTGAAATTTTCTGCAATTGATGATTTTCTGACAAAAGACTCTGGCAACGCTGATACCAAAAAACAAAATTTAGTACCGTTTTAAACTTGGCTACACTAAAATTAAACTTAACTAAAATAATAAAATTTGGTACTTCACTTTTATGGACTAGAAGACTGTAAATTTTTTTTTAAGATCGGTCCATAATTTACACTAGGCCCCATTAAAACCCCACTCTCGGAAACAGTTTTGTACTCCTAAAACAGTTATAAATAGTATCATACTAAAATTTGGTACGTCACAGTTTCATAGGACCAGAAATAACATTTGTAAAATTTTTTAAGATCGGTCCATAATTTACACTAGGTCCCATATAAACCCTACTCTCGGAAAAAAGTTTACTGCGCCGAAAGGAAAAATCAATGTAAAATCGTCGAAAACGAGGTTGATTGTACATTTTTTCGGCAGTGATTTCACTTAATAGTTACTCCATGTTAATCTTACATGATTTACATGAATAACTTGCAAGCAACATTTTTTCTATTAAAATAACCTTAATTCATTCCAGCAAAGTTAGAGCAAAAAGACATTGATATTGAAATAACACTACGAATCACGTTGGCTTAAAGTTATTTCAAGTTGAAACAACGTGAAAATAAAGTCGAATCCATTCATTTTAAGTGTGAAATAACAGTGAGAAGAATACAACATATGTTTTTATTTTAGAATGATTGTGAACAATTTCCCCTGAACTAGGCAGAGAGAAAGAATATTCTTATTTATTTTCCTGTTGCACTTTGTTGTTTTCCCCGATGTTTACAGAAACACTCATAGTTAAAAGACACCAGCAGAAAAGGCCCGATATGATATCGTCATCATTCTACTTCGAAAATTGGATGTATTTAACTAAATAATTATAACGAAAAGAAAACGAATACGGGAATTTTTCTTCTTTTTAAATATGAAAATAAAAAATTCTTGTTTTTCTTCCTGTAGTGTTGTGTTTGTTTTCACACAAAACACGTAAAACGGGATTTTATGGATTCCATATTGAAAAATGTTATTTTAACATTATACATTTAAAATTAATATGAAGCAATGATCATTTTAAATAAAGTCCGTACTTAAGTAGAAATTTACTATGAATTTCAATCAGCATTGCGCCTGGGTAATTTGACATTGGTATTTTTTCTCTGTGTATATGTAAGTGCATATACTTTCTAGAAATGTATAAATGTTTACTGATTTAAGTAGCCTCCATTTTTTGCAAAAATTCAATGCATCGTTTTATTTTCGTTCTCATTTTCCGAGCGAAAACTTTATTTTACATATTTTCTAGTGGTGTTCAAAATATGTTTGTAAACTATTGGTGAGTAAAAATAGTGAATACATACTGTGTTATACACTTATCGAAACTATGTAGTCGAAACGCATTTTAAATGACATTTGTGCTTGAAAAATATCAATATTTTTGCGAATAAACATGAAACGAAAAAGAACAATAAATTGTATGTTATCCTGTATGTTATTGGCAAGTCGAATATGTTGTCAATTTTTAAAAAAAGTCACCTTGGATTTCTTTACAAGCATAAATAAATAAGAGTTCTAAAACTGATGCGGGGGTACTGTGGTACATATGAAAAGAAAAAGTACTGAAAATAGTACCATAGTTCTGAGTTTCCATCACTGTTACAGACTGAAATTTGCAGTGCTACCAAATAAAATAAAGTTATTCAGGGATGGAAAGTTTATTTTTATTAAACACAAAAAATGCTTTTTTTTAATATTAAATTGTGTATTGTACTTTAGTTTACAAAAACAGGTAAGGAAATTAAACTAATTTTTAAGCTTAGATTATTTGTTATAAAATATTTGGATTGTAAAATCGTTTTATTGTTTTTTTTTCATTATATTAAAAATATTTTGTAGTTGTATTTTTATAATTTTTGTTATGAAAAAGTGAACCTCAAGCATGAAATAAAATAGACAACAATTTAATAAATAAAGGATAAATAAAATATATTTTAGTTTTAGTTAATATCTGTAGAAAGCAACAACAAAATTACAAAATATTTATGATGTTGTTTGTGGTTTCAGTGTAATTCTTTGGCGTTGCATTGCGTTTTAGATGATTAGGGCCCTAAAAATAAACTTGTTTACCACAATAATACGTGGCTATAACCTATTTTAAGTTCAGGTGTAACTATACTTTTCTTCACTAAAAAAAAGCTCAGGTTTATATAAGGTCCTTTAAAGGAATTTTATAAAAAGAGGTTTAATATATAATAACGCTAAATTTTACAAACTTGGACGTTTATGTTCGCATACAAAATTTCAATTAAAAGACAGTGCCTGTTTTTGAAAGTAAAAAAAAATGTTTCGTTTGTGAATTTACATTGAAACAAAAAAAAAATTTTAATATTAATTAAAATTCTCTTACAGAAAGCTTATTTTCATATTAAATTTGCCAAAAGTTTTCATTGACAATACAAATTTATATGTATGTATGTAGTTAAATTTCTGCAAAAGAAAAGTTAGCAGAAGTACAATTTTTTTATAGAGTGCATCGAACTTTAGGAAACATTGAAAGCTTTGTTGAACTCAAAATTTAAAGATTATTAAAATCGTAATAGAGAAAGCCTGCAGTTTTAATTATAGCTTTCTTAATACAAAAAAAAGTTGTAAAAAAAATTATTCCCTTGGGGTTTTGTTTACTTTTACACATATTGAATAAAAATTATAATTAAATTAATTGTAAATTACCACATCAAATTGTATGCTCTCACAGACGAAGTTGAAACGCGTGTTATTGCTTATGTTTTAGTTTTCCTCCACACGATGAAGTCAAAAATGAAACTTCAGTATTGGGTGTTTTTCGAATATACCACTACAAAACAAATATGTATACTGTATACTCATTTTTTATATTTATGAAATTTTATATTTTTATAATCATTCTTTATTATTTGAAGTTTTCATCATTTTCCCATTTTCTTTCTTTTATTTTGATATTTGAAAAACTTAAAATTTAAAATGAATTTTAATAAGAAACATTACCAAACATGATGAAACATTAAGTGAAACATGCCTATGTTTTTAGTACTACTTTAAACTTGGCAGCACTCAAAACATTCTCTAGTCTGGCAACACGCATAAGTCCAGCAAGAACTAATGGCGGCATAAACTCAAAAGGTCAAAAGACTAACACCAAATTCAAGTTCGACCTTTTAATGCAGATAAAACTCGAAATATGCGTTCGCATAATCCAGAGGATATGGACCAACTGATTAGTATTAGTGGCATGGTGATTCGTACATCTAATGTAATTCCAGAGATGCGAGAATGGTTATTTAAATGCATTATTTGTGATTTTGTTACAACCGTGGAGGTTGACCGCGGCCGCATTGTACAGCCCACGTTATGTACAAATTGCAATACAAATCATTGCTTTCGTTTGGTGCACAATCGCTCGGGATTTACGGACAAACAATTGGTAAAATTGCAAGTCACCGGATGATATGGCGGCTGTTCAAACGCCTTACAATGTTCTATTATATGCGCACAATGACTTTGTAGACAAAGTTCAGCCAGGTGATCGTGTTACTGTGACTAGCAACATTTCTCAGAGATTTACAAATGGCTCTCTTTGAATTGAGTGAAAAAAAAAGTTTGTCAGCTAAAGTTTGTTATTTTCTCGCGGGTCAAAATTTTGCTGACAAACTTTTTTTTTCACTCAATTCAAAGAGAGCAATTTGTAAATCTCTGAGAAATGTTGCAGACAGAAATTAGTGTTTTTATTTTGCTTCAGGAAATATTTTTAAATAATATAAAATTACAAAATTGTTTTTGACAATTAATGGAAAAATAAATTTAAAATTTAAATTTACAAACTTAAAATAAAAAGAGTAAACCAAACAAATTTCAAAAATATTCAAAACCTAAAATCTATTTTAATTTCCCTTTCCGTCAATCTATTTAGTTTTATTTAATACTAGCTTAACCCGGTGCGCTTCGTATCACTGACCCCGCACATTTTTATATTGAAATTTATAGTTTACTATAATAGTAGCTTTAACCACGTTTGAAGACTCTCCCTTTAATAGTTCTTCAGTTGAGCGATATTTAATGTATGCATCCTATGGGAGGTATTTCCCCCCCTGCGCCTACCCGCTTTATTTTTATTTTCAAAAGTGTAGTATATTATAAGAGTGACTTTTAGAAAGTTTGAACATTCTCACTATTACAGTTCTTAAGATATGCGATGTTAAACATTGGCGTCCTATGGGGTATTCCTATACCCCCGCTGCTATTTTATTTCAATTCAGAAAACAGTTGATTACAAGTTTGGTGAGAAAATTTTTCGTTTGTCTTTATAAATTGTTCTCTTTATGACATCGTGAAAGTAAATTGCGTGCAGCCTACGTCACAGCTTCCAATTTTTGGAAATTTTGACAAACTATATGTAAAAGACTATGAAGAACAACTTGATCGTGTGGCTGCAGTGTTACCATAAAAAACAAATTAAAATTAAAAAGTATTCAGCTGAAACTACAAACAAAATATTTGCAATTAAAATAGCAATAAATAAGTAAGTGGAACATTTATTGTATTAACTAACAAAAAATTCAATAAAGGTTATGGCAGATCCCCGCGTCAAGCAGTTATCAATTAAAACGGGTGTTGTTACGTTTGACCAAGAAAAAACCGTGTACGAAAAGGAAGTTTTGACTGAAAAGAAACGTTTGGATAAATTTAAGAATGAGGCAGCAGATGAACATGTTTTAAAGAAACAAGAAGAAGTGATAAAATAATGTCTTATGATGCTGACAGATTCCACGAGAAGGTTAATTTTGAATTGAGCCATTCTTTAGTCATCATATTTTTTATTTATTATATACAGACTACAAAAGGAGCTAGAAATATTGGAAAAGTTTTTAGAGGACGAAAAGGATTTACAAAAATCAAAAGAATACGAAGCAGCAACACTTTTCGCTAATGAAGCCAAGGAAGTGTTAGCTAAATCAACTTGAGTTTAGTATAAACGTACTTATGCACTAATTTTTAATTAAAGTAAGGAATTAATATTTTAATGGTTTAATTTTAAATGCACACGTATTAATAATTTAAAATGAGTTGTGCGGTTAGAAATCTGTCTCATGTTACATTTAAAATTAAACAAATTAGTAATAACCTTCAGCAGTTGGAAAACTATAATGGTCACGAAAAAGATTTAGATATAATTAAACTTGACACAGCAATCAATAAGCCAATTAGAAAAACTACCTTTGGAACGATTTAAATATAAGCAAAATCAACGGCGGAGAAACAGGAGTTACAAATTACAGAAACTTCAAAACCAAGTTAACGTTAGAGTAATAAAACAAAATCAGTCTGAAACCTTTTCGGACATTCTCACCTCGATTTCGAGAAAGCAAAACCACAAATCAGAGAAACAAATAAGAAGTGTTAAAGAGTGTAAACGCTTTCTACAAACTTTGAGTTGAAACAATTGCATTTACTACGTGGCCAGAATTCGTCAGAAACTTATAAATTTTCATTGAAATTGTAACAATTAAAATGTATATGGAATAGCTTACTGCAAGATAAATTACAAGAACAAACCTCACCGGAGGTGATAATTCAACAACAATGGAATGAAGTATTATTTGGTCCACCGGAAAAAACTTATATCTAAGATAAGCCAGATTTGAATGATTTTTTAAGAAAAAGGTATAAACTACAATTATTATAAAATAATTGTCAAGCAAACAATTATTTAAATTTCTTTCAGGCACGTTTGGGATTCCTTCATTGACGACAAATTTTTTAAAACTAAACAAGAATTTTTATATACATATATTTTACAGTGTGACATTAAAAAAAAAACAATATTGTTGAGTAAGTAGATAATTTTATAAGTTTCAACCCAGCTAGCATTTTTTGAAATTTTTAATCATACTCGAGTCTTTTTTGACTCTTCAGCACGATTAAAAAAGCAGAATACGCGCTCATTTTCTGATCATAAATGATAATTGGTGAGTCATTTATGATTCGTTATATTTTTTTATTAGTTTATTCATATTAGATTTTATTTCTAATGGTATTTTTTATCATTTTCAAATAATTTTCTTTATCAGTCTTATTAACCTAATTTATGGAGGTTTTCGCCTCATTTATTATACATATTTCTAATCGCTTATGAGTAATTTTTTAATCATTTATCAGGGGGGCTACTCTTTTGCGCTGCGAAAGAAAATGGTAGCAAATCTCGCGATTGGTACTCTAATCTTTTTGCGCATTTGCCTTTCGCATCTCTCGATTTTTATTTTCGCAAATTACTATTTATTTTATTTAAATTTTCCAATTTCAAATATTTTAGCATTTCATTGCCGTCAATCTGAGCCATCTTTTATTTTTATTACCAGTATTGCTTCATTTTAAAAAAATTTTGTGAAAGTGACATGTTGGCATTTAGCTTTCGCATCGAAATTGTTTTTGAATCGCAATTGAGAGTAGCCTCCAGTAGTTTTTTTTTATATTTTGGAGTATATAGCAATTTATCAGTCTTTCTATTTGTTTAAGCCATTCCTACATCATTTGTGACCGTTTTTCCAGTTATTTTTAAGTAGTATTGGTAATCGTATTTGACTTTCCAGTTGCTTTTCTTAAAGATTCCTTAATAAAAACAAAACATGAAATTAATTTTTATATGTATGTATGTACATTTAATTGCATTAAAAACAAGAAATTAATAAAAGAAAAAAAAAAAACACAAAAAGTTAAATAATTTGAAAATCTACACAACATTTAAGTTTATTAAAAGAAAAAAATTAATCCAAGAAAAAGAAAAAAACACTTATAATAATAATAATAATACAAATACAATAAGAAACTAAAATTATAATAAACATACATACTAATAATATTAAAAAGAATTAAAAATCTAATTGGTTTTTCCTTTTGCCACTTTATCTTTATCATGAACAAAATGCTTTTGTAGAATAAAGTTTACTTCTTTATCGGTGCTTTTATATTTAAGATGACAAATACTTTTAATTGTTATAACAAAGCACTGTTCGACGCTAGGCTTATTGCTGGCCCAACTATGCAAACGAGCTAAATCGTCTGAAAATCATTTCCGAACTTCAGCTCTTAAAATTCGACCGGTCTGGCACAACCGGTTTGTACAATAAATTCGTTCTAAGAATGCAAAAGTTTTTAAAGAAGTTAGTTGAATTGCTTGTTTGTTTTTTATATGTTATATACTAACAATTTTTTTTCAGCTTTTCATGCACATATCTTAAAAAGGAAGTTTTTGCGCGTCTTTAAATTCATTTTCGAACCCTCTAGTTTAACAGCAATTACTTATGTTTATTTTATAAAACACCGCTTACTCTTTCGTCTTTGAACTCAGTAAATTCTTTTTTTTAAGTCACTCATTCTTCAGTCATGAACGAGCGTGAACATTTAAAATTTTTTCTGAAAATTCATCCTCATGAGGGTGAGGAAAAAAAAATATTTTGAATTTCCTCACTCATGAGGAGTGAGCAAAAAAAAAAAATTCATATGTGAGTTTTTCAGATATGAAGGTTAGGTTAGGTTTCATGGGCAGCCATCGAGAGACAGCTCACTTGGGTCCTTTAGCGGTCTCTTTGTGATACCCAGCGCCAATGCCCATCCCGAAGAGCAGTTATTCAGATGGCGTCACTGCAAGGTTGAGCCAATTCGTCTTCCTAATGAAGAGAAGAAGCAATCTTAGTTCTATTTTTGGTAGATCCTCCAAACAGGAAAACACCGGTTTTCCCAGGTATTTTTCCCTAATGCCCCGTAGCCCAGGGCATTGACAGAGAAAGTGAAGCACAGTTTCCTCTTCCTCCTCATCATGACAACTTCTACAGTAGTCATTGAATACCAGACCCATTCTTCTAGCATGAGTCCCAACAGGCCAGTGTCCAGTTATGACCGACACAATGGTCCTGATTTGGTTCCTATTGAACCTAAGTAGAGATTTGGTTCTCCGTTCATCATATCCAGGCCAAAGTGCCCTGGATGTGGAGCAGGTGGACTCACGGGTCCATCCCTCTTGCGCAATTCTATAGTTCTCGCGCCGCATGAGTGACTTACAGTGAGCCATTGGAAGGCCAATGAATTGATCAATGAATGTTTCATCCATACGACCACCTTCCTTGGCCAGCTCATCTGCTACCTGGTTTCCCGTGCAATTTGAGTGCCCTGGTATCCATATAAGCGTTAACTCCGAATGTTCAGCAATCTCATTCAAAGACATCCGACATTCCACAGTCAACCTAGATGGCGTATAGACACCCGCAAGAGAGACAATGGCAGCCTTGCTGTCAGTAAATATACGTATATCTCCCGATACGCGATAATACTTTAGCCAGTTGGCTGCCCGCTTTATAGCCGAGATTTCCGCCTGCAGGACACTACATCCATCCGGCAGACGAAAGGAAACTTCAACGCCAAGTTCCTCTATGTAGAAACCTCCGCCAACTCTTTCCCCCCTTCCTTGAACGATCAGTGTATACCCCCAGGGCTGGTTCATGGAAGGTGCCCATAACCGACAGCGCACTTTCGTGCGCTATATGTGTCGCATACCTCGCACCAAAGAAAGGCTCCGGTATGCAGTAGTCCACTCCTTCAGGGAGAATCGAGTATCCCATTATACTGGAGTGTCCATAATCACGGTTCGACCAGCTGTGTGCCGCGTTCAACCGTATCGCCGAACAAAGAGCCATATGTCTGGCCGTGATATCCACCGGCAGCCAGTTTAGCATAGTAAACAGCGCCCTGGTGGGAGTGGAGCGCATTGATCCTGTGATCATCAATGCGACCACTCTGTGAACCTTCTCTAGCATCGCACGGTACCTGCCCTTATCCAGCGCAGTCCACCATACGACAACACCGTAATAAATAGTCGGCTTTACTACAGCCTCAAAGATCCAATTGACACACCTCAGGCCCATGCCCCAGTTCTTGCCGATTGCACCTCTTATATAGCAACAATTGCCTTTTCCATCCTCGTCTGGATGTTCAGCCCCCACTACAGTTTACTGTCCAGGATTACGCCCAGATATTTGGCGCTGTAAGAGTACTTAAGTTCAGTTCCATTTAGCCTCGGAAGTCTCATGACCTCAGTCCTATACTTCCTCGTGAAGAGTACCAGTTCCGTCTTAGACGGATTAACACCCAAACCGCATGATACACTCCAGGTGCTAAGTACCCTTAATGCAGCCTCCATACACTGAGACATTATGTTCAAATGTTTCCCCGTGATGGCCACTGTAACATCGTCTGCGTACGCCACAGTTTTAATCCTCATGTCGTCCATTTTCGTCAACATGGTGTTCATAGTCAGGTTCCACAATAGTGGGGATAGTACTCCACCTTGGGGTTGTTAACCAGTCTCTGAACGCTGGTCGCACCTATCGTGGAACAGATGACCCTATTCCTGAGTAGATTATCCACAAATCTACATATGCCGTCATCAACCTCCAGACTCCTCATAGATGCAACAATAGAATCCGGGTTGACATTGTTAAAGGCCCCTTCAATGTCGAGGAAGGCCACCAGAGCACACTCCTTAAATTCGAGTGATCTCTCAATAGTTCCAACTAATGAGTGAAGAGCCGTCTCAACAGACCTACCCTTTGTGTAGGCATGCTGAGAGGTGGAGAGTAAACACTTGGGGATGGTCATCCTCAAGTGAATGTCGATAACTCTTTCAAGAGTCTTGAGAAGAAAGGATGCAAGACTAATCGGTCTGTAATCCTTCGCTTCGGTGTGCGAAGTCTTCCCTCCCTTGGGGATGAAGACCACTCTACACAAGGTCCAGCTCATAGGTACATACGAAAGTCTAACGCATCCCCTATATATAGCCATCAGCCAGGGTATAATCACAGTCGAATTCCTCTGCAAGTCCGCCGGACTTATACCATCCATACCCGGAGATTTGTACGGGTCAAAGCTGTCGACAGCCCACTTAATCCTGTCGTAGGCCATTGGGATGGACAGAGGACCGGGCATCGATTCACAAACCTGATCCCGCAAGCTCCCTTGGGAGTGTTTCCTGACTAGTCGTAGTCCAGCAACCGTCCGATTTACGGATGTAGGTCGGGACAACAGGGCTCGAGGCCATTATCTTACGTAAACGGTTTGTCTCAGAGGATCCTTCCACGCCGCTACAGAAGTTCCTCCAAGCACTCCTTTTCGCCGATCTAACCAAGTTCCTGAATTCAGTGAAGACTTGTACACCGCCCAATTACCATGACGCTTAGCCATATTGAACAACCTACGACAGTCTCTTCTTGCCTGCGCAATATCAGGATCCCACCACGGTGGACGATCCCTGCCCCTATGCAAACTTGGCTTGCACGCCAAGGAAGTCGCTAACTGCAGTGAGTCTGTAAGCAGACCCACTGCCGCATCGATCCCCCTATATCATCAACCCGGGGAGGATCAGATCCCCCAATTCATTCGTTTTCTATTCAACATAACACTCGATCCTACAGATCTAAGTACCAGACTAAATTCCACATATCTATGACCAGAAAGTGAACAATCATTAGAAACCATCCAATTTTCGATCATGTCAATGTGGTCAATGCTACAACAAACGTTGGCTCACGGCCCCTATTTACTATTCCTAAATTATAATTAATAATAAAGAAGAATAGTGACTCACCTCTAACATTCGTGTTCGTGCTACCCCATATAGTGTGGTGCGCATTAGCATCGGCACAGATTATAATAGGTGTTCCAGTGCCTGCTGCCTTCGTTACTGCATCACGGATGAGCCGATTGGGTGGGTCCTGTCCGTGATCATGCGCCATATATCCCGAGACCATCCAGATTATACCGTCCTGTGTCTCGAGAGCAACTGTTGTGGTGTCTTCATCACTGTAATCAGAGAGAATGAAGATATTCAACGAATTTTTAGCTAAGACACAAGATCTTATGTTACCTGTACCTTTCGCAAACAGTAGCTTGTAGCCTTTGAGATTAAGTCCGCAAACCCGATCCTTATGAATCCAGGGTTCTTGGACCATCACGAGCTCCTCCCCTCTTTCTACCACACGGAGAAGCAATGCAGCAGATGCTGCTTTAGAGTGGTGGAGGTTGATTTGCAGGACCTTCACCATTATCCTTATTGGCGACCACTATGATGTTGACGTCCTCCTGGTCTGATTCCAGAAGTACGTCCTCATCAACCATATCACCCAGGTGCCCAAAGACAGACACCAATCCGGAGATAGACTGGGTGTCCTCTTTGTCACCTGAACTTACGGCATCGTCACCCGGCAAGCCCTCTTCAGGCTGCTTGGCCTCACTAACCGAAGGAGCCGGATTGCCCTTGTTATCACTTCGGTAGACACGGAGCAAAACCGTACTAAAACCATAGTAGATCTTACCCTGTCTTTCCCTCAGTGGTTCCAAGGATTGCTGGTTTAACACCACAATCGCCGTCCTCGAGGACCCTTCAGCAGCCGAAACCTTCACAACTTTCCAATCCTGTGTGGGAAGTTGAGGGTTGCAGCACTGAATGATCTTCAAGATCTCCTCAGGTTCCGATGGTTCGGCAGGGATGATGACAATCGATCTAGGTCTCCGTGGTATCACATCAACTAATACCACATCGAGCCTAGCACCTTTCCAGACCTCTCCTAGGATTTGGATGGCCCGCTTCAGAAGCAGCGCTGAGCGCTCATCTGCACAAGCCATCAACTTCACGTGACCCTGGAACCAGCCAGCATCATCGCATTGAGGAGGTCGTCCAGAACACTCCCATTAATTTTTGTTAAACCAGGTCCCACTTAGTATGGGAGATGGCAGCATTATCCACACCTCTATCGATAACAGCCCGTACAAGGTGACCTTTGGCCACCTCGCTGAAAGACTTATTCATCGATTTCGGCGCAATCTTAGGACGTTTCGTCCCTGGTTGCTGTTTCACGGCTGCAGCTTCCTCCTCCGAACGTTGCCGTTTAGGCATTGTCACCTTCGCAGGGACTGAAGGAGTAGCACTTGGCAGCCCAGCTATGTGGGCTCTTGGCCATGCCAGTGAAGCTTTCTGTTCACTGGAAAGCTCTTCAGCTTTTTTGAAGCCTAGAAGCTCAATGAAACGCAAGGCAGCACGCCTTGTGTTGGATGCCCTCTTTGTAAGGTTTTTGTGCCTTGGAGACTTTTTATGGTCGCCGAATTTGGCGTGGGGTGGTGCAACCTTGGGATTGGATGTTTTCATCGCCATCCCTCCTTGCACAATAGGCACATGGGAAACTGCAGTGTTGGACGACTTTGTCATTCCCAACTTAGCAGCACCCGAGGCAGGGGTTTTATCCGTTCCAATGACGGAAAGGGCTGCAGCGGTTTTGGAGGTGCTTGGATTGAAGCACAGAGGCACCCCGCCGCAATTTTTAGAGCAGCCACCTTCTGGTCGAGCTGCCTTACCACTTCCAATCAGCCTAGGCCGATCTTCTTTGGTCGCCGGGACTGTTACAGTCCCTGGCTTTGCCGTATTTCTGTCTATCGTTGTCCTCGGTCTCGCCTGTCCGTCATCATTATCCGTTAATTGTTTTTGTTGTTGTTTGTTGTCTTTTGAGTAGTTCATTAAAAATTTTGGTCCCACGAGTGTAGGGGAGTTGAAAGGTCCGCCACGTCATAGCCACCAATAACGTGGTAAGGGCGTGGTCTATTTGCTGAGGTGCCTAGGTATCAGCAAAGCTCCGTGATAATACAGTCGGTAAACCCTGACTGCAAACCAGACCGATAGGCACGGGTCGCATGACACCTCGGTTTAGGGGTGGATAACCTTTCGTCGTCAAGGCTTTTAGGTTCCGTATCTCAAACCCAGGCGCCGCTTGTGACGTTACCTGTACTTGAAATACAAACCACAGCCTAGACCCAGCCACCACATCGCTGCAAGATCGTTATCCAAGGTGGTGGTTTCAGATATGAAAATTTGAAATAATTCATACTAAAAAAATTCTTCAGCGGGAAAATGAAGTACATAAGATCTTCCAGCCGCAATCCAACTTTATTACTAATTAACAAGGTGTGTAATTGGAGACCGACGCCTTGCCCTCTTGAATCTACTTTCAAGGCTTCTGGAAGACCTAAAACGATTTCAGAATAAAGCTTTATCGTAGTTTAATTGTTGTGGCTAATAATGCAAAGTGAGTAAATTAATAACTAAACTTGCTACACGTTCCAACATAACTACTAATAAAATGATTTCGACAGGCCTTATCTTAGAAAATTTGAATTTGTAAAATATTTAATAAAAACCTTTTTCAAAGAAGGCTGAGCGGAATAAGTAAAAGTTTACTAAAACTTCAATTGTACCCCTTCTTAAAGGACTAAAAAGTGAAATCGCTTGCAATTTTATACAACTATAACTAAAGTTTGTCTTTAAGAATTTCAACCAGAAACATCCCCACAGACGTAGCAACATTTGTCAAAACATTACCATGTTGGTTTTGCATGTTTTACTTAAGGGTTATCTATGTTCACAAAAAATAATTGTTAAATGGTATTTTTAATTTGTTAAGTTCATATAAAACACATTTAGCTAGAACTTGCACTGCGACTAGGGTTGCCATTTTTGAAATCAGAGAAATCAGTACATAAGAGAAAAAAAATCAGTACAATTGCATAAAAAACAGTACATTTACTTTTTATACCCTTCACCGAAGGTAAAAGGGTATATATAACTTTGTCCGTACGTTTGTAATTTCTACAATATTGATCTAAGCCCATATAAAGTATATATATTCTGGCTTCTTAAGAGAAGGGAAGTTCAAATCCGGTTGTCCGTCTGTCCGTCCGTTGAAATGGGTTTTCCGAAGACCCCAGATATGATGGAGGGTAGGTTTTTATACATTTATGTCACATATAGTAAGGAATTGTTTGCTATTGAAATTCAGGAAGATCGGTCCATAAATGGCTGAGATATGAGCAAAAAACCACGACTACCTCTAATTTTTCCCATAAATCCCATGTTGTTGTTGTTTTTTAAATTCTTTTTCTCTGCATATCTCGAGAGCGGCAAGAGCTACAGCTTTCAAATTTAGTACAAACATGTTGCTTGCCAATACACAAACTCTCTTCCCATACAAAGACATTATTGAAAATACTCAAAATTTTAAATTTTAGGGCTCTAGTATGACATATGAACACGTTTTATATTCCAAAATGTCAGAAATTTTTAGCAGCATATATTTCCCGGAAACCCTCAAACCTTTCTCCCAAAAATGGAAGAGTAATGCCCAAAATAAAAAATTTTTTTTAAACATACCCATTTTCGGGAACAATAGATCTTCCCGAGTCCAAGTTTTATAATCTAAGTAAATGGTTTTTTCTTCCTTAAAACGTGGGTATATAAATCTGCCAAATCGGTTAAGAAATGGTTAAGTTATTAGCAAAATACTCCAAAAATGGGCTAAAAAGCATCATAATTTTTATAAAAACTAAATTTTTAGAGCTGTTACATGACCTATGGATACGTCTTATATATCAATAGATCGATAGTAGAACATATTTGCTGAAAAACTCGGAAAAATCGGTGCAGATACAAAAAAGTTATTATCAAAATAAAATTTTTTTAATAAAAATACCTATTTTCGGGAACCGTAGATCTTTCCGAGTCCAAGTTTTATTACCAAAGTAAATGGGAAATTTCTTCCTTAAGACGTGGGTATATAAATCTATCAAATCGATTGGAAAATGCCCGAGTTATGACCAAATTACTGAAATACCAATATTTACTTTTTTTTATATAATTAAGTTGTTTTATTTGCGCCCCCCCCCTCCTTTTCCATTTGTTTACAGGCACCAGCATCATGTCCAATATGACTTCCGTTATCACTCTGATTTTAAACTGTGATCTATTTAACGAAATAATTTCTACAAATAGAGATTGGGAATTTTTGCCTCTTAAAAACTTGCAAAAACAGATAAATCTATGGTATGGCAACACGCCAGTGGTGGTGGTGTGTTTCCCTTTTTCGCATATTCACCTTTCATACCCAAACAACAAACTCACACAAAGATATTTGCTTATATGAAAAAAAAAATTCCACGGCTTATTTACTTATATTAAAGTTAAGTTCGCATGCGTACCAGTGGTCGAGTGGTCTAGCCGTTATGTCACAAGTAATCGTCTGAGTGTTGACGGGTTCAAATCCCATTCGATAATTTTTTTTTTCTTTTGGTATTTATAAATTATTTTTAATTAAATAAAAAATATATCAGTTTTTGCTATTTTTACTTTTATATCCTTAAAAAAAAAACACTTTTTTTTATAAAATTTAGAGTTTTGTTCTAAATAAATGCGCATTTTTTTATGTGGCTAATAATTTTATATAAAAACCAAACAATTTATTTTTGGTAATACCCTTAATATCTCAAAACAAGAAATTCCGACTTAAGCCATTATTATTTTATGCCATAGATATATTATATATGTAGATTATTCTTATCGCACCATGGTGAAGGGTATATAAGATTCGGCATAGCCGAATATAGCACTCTTACTTGTTTAATATAAAATTGTATATTAATAACATAAAAAGTTTTAATCTTTTTTAAACCAAAACTTGAACAGTGACAAATTTTAATTAATTAAACTGATTTTTTTCAAAATAATAATTCAATTCCGTATATATTTTTAGCGGAAATACAAAGTGAACAACAAAAAAATCTAAAACACAACAAATTGTTAAAAAATTCGATTCTTAATTTCTTGTTAGCTACTTGGTTTAATCTCTTTCAAAGAAACATTGGTTTTATTACAAGCAAAAAAATTTTATTTCCTTTATTCTATTATATTTTTTGAATATATGTCAACATAAAATTAATTAAAAGTAGTTTTTTCTATATCTACCAGCATAGCTAATTTTATTTAACCGAGAAGGGCTTCAAAAAGGTTTGCTAGCCAATTTCACTTAGAACTCTTCTATATATAAATACTAAAATTTAAATTTTCTCAAAGCTACAGATATAAGGACAACAATGTTAAAAAACACTTGAAATAACGAAGCTTGTTATGTATTTATCTTCAAGATAATTAAAAAAAATTATTTAAAAGTGATTTACAACTAATTACTATTAATAATTCTAATTATTGCAAAAGGCACAATCGGTTTTCAGACGATCTTATAATATTTATTTTTATAAATAATATATTAACATATGTATGGGCATAAATATTTACAATGTTACAAGTTAAAAATATTTATGGCGTTTTTGTACAATGCCCCCATTTTTTCCTGTCTTCAGTCTTCAAGAAATTGTAAAACTCATTACAACTATAACTAAAGTTTGTCTTTATCTTCAACTCACCTCTTTTCTCCACTTTGAAAACTAAAGACTCGTTCTGAAAAGCGTTTGAATGTGGAATGGAAGAAATAAAATAACACATTTCCTCAAATTCGTAAACGCACCACCATTTAGAAACACTTTCCACTTTTCTTCTACTGTCTTCTTTTTTCGTACTGACTCGGCAAAAATCTTGTTAATAACTCATCGATAAGGACATCTATATAAATATTTGTATCGCAAACAATTTGACAATATGACCAACTATATACTGACCAAAATTAATATTTAATAACAGTACATTAATGAAAAAATCAACCCTAACTGCGACATTCACGTTAGACATTTTTTTAAAAGTAAACTAACTACTGTCTGGACGCCTACGTCAAGAAGACAGCAAGTAGTTGTTTTGGCAAATAATATGTATTTTCTTACTGTCTTGCCAGTACTGTCAAATGTAAACGCTATGTGAGGGTAACACGATCAAGTTTTGTCTATTAAGTTTTAGTACACTCACACCTTTTTACCAATACACTGATACTTTTTAAAATTGAAGCGCACTTGCCTTTAAAATTCTCTTTCAAGTGAGTGTATCAATTTACGTTGGTGAGAAAATTTTTCGTTTGTCTTTATAAATTGTTCAAAATTGCGTGCAGCCTACGTCACAGCTTCCAATTTTTGGAAATTTTGACAAACTGTATATGTAAAAGACTATGAAGAACAACTTGATCGTGTGGCTGCAGTGTTACCATAAAAAACAAATTAAAACTAAAAAGTATTCAGCTGAAACTACAAACAAAATATTTGCAATTAAAATAGCAATAAATAAGTAAGTCGAACATTTATTGTATTAACTAACAAAAAATTCAATATGGCAGATCCCCGCGTCAGGCAGTTATCAATTAAAACGGGTGTTGTTACGTTTGACCAAGGAAAAAACCGTGTACGAAAAGGATGTTTTGACTGAAAAGAAACGTTTGGATAAATTTAAGAATGAGGGAGCAGATGAACATGTTTTAAAGAAACAAGAAGAAGTGATACAATAATTTCTTATGATGCTGACAGATTCCACGAGGAGGTAAATTTTGAATTAAGCCATCCTTTAGACATCATATTTTTTATTTATTATATACAGACTACAAAAGGTGCTAGAAATATTGGAAAAGTTTTTAGAGGACGAAAAGGATTTACATGAATCAAAAGAATACGAAGCAGCCACACTTGTTGCTAATGAAGCCAAGGAAGTGTTAGCTAAATCAACATGAGTTTAGTATAAACGTACTTATGCCCTATTTTTTAATTAAAGTAACTAATTAATATTTTAATGGTTTAATTTTAAATGCCCACGTATTAATAATTTAAAATGAGTTGTGCAGTTAGAAATCTGTATCATGTTACATTTAAAATTAAACAAATTAGTAATAACCTTCAGCAGTTGGAAAACTTTAATGGTCACGAAAAAGATTTAAATATAATTAAACTTGACACAGCAATCAATAAGCCAATTAGAAAAACTACCTTTGGAACGATTTAAATATAAGCAAAATCAACGGCGGAGAAACAGGCGTAGTTACAAATTACAGAAACTTCAAAACCAAGATAACGTTAGAGTAATAAAACAAAATCAGTCTGAAACCTTTTCGGACATTCTCACCTCGATTTCGAGAAAGCAAAACCACAAATCAGAGAAACAATTAAGAAGTGTTAAAGAGTGTAAACGCTTTCTACAAACTTTGAGTTGGAACAACTGCATTTACTACGTGGCCAGGATTCGTCAGAAACTTATAAAGTTTCATTGAAATTGCGACAATTAAAATGTATATGGAATAGCTTACTGCAAGATAAATTACAAGAGCAAACCTCACTGGAGGTGATAATTCAACAACAATGGAATGAAGTATTATTTGGTCCACCGGGAAAAACTTATTTCTAAGATAAGCCAGATTCGAATGATCTTTTAAGAAAAAGGTATAAACTACAATTAGTATAAAATAATTGTCAAGTAAACAATTATTTAAATTTCTTTCAGGCACGTTTGGGATTCCTTCATTGACGACAAATTTTTTAAAACTAAACAAGAATTTTTATATACATATATTTTACAGTGTGACATTAAAAAAAAAACAATATTGTTGAGTAAGTAGATAATTTTATAAGTTTCAACCCAGCTAGCATTTTTTGAAATTTTTAATCATACTCGAGTCTTTTTTGACTCTTCAGCACGATTAAAAAAGCAGAATACGCGCTCATTTTCTGATCATAAATGATAATTGGTGCCCTACCCGCGACTCTTATTGAATTTTATTAGTTTATTCATATTAGATTTTTTTCTAATGGTATTTATTATCATTTTCAAATAATTTTCTTTATCAGTCTTATTTAACCTAATTTATGGGGGTTTTCGTCTCATTTATTATACATATTTCTAATCGCTTATGAGTCATTTTTTAATCATTTATCAGGGGGCTACTCTTTTGCGCTGCGAAAGAAAATGGTAGCGAATCTCGCGATTGGTACTCTAATCTTTTTGCGCATTTGCCTTTCGCATCTCGATTTTTATTTTCGCAAATCACTATTTTATTTAAATTTTCCAATTTCAAATATTTTTACATATTTTAGCATTTCATTGCCGTCAATCTGAGCCATCTTTAATTTCTATCACCAGTATTGCTTCTTTTTAAAAAAATTTTGTGAAAGTGACAGAGAGTACCATGTTGGCATTTAGCTTTCGCATCGAAATCGTTTTTGAATCGCAATAGACAGTAGCCCCCAGTAGTTTTTTTTTTAATATTTTGGAGTATATAGCAATTTATCAGTCATTCTATTTGTTTAAGCCATTCCTACATCAATTGTGACCGTTTTATAAGTAGTATTTGTAATCGTATTTGACTTTCCAGTCGTTTTTCTTAAAGTTTCCTTAATAAAAACAAAACATGAAATTAATTTTTTTATGTATGTACATTTAATTGCATTAAAAACAAGAAATTAACAAAAGAAAAAAAAAAAACACTAAAAGTTAAATAATTTGAAAATCTGCACAACATTTAAGTTTATTAAAAGAAAAAAATTAATCCAAGAAAAAGAAAAAACACTTATAATAATAATAATAATACAAATACAATAAGAAACTAAAATTATAATAAACATACATACTAATAATATTAAACAGAATTAAAAATCTAATTGGTTTTTCCTTTTGCCACTTTATCTTTATCATGAACAAAATGCTTTTGTAGAATAAAGTTTATTTCTTTATCGGTGCTTTTATATTTAAGATGACAAATACTTTTAATTGTTATAACAAAGCACTGTTCGACGCTAGGCTTATTGCTGGCCCAACTATGCAAACGAGCTAAATCGTATGAAAATCATTTTCTGATAATTCATCCTCATGAGGGTGAGGAAAAAAAATATTATGAAGGAGTGAGCAAAAAAAAAAAAAAAAATTCATACGTGAATTTTTCAGATATGAAAATTTGAAATAATTCATACTAAAAAAATTCTTCAGCGGGAAAATTAAGTACATAAGATTTTCCAGCCGCAATCCAACTTTATTACTAATTAACAAGGTGTGTAATTGGAGACCGACGCCTTGCCCTCTTGAATCTACTTTCAAGGCTTCTGGAAGACCTAAAACGATTTAAGAATAAAGCCTTATCGTAGTTTAATTGTTGTGGCTAATAATGCAAAGTGAGTAAATTAATAACTAAACTTGCTACACGTTCCAACATAACTACTAATAAAATGATTTCGACAGGCCTTATCTTAGAAAATTTTAATTTGTAAAATATTTAAGAAAAACATTTTCAAAGAAGGCTGAGCGGAATAAGTAAAAGTTTACTAAAACTTCAATTGTACCCCTTCTTAAAGGCATAAAAAGTGAAATCGCTTGCAATATTATACATTTATAAATAAAGTTTGTCTAAGAATTTCAACCAGAAACATCCCCACAGACGTAGCAACATTTGTCAAAACATTACCACGTTGGTTTTGCATGTTTTACTTAAGGGTTATCTATGTTCGCAAAAAATAATTGTTAAATGGTATTTTTAATTTGTTAAGTTCATATAAAACACATTTAGCTAGAACTTGCACTGCGACTAGGGTTGCCATTTTTGAAATCAGAAAAATCAGTACATAAGAGAAAAAAAATCAGTACAATTGCATAAAAAACAGTACATTTACTTTTTTAATATAAAATTGTATACAGTAGTTTTGACTTAACTGCCTTTTGTTTAAGTGCACATTTGACTTAACTGCACAAAATTTATATTTTTTGTCATTATTCTTTCAAATCTCATACAAATTCCTTTTTTAAGTGCGCTTTCTATACCTGCACATTTAAGATAAATGCACAAAATTTTTGGCATTTTAAAATAATTCTCATACAAAAAATCAAAGATAGCTGCACTTTGACTTAACTGCCCAAAATACATAGTTTCAAAATCCTTGTTTACGTGCATTTTGCTTACCTGCACATTTATCAAATTTTTGAGCAGCTTTAAAATATTTTAATATAAAACATCAAAGTTAGCTGCACACATGAAAAAAATAAAGTGGCCACTTTTTCACATTAATATCAAATTTAAGCTGTTTTTAAAAACATAAAACGCAAACAAGCCAGGTTGGCATCATTACATTTCATTTATTTTGTTTGCATGTACATACCTACATTCTTGCAGCAACATTACCACGATTATATGAAAGGAATAGAATAAATTTTTTTTTGTGAATTCTCATTGTATTTGTTAATGTTCCTTTTATATAAAATATACACACATACATATGTTTATAAAATGATTTTTTATTTGAAATAAAATTTTAATAAAAACGTTTTTTATTCTTCTCTTAAACTATTTGCTTTAGCTGCACTTTTATGCAGGTAGCCACAATTGTATACCTGCACATTAAGGCAGGTAAATACATTTAAGATAACTGAATTTTTGATTTAGCTGCACAAAAAATCGTGCAAAGGAGATTGTGCAGCTAAGTCAAAATTACTGTATTAATAACATAAAAAGTTTTAATCTTTTTTCCGTATATATTTTTAGCGGAAATACAAAGTGAACAACAAAAAAATCTAAAACACAACAAATTGTTAAAAAATTCGATTCTTAATTTCTTGTTAGCTACTTGGTTTAATCTCTTTCAAAGAAACATTGGTTTTATTAAAAGCAAAAAAATTTTATTTTGAAACAATCTTATTTCTAAGATTGTATGTGTTCATTTAAATTTAAAAAAAAAATAAAAAAACTGTATTTTCACTCTTAAATTATTTAAATAATACTTTATTAGTTCGTTCGTATTTCAATAGTAAATTTCACGTCCGGTACTTGCAATAAGCCTAGACAATGATCTTTACTTCTTGATGTCAGAATGCTAATTAAATTCTACACACAAGTGCTGCTCCTTTTATAGCAGTTCTAAACGTTTACATTATCTTAGTTGCTAAAATACGTAGTGTAGATGTGATAGCTGAATAGTGTCAAAAATAAGTACCACCACAGTATTGTATTTAAAATATACGTTAAATTCCGTTAAGTTTAAAAAAATGTACAGGGTTGTATATAAATAATTTAAATTAACGTTTAAATGATTAAAATAATAATAATAATAAATAAAAATAAATGGGAGCTGCTACAGACTCCCCCTCTGATGACGATGACGTCCCGGTGAGGCATCAGCTAGGGCTTTCGAGGTCGTCCTCTTCGTCTTAGCATTTGCACAGGCTGAAGGCATTCATCTGAACTGCCCACTACAGGCGTCAAAGCCGATGCATGGGAAGTTCCCAGTGGTAAAGTGAGATCGTCTTGATGAGCAATTACATAAGCTGTTGTCCCCCTTCTGGCAATTATGACGTAGGGACCATCACGCTTTGGTACAAATTTTGATGTGACTCCTTTATGGGTGTTGCTTAGCACATGTGTTGTTACCAATACCCTGGACCCAATTTCAAGTGAATCTGGATTGCGTCGATGAGGATCACTATTATATTTGTTATGATCTTGCTGTTTTTGCACGTTTTCCTTGACATCTTTAAACACATCTATAAGTGTGTGGAGGTATGGAGTGATTTCCGCCACAAAATTTTCGGATTGAATAATGGCTTTGAGATCGTGCCGGACATCATCAAGTGTTCGGAGCTCTCGTGCAAATGTTAAAAATGCAGCCGTATATTTTGTACTTTGGCAGAAGGTGGTGTTCATCGCAAAACGTATACTAGGCAATTTTTCATCCCATAATTGATGAGTATTTCCCACCAGTATTGCTAGTTGGGCCTTCAAGTCACGGTTTTTTCGCTCTACTGGATTGGCTTCAGGGTGATAAACTGGCGTTAATATATGCTGTATGTTTAGGCAAAATACTAATTTCTGCATGACAGCGGAAACAAATTGAACTCCGTTGTCGCTTATTATTTTACGAGGTACTCCATAACGTAAAAATACTTCGTCTATTAATGCTTTGGCACATGCTCCTGCGGTTGCCACTTCTAGGGGAAAAAGTTCAACCCATCTGCTGGCAATATCTTCTACGATGAAAATCCATTGAAACACCCTTGGAGATACGGGCAATGGGCCGAATAAATCTATTGCAACCACTTCAAATCGTTGGTTACTGGAAACAGTTTGGTATAAACCGGCTGGCCTTAAATTTGTTGCTTTATACCTTTGGCATTCAATACATCCCTTTACATGCCTTCCGATATATTTACGTATTCCTGGCCAGTAGTATCTAGAAGTAATTTTGTTTATAGTTCTGTCGATACCATAATGACCTGCAGTCTCTTCATTGTGGTAATACTTAAAAATTTCCATTCTCTCATCATCAGGTACCACTAGTTGAGCATCGTCTGAATCATCATTGTTATAGCAATACAATACACCATCGTTCATAACAAAACCTCTTTTGGACCAGTGTGATATTTCGTCATGGTTATTTTCAAAAGCTTCCACAATTTTCCTGAGATATGGGTCCTTATGTTGGCTTTCTCTTATTTGGCTTGCACTCTTTCTGGGCATTTCAATTGAAAAGGCACAGTCATCATGTTCATCTTCGCAGGGTGGTCTGGATAAAGTGTCGGCAATGACGTTAGTTTTCCCAGGTTTGTTTTCAATTTGTATATTGAATGGTTGTAGTAAGAGCGCCCATCGAGCTAGGCGTCCAGTTGGTGATTTTATATTCATTAGCCATTTTAATGGTTGGTGATCCGTAATAAGTTTAACAGGGGCTCCCTCTATGTAACCCCGGAGTTTTTGGACGGCCCATATAATGGCGAGGGCTTCACGTTCTATGGTGGAGTAGTTCTGCTCTGCTTTAGACAGAAGTCTACTGGCATATGCTATGGGGTGCTCATCTGCACCCTCCCCCTAGAGTAAAACTGCCCCAAGAGCATAACCACTAGCATCTATTTTCAAAACGAAGGGTCGATTGTCCATAGCCTGCTTTAAAATAGGCGCAGATGTTAAGAGCATCTTTAATTGCTTAAAGGCATTTTGTTGATCCGCGGTCCAGCACCACACGACATTTTTCTAGGATAAGGCGCTTAATGGTTTGGATACGTTCGCAAAAGATGGAATAAATCTCCGGTACCAAGAACAGGCTTGCAAAAATGAGAGAAGTTCCTTCACATTTCTAGGCTCTTTACGTGGTCGTAATGCAGATACTTTTTCTGGATCAGTCATAATACCCTTAGGAGTTAGTACGTGGCCCAAATACTTCACTTCATTACAGGCGAATCGGCATTTCTCAAGATTAACTTTAAGTCCAAATTCCTGAAGTCGTTTGAAAATTCGTTACAAATCTTTCAAGTGTTGTTCAAAGGTGGATGAGAAGGATATGATGTCATCTAAATACGCTAGAAGGACTATATCACCCAGAGATGTCTTCATACGATCAATAAGCCGCTGGAATCCTGGTGAAGTTGTACATTCCAAATGGGGTAACAAACGCTGTTTTGTCCTGATCATCAGGATGGACTCCGATCTGCCAATAACCACAATGGAGATCGAGTGTGGACATAAAGCTGGTAGCTTTAGCTTCATGTAAAATATCATCCATTCTTGGCAAGGGGTAACGATCCGGTTTTGTGATAGCATTCAATTCACGATAATCTATACATAACCGTATTCCACCAGTTTTCTTTGGTATTATAACCACAAGAGCAGCCCATGCTGACTGGCACTCAGTAATAACTCCCAATTTGTGTATTCTAGAGATTTCGTCTTTGAGATCGATTTTTCTGGTCGGCGACAAGCGGTATGGAGGAATCGCTATTGGATCATGCGCCTCCGTATGAATCCGATGAACAGCAAATGGCGTAGCCCCAGTGGGTTCTTCAAAAATATCTCGGTAGGAGGCTAGTAGTTTGTCCAACTTTCGACGCTCTTCATTATTAAGACTTATACCATCGGAATCTTTTAAAAAGTGGATATCCAATAAGTATAGCGGCATAAATATGTCTTCCAAGTAGGCATCACGATCTGATTTACGAATTTTTATTGGAGGTGCGAATAACGTAGAAATTTCGCCAGGTGTCCTCTCGCCAATAGGTATTGAATCTCTGAAGATGCTTTGAATTGCATGTGGTGAATAGTCATTGTTACCTTTTGGGGTTGTTGCTAAAGGAGAAATCAACTTTTTGTCCTTGAAGAAGCTAATAAATTTAGACACTTCTTTTAATGCTTTACTGCCTGGGGATATTTCCGCAACAAGGTCCATACTAAAAGCATCCAGTTCGAGTGGTTTTGAAAACTCAAATTTGTTTTTAGGTTCCCCCTCAAAGTACTAACATCTTTGTGCCATATTTAAAACAATTCCCGCTTGTTCCAGAAAATCGGCACCTAGTAGAGTACGATTTTTTTCTGCGCTTGGGAGATAAACCAATCTTATTTGTCGAATTCTGCCTCCAATTTTGACTTCACAAATTGTGTGCATTACTTTGCCAACAGAGGAAGACCCGTTGGCCAAAGTAACCTCTGCACGGACATCTTGAAACACGCAGCGATTTTCTGTAAGAATTTTCTTCAAGCTTAAGCTGGCGACACTTGTTTTGTCACCGGTGTCAAACACTGGTTCTCCTTTTAACCCGAAAACTTCAATATGTGAAGCCGGCAAAGAGTGGCCAATTACGTTTGTAGAAATTGTGTTAAATGCCAGATATTGTGGACTTTCCCTAGAATGTGTACTACATGTTGGGCAGTTTCCACGATATACCCCCGGTGCACCTCAGCCATAACACGAAAATGTAGGTTTCTTAAATTTGGTTGGGATAGGGGGCTGGTTTCCCTGTTTTTTTCCTGCTGTCTTCAGCTTGTTGCTCATCTCTTTTCTTTTTCTTAAAACAGTTATCGATGGTATGACCTTTCATACGACAGAAACAACAGCGATTTCCAGTTGTTGTTTCTTTTTTTTCGTCTATGTTGGTTGTTGTTGTTGGTTGAACTTCTGTCAAAAACATTTCTGCCTCTCGGCTTGCAGAAATAAGCTCGCCAAATGTCTTAACGCCTTCTCGGCGCACAGTGGGAAATTTTACGATAAGGCGGTCAAAATTCCATAACTTTTGACTGGATCGGTATTTTTTTATGCGATTTTTTTTTGCTCGATAGGTGCGATATTAGGCTTTAATTTGCGTAAAAACGTAAAATTCGACTGATAGGAGCAAAAGTTATGGGGAGTTCAAAATGCATTTTCATTTTTTTGTTGAGTTTCGGTGTAAAAGTTGAATATTTCAAATATGAGTTTTTTTATAATTTATCATTATTTCTCTCGTATTTTACAACTGATACTTATTTTTTATTGTCGAACTTAGATACTGTCAGAAAATGCCAATATTTGGGCCCTGTAAATTTTTTTAGTCCCAATATTCACAGGGGCCAAAGGTTGGCGTTTTTTGGGACGAGACGAGTTGTTATAAGGATAAAACTGAAAAGGAATATTTTGAAAAATGCCCAAATAGCATTCTTGGCTATCGATAACATTTTAGGTAATTCAACTTTTATTTTTGGTTTGAGATGTATGTGTATTTTATTTTTATATATTAATACAAATATATACTTAAATCAAAAACAAATTATAATCTATAAACAATTTTAAATTAAACAATATTAGTAAAAATTTCTTCTAAATAGCTTTGGGTTCCATTTTCCAGAAGTTGTTTAGCTTCTTCCTCTAATTCGATTGAGGTTGATTCCCATTTTTGTCGAATACTGGACATATATGGATCTGATGTGCACAACAAAATAGTAATAAGATCTTCATTAGTACAACATCTGAAAATTTTTCTTGTATTATGCTCGCGGAAGAATCTGTAGTCTTTGTTCCTTTGCGCTTCTTCAGATAGATCTCCAATTGGTAGGATATTGTGTTGAACTATTTGTTCCCCATGGTATAACATTTTATGAACTGTGGTTGGCATATGTCTCCAAGAGTATTTTTTGTTATAAAGAATTGCTGTTTCATTTGCATACTGGCCAAATTTTTTTTCATTTATCTTTCTGCTACATGATATAACTTGTAAAATGATCTGGAATCGTCTTATTAATTCAAAATGTACTCCTGTGATAGATGCTGCAGTTTCTGGATCGGAAAAGAATCTCCTTGCAGTGTTTCCATCATTTGAATTTCCTTCTCCTTGTTTTGGCTGATCAATTATAAGGCCTAGGTGAAGGTATTTTTCTTGAATTTGTTTTTTTCTTTGCTTCCTTTTTTCCACATTTTCTTTGTTTTTTCTCACTGTTTCGCCTAACGGGCCAAATTCCAAATCATAACCCAATTTAAGAATATGCTCCATGAAACGAATTCTAGTATGAAGAGGGGCATTCCAAATTCGTATGCTTCATTGAAACTATTGTGTTGTTCCTTTTCCATCGATCATTGTAAAGAACATTTGAAAATTAATTTCAATGCATTGGTCATCAAATTTAAATATTGCCGGTTGAAGTTCTTTAATTTGATCTTTTATTTTTCGAACTTCTTCAGTTATGACATCTTTAGTTTCCTTTTTGTAAACAAACTTTATTGGTCTGCAATACTTTGTTGAAGAGGGAATTTCATTTTTCCATACATCCATTGCTGTAACTCGACTGGTTGACGGCTCTAAGCCAATATAAGTTTTTCTTAAACGTAATGGAACGAAAGATACCATGAATAAGTTAGCATCAGATGAGTTTTCTGAATTACATTGCTTGTATTATTTCTGACCAGAGCTTCCATCACATCCCCCTTTAGAAAATAAAGTGATGCTGCAATTTTTAAGTTTTTTTAAACAGTCAGCATCAAGTGTATTTAATAATCGTTCTGCAGTGTGTTCGAGAAGAGCCTGCAATTTTACTTCTGCTGAACTTGAAGTTACACTAATAGCCGTTTGTGAAGGTAAGCACTCTTTTTTGACAGAAACTTAATCTCGATATGCTGGAAAGTATCCACAATTTTTTTCATTGGTTCGCTTTCGCAGTTCTGTATACTGATTTTTTGTCAGTTTTAAATCCAAAAATAGTGCAAATGCTTCTTCTGGAGTAAATTTCATTTCTTCAGTTGGTGTAGGCATACTTTTTAAAATCCTCTTTGTGCGTTTAGGGCTCGCTTCCACTATTTTTTCAATTATTGCAATTTTTGTTTTCTTATTTTGCGTTGGTTGAATTTGATGCAGAAATGAATCCTTTATCATACTATGAGAAATTTCTTCATTGATATTTGCAAGCTTGCGTCTTCGTGATCTTTCACTGCAATTGTCAATTTGTTTTGCGGGCCGACCCACTTTTTCAGTTTCCTTAGCGGTAATTGACAGCTTCTTAAAAATCAGATCATTTGTTAGCCATTTTTCGTTGCGTAAGTAAAAAATTTTCTTGTTTCTAGAACATTTAAGGTACCGTTTTCTTAATGTAAATGAAAAATTTTTAATTTTTATCTTATGAATTTTGATTTCTTGTTCGTTGCATAATTTAAAGAATGGAGTATTCATTATGTGTAACACAAAATCTTTTTCATCTTTTTGTTGAAAATATATATCTGCGAGAACTTTATAACTGAACTTAGCCATTGTTTAAACAATAATGAAGGTAAAATTATGAATGCATGCATTTTTATACTCTTGATAGAAGTTTTTTTAAATGATCTTTTGTTACCACTTCTTGGAAACATATAAAACCCTTTTTTTAATTACAAATTTAATCTTTTATTACCATTTCTTTGAAACATAAAAAACCCCTGTTTTTACACTTTTTAAAAGGATAACATACCGGCAATAAATTAACAGGTAACATGTATGTAATTCTCACGTAAAATATAACTGCTCTTCCATTTTTTTAAATTAAGTTGCAATTTTCAGGTAATTAAACTATGTAGTTTATGTTGCGGCTATTTACTAATGTTTAACCTTTTAACTTACTCAAAAATCTAACGTGTTAATCTATTTATGTCGCCTAGTCGTTTTACAGCATCCGTTCACCCACAATAAGTTCATAACAATGGCAATACCTTCTCCAAATTAATTGATAACCTGACGTGCTAGATAATTTATGTGGCCTGAACTGCTTTATTTGTCGAAAATTCTTTAAGATTCACCTTCTTTAATTTCAGTAATGTTTCCTTGCAGGACTTATTTTTTGAACCGAATATCTTACCTTGGGTCACAGAAATTGCTGTAGTTCGCAAGATCGTATCCAGATGTGTGTACAATGGGGTATAGAAATGTAGGTTAGATTCTGGACTACAAGAGAGTATAGATTTTTTTTGACGCGTTTTGACGGGCAGGACTTATCTATATATATAAAAATGAATTATGTATGTTTGTTTGTTTGTTTGTTTGTCGCTTTATAGACTCCGAAACTACTGAACCGATTTTCCTGAAATTTTTACAGTAACATCACGTGAGCCCTAAAAATAAAATAGGCTACTTATTTTTTCGATAGGGGCAGGGGAATTGGTACCCCCCATAGGATGCCAATGTTAATTATCGCACGATTTTCCTGAAATTTTTACAGTAACATCACGTGAGCCCTAAAAATAAAATAGGCTACTTATTTTTTCGATAGGGGCAGGGGAATTGGTACCCCCTATAGGATGCCAATATTAATTATCGCACGATTTTCCTGAAATTTTTACAGCAACATCACGTGAGCCCTAAAAATAAAATAGGCTACTTATTTTTTCGATAGGGGCAGGGGAATTGGTACCCCCCATAGGATGCCAATATGAATTATCGAACCGATTTTCCTGAAATTTTTACAGTAACATCACGTGAGCCCTAAAAATAAAATAGGCTACTTATTTTTTTGATAGGGGCAGGGGAATTGGTACCCCCCATAGGATGCCAATATTAATTATCGAACCGATTTTCCTGAAATTTTTACAGTAACATCACGTGAGCCCTAAAAATAAAATAGGCTACTTATTTTTTTGATAGGGGCAGGGGAATTGGTACCCCCCATAGGATGCCAATATTAATTATCGAACCGATTTTCCTGAAATTTTTACAGTAACATCACGTGAGCCCTAAAAATAAAATAGGTTACTTATTTTTTCGATAGGGGCAGGGGAATTGGTAGCCCCTATAGGATGCCAATATTAATTATCGCACGATTTTCCTGAAATTTTTACAGCAACATCACGTGAGCCCTAAAAATAAAATAGGCTACTTATTTTTTCGATAGGGGCAGGGGAATTGGTACCCCCCATAGGATGCCAATATTAATTATCGAACCGATTTTCCTGAAATTTTTACAGTAACATCACGTGAGGCCTAAAAATAAAATAGGCTACTTATTTTTTTGATAGGGGCAGGGGAATTGGTACCCCCCATAGGATGCCAATATTAATTATCGAACCGATTTTCCTGAAATTTTTACAGTAACATCACGTGAGCCCTAAAAATAAAATAGGAACTGTAATAGTGAGAATGTTCAAACTTTTTAAAAGTCACTCTTATGGTATACTACACTTTTGAAAATAAAAATAAAGCGGGTAGGCGCAGGGGGGGAAATACCTCCCATAGGATGCATACATTAAATATCGCTCAACTGAAGAACTATTAAAGGGAGAACTATTAAAGGGAAACGTGGTTAAAGATACTATTATAGTAAACTATAAATTTCAATATAAAAATGTGCGGGGTCAGTGTAGCGAAGCGCACCGGGTTAAGCTAGTGTTCTATAAAATAGGAAATTTCCGGGAAATTTTGACATTAAAAAAAAAAAAAAATTAAATAGTTCTACAGGTCGCAGAGTTTAATGCTTTAAACCACGTATAGCTAATAAGATAAACTAATACACAAAACTTATTCTGTCAAAAAATCTGGAAAAACAAAAAAGTTATGAGCATTTCAACTTCAAAAGTTTACTCAGAAATTCAAAACTATAATCAAATACTGAGAAAGTCCATTTGGGACCACCCTGTTCTCAATGAAATAGTTGAAATAGGGTTGAAATTTTTTGGCTCCCGAGGTTCACTAATATTTACTTTCACATGAATAAAAAAATTTTAAAATCGGAGAACATAAAAAAAATAGTTTTGGCCGCCTTCTCAAAATATGAACCAGTGTGCGGCGTACACGTTCCCGAATGTTTATGTTTAACAGGCCATAAACCATATTCAGTTGAACCTCTTCCGTCACAGGGACCTTTAGTTGAGACAACAAAAGTCTTTTTTTGGATATGAAGCTGTCAGTTGGCTCCTTTTTTTGTTGTTTTGCCTCAAAAATACTGGCAAAAATTCTCCAATCGGGTATTGGTGGTGAAAACGTTGCCCTAATTGAGCATCTTCAAAATTGTTTACCGTGTCCTTGATACCAATCCACCATGTAGCTGCATAGTCTTCTAGCAATAGGGGCATTCCGCGTACAGCATCTGCGTCAGAAATCTTCTCGATGTCCTTAAACACACTTATGGAAGCCAAAAACTTCTGTACAACCGCAGGATCTCGCTGTCCTTTGTAGCGCGCTGTACATTGAGTAAAAAGGCCTCCCTTATTAGTCGCACCCATAGCCGCTAAAATTTGCTGGAACTGCTCTGGTGAAAATGTTGCCATGTTGTCTACGTTTGCTAAAGCTGTTACAGCTTCGTTCTCTACGAAAACCGTTTTGTTGTTTTTACCGTTGTAAAATTCGACTGATAGGAGCAAAAGTTATGGGGAGTTCAAAATGCATTTTCATTTTTTTGTTGAGTTTCGGTGTAAAAGTTGAATATTTCAAATATGAGTTTTTTTTATAATTTATCATTATTTCTCTCGTATTTTACAACTGATACTTATTTTTTATTGTCGAACTTAGATCCTGTCAGAAAATGCCAATATTTGGGCCATGTAAATTTTTTTAGTCCCAATATTCACAGGGGCCAAAGGTTGGCTTTTTTTGGGACGAGACGAGTTGTTATAAGGATAAAACTGAAAAGGAATATTTTGAAAAATTCTATCGATAACATTTTAGGTAATTCAACTTTTATTTTTGGTTTGAGATGTATGTGTATTTTATTTTTATATATTAATACAAATATATACTTAAATCAAAAACAAATTATAATCTATAAACAATTTTAAATTAAACAATATTAGTAAAAATTTCTTCTAAATAGCTTTGGGTTTCATTTTCCAGAAGTTGTTTAGCTTCTTCCTCTAATTCGATTGAGGTTGATTCCCATTTTTGTCGAATACTGGACATATATGGATCTGATGTGCACAACAAAATAGTAATAAGATCTTCATTAGTACAACATCTGAACATTTTTCTTGTATTATGCTCGCGGAAGAATCTGTAGTCTTTGTTCCTTTGCGCTTCTTCAGATATATCTCCAATTGGTAGGATATTGTGTTGAACTATTTGTTCCCCATGGTATAACATTTTATGAACTGTGGTTGGCATATGTCTCCAAGAGTATTTTTTGTTATAAAGAATTGCTGTTTCATTTGCATACTGGCTAAATTTTTTTTCATTTATCTTTCTGCTACATGATATAACTTGTAAAATGATCTGGAATCGTCTTATTAATTCAAAATGTACTCCTGTGATAGATGCTGCAGTTTCTGGATCGGAAAAGAATCTCCTTGCAGTGTTTCCATCATTTGAATTTCCTTCTCCTTGTTTTGGCTGATCAATTATAAGGCCTAGGTGAAGGTATTTTTCTTGAATTTGTTTTTTTCTTTGCTTCCTTTTTTCCACATTTTCTTTGTTTTTTCTCACTGTTTCGCCTAACGGGCCAAATTCCAAATCATAACCCAATTTAAGAATATGCTCCATGAAACGAATTCTAGTATGAAGAGGGGCATTCCAAATTCGTATGCTTCATTGAAACTATTGTGTTGTGATGGGGGTTGGCTTAATTGACTTGATATCTTTTGACATATGGTACAGCTTGACGAAGACTTTGTTTCGGTTAATGCTTGCGCAACTTTTCCATCGATCATTGTAAAGAACATTTGAAAATTAATTTCAATGCATTGGTCATCAAATTTAAATATTGCCGGTTGAAGTTCTTTAATTTGATCTTTTATTTTTCGAACTTCTTCAGTTATGACATCTTTAGTTTCCTTTTTGTAAACAAACTTTATTGGTCTGCAATACTTTGTTGAAGAGGGAATTTCATTTTTCCATACATCCATTGCTGTAACTCTACTGGTTGACGGCTCTAAGCCAATATAAGTTTTTCTTAAACGTAATGGAACGAAAGATACCATGAATAAGTTAGCATCAGATGAGTTTTCTGAATTACATTGCTTGTATTGTTTCTGACCAGAGCTTCCATCACATCCCCCTTTAGAAAATAAAGTGATGCTGCAATTTTTAAGTTTTTTTAAACAGTCAGCATCAAGTGTATTTAATAATCGTTCTGCAGTGTGTTCGAGAAGAGCCTGCAATTTTACTTCTGCTGAACTTGAAGTTACACTAATAGCCGTTTGTGAAGGTAAGCACTCTTTTTTGACAGAAACTTAATCTCGATATGCTGGAAAGATTCCACAATTTTTTTCATTGGTTCGCTTTCGCAGTTCTGTATACTGATTTTTTGTCAGTTTTAAATCCAAAAATAGTGCAAATGCTTCTTCTGGAGTAAATTTCATTTCTTCAGTTGGTGTAGGCATACTTTTTAAAATCCTCTTTGTGCGTTTAGGGCTCGCTTCCACTATTTTTTCAATTATTGCAATTTTTGTTTTCTTATTTTGCGTTGGTTGAATTTGATGCAGAAATGAATCCTTTATCATACTATGAGAAATTTCTTCATTGATATTTGCAAGCTTGCGTCTTCGTGATCTTTCACTGCAATTGTCAATTTGTTTTGCGGGCCGACCCACTTTTTCAGTTTCCTTAGCGGTAATTGACAGCTTCTTAAAAATCAGATCATTTGTTAGCCATTTTTCGTTGCGTAAGTAAAAAATTTTCTTGTTTCTAGAACATTTAAGGTACCGTTTTCTTAATGTAAATGAAAAATTTTTAATTTTTATCTTATGAATTTTGATTTCTTGTTCGTTGCATAATTTAAAGAATGGAGTATTCATTATGTGTAACACAAAATCTTTTTCATCTTTTTGTTGAAAATATATATCTGCGAGAACTTTATAACTGAACTTAGCCATTGTTTAAACAATAATGAAGGTAAAATTATGAATGCATGCATTTTTATACTCTTGATAGAAGTTTTTTTAAATGATCTTTTGTTACCACTTCTTGGAAACATATAAAACCCTTTTTTAATTACAAATTTAATCTTTTATTACCATTTCTTTGAAACATAAAAAACCCCTGTTTTTACACTTTTTAAAAGGATAACATACCGGCAATAAATTAACAGGTAACATGTATGTAATTCTCACGTAAAATATAACTGCTCTTCCATTTTTTTAAATTAAGTTGCAATTTTCAGGTAATTAAACTATGTAGTTTATGTTGCGGCTATTTACTAATGTTTAACCTTTTAACTTACTCAAAAATCTAACGTGTTAATCTATTTATGTCGCCTAGTCGTTTTACAGCATCCGTTCACCCACAATAAGTTCATAACAATGGCAATACCTTTACCTTCTCCAAATTAATTGATAACCTGACGTGCTAGATAATTTATGTGGCCTGAACTGCTTTATTTGTCGAAAATTCTTTAAGATTCACCTTCTTTAATTTCAGTAATGCTTCCTTGCAGGACTTATTTTTTGAACCGAATATCTTACCTTGGGTCACAGAAATTGCTGTAGTTCGCAAGATCGTATCCAGATGTGTGTACAATGGGGTATAGAAATGTAGGTTAGATTCTGGACTACAAGAGAGTATAGATTTTTTTTGACGCGTTTTGACGGGCAGGACTTATGTTCTATAAAATAGGAAATTTCCGGGAAATTTTGACATTAAAAAAAAAAAAAAATTAAATAGTTCTACAGGTCGCAGAGTTTAATGCTTTAAACCACGTATAGCTAATAAGATAAACTAATACACAAAACTTATTCTGTCAAAAAATCTGGAAAAACAAAAAAGTTATGAGCATTTCAACTTCAAAAGTTTACTCAGAAATTCAAAACTATAATCAAATACTGAGAAAGTCCATTTGGGACCACCCTGTTCTCAATGAAATAGTTGAAATAGGGTTGAAATTTTTTGGCTCCCGAGGTTCACTAATATTTACTTTCACATGAATAAAAAAATTTTAAAATCGGAGAACATAAAAAAAATAGTTTTGGCCGCCTTCTCAAAATATGAACCAGTGTGCGGCGTACACGTTCCCGAATGTTTATGTTTAACAGGCCATAAACCATATTCAGTTGAACCTCTTCCGTCACAGGGACCTTTAGTTGAGACAACAAAAGTCTTTTTTTGGATATGAAGCTGTCAGTTGGCTCCTTTTTTTGTTGTTTTGCCTCAAAAATACTGGCAAAAATTCTCCAATCGGGTATTGGTGGTGAAAACGTTGCCCTAATTGAGCATCTTCAAAATTGTTTACCGTGTCCTTGATACCAATCCACCATGTAGCTGCATAGTCTTCTAGCAATAGGGGCATTCCGCGTACAGCATCTGCGTCAGAAATCTTCTCGATGTCCTTAAACACACTTATGGAAGCCAAAAACTTCTGTACAACCGCAGGATCTCGCTGTCCTTTGTAGCGCGCTGTACATTGAGTAAAAAGGCCTCCCTTATTAGTCGCACCCATAGCCGCTAAAATTTGCTGGAACTGCTCTGGTGAAAATGTTGCCATGTTGTCTACGTTTGCTAAAGCTGTTACAGCTTCGTTCTCTACGAAAACCGTTTTGTTGTTTTTACCGTTGTAAAATTCGACTGATAGGAGCAAAAGTTATGGGGAGTTCAAAATGCATTTTCATTTTTTTGTTGAGTTTCGGTGTAAAAGTTGAATATTTCAAATATGAGTTTTTTTTATAATTTATCATTATTTCTCTCGTATTTTACAACTGATACTTATTTTTTATTGTCGAACTTAGATCCTGTCAGAAAATGCCAATATTTGGGCCATGTAAATTTTTTTAGTCCCAATATTCACAGGGGCCAAAGGTTGGCTTTTTTTGGGACGAGACGAGTTGTTATAAGGATAAAACTGAAAAGGAATATTTTGAAAAATTCTATCGATAACATTTTAGGTAATTCAACTTTTATTTTTGGTTTGAGATGTATGTGTATTTTATTTTTATATATTAATACAAATATATACTTAAATCAAAAACAAATTATAATCTATAAACAATTTTAAATTAAACAATATTAGTAAAAATTTCTTCTAAATAGCTTTGGGTTTCATTTTCCAGAAGTTGTTTAGCTTCTTCCTCTAATTCGATTGAGGTTGATTCCCATTTTTGTCGAATACTGGACATATATGGATCTGATGTGCACAACAAAATAGTAATAAGATCTTCATTAGTACAACATCTGAACATTTTTCTTGTATTATGCTCGCGGAAGAATCTGTAGTCTTTGTTCCTTTGCGCTTCTTCAGATAGATCTCCAATTGGTAGGATATTGTGTTGAACTATTTGTTCCCCATGGTATAACATTTTATGAACTGTGGTTGGCATATGTCTCCAAGAGTATTTTTTGTTATAAAGAATTGCTGTTTCATTTGCATACTGGCTAAATTTTTTTTCATTTATCTTTCTGCTACATGATATAACTTGTAAAATGATCTGGAATCGTCTTATTAATTCAAAATGTACTCCTGTGATAGATGCTGCAGTTTCTGGATCGGAAAAGAATCTCCTTGCAGTGTTTCCATCATTTGAATTTCCTTCTCCTTGTTTTGGCTGATCAATTATAAGGCCTAGGTGAAGGTATTTTTCTTGAATTTGTTTTTTTCTTTGCTTCCTTTTTTCCACATTTTCTTTGTTTTTTCTCACTGTTTCGCCTAACGGGCCAAATTCCAAATCATAACCCAATTTAAGAATATGCTCCATGAAACGAATTCTAGTATGAAGAGGGGCATTCCAAATTCGTATGCTTCATTGAAACTATTGTGTTGTGATGGGGGTTGGCTTAATTGACTTGATATCTTTTGACATATGGTACAGCTTGACGAAGACTTTGTTTCGGTTAATGCTTGCGCAACTTTTCCATCGATCATTGTAAAGAACATTTGAAAATTAATTTCAATGCATTGGTCATCAAATTTAAATATTGCCGGTTGAAGTTCTTTAATTTGATCTTTTATTTTTCGAACTTCTTCAGTTATGACATCTTTAGTTTCCTTTTTGTAAACAAACTTAATTGGTCTGCAATACTTTGTTGAAGAGGGAATTTCATTTTTCCATACATCCATTGCTGTAACTCTACTGGTTGACGGCTCTAAGCCAATATAAGTTTTTCTTAAACGTAATGGAACGAAAGATACCATGAATAAGTTAGCATCAAATGAGTTTTCTGAATTACATTGCTTGTATTGTTTCTGACCAGAGCTTCCATTACATCCCCATTTAGAAAATAAAGTGATGCTGCAATTTTTAAGTTTTTTTAAACAGTCAGCATCAAGTGTATTTAATAATCGATCTGCAGTGTGTTCGAGAAGAGCCTGCAATTTTACTTCTGCTGAACTTGAAGTTACACTAATAGCCGTTTGTGAAGGTAAGCACTCTTTTTTGACAGAAACTAAATCTCGATATGCTGGAAAGATTCCACAATTTTTTTCATTGGTTCGCTTTCGCAGTTCTGTATACTGATTTTTTGTCAGTTTTAAATCCAAAAATAGTGCAAATGCTTCTTCTGGAGTAAATTTCATTTCTACAGTTGGTGTAGGCATACTTTTTAAAATCCTCTTTGTGCGTTTAGGGCTCGCTTCCACTATTTTTTCAATTATTGCAATTTTTGTTTTCTTATTTTGCGTTGGTTGAATTTGATGCAGAAATGAATCCTTTATCATACTATGAGAAATTTCTTCATTGATATTTGCAAGCTTGCGTCTTCGTGATCTTTCACTGCAATTGTCAATTTGTTTTGCGGGCCGACCCACTTTTTCAGTTTCCTTAGCGGTAATTGACAGCTTCTTAAAAATCAGATCATTTGTTAGCCATTTTTCGTTGCGTAAGTAAAAAATTTTCTTGTTTCTAGAACATTTAAGGTACCGTTTTCTTAATGTAAATGAAAAATTTTTAATTTTTATCTTATGAATTTTGATTTCTTGTTCGTTGCATAATTTAAAGAATGGAGTATTCATTATGTGTAACACAAAATCTTTTTCATCTTTCTGTTGAAAATATATATCTGCGAGAACTTTATAACTGAACTAAGCCATTGTTTAAACAATAATGAAGGTAAAATTATGAATGCATGCATTTTTATACTCTTGATAGAAGTTTTTTTAAATGATCTTTTGTTACCACTTCTTGGAAACATATAAAACCCTTTTTTAATTACAAATTTAATCTTTTATTACCATTTCTTTGAAACATAAAAAACCCCTGTTTTTACACTTTTTAAAAGGATAACATACCGGCAATAAATTAACAGGTAACATGTAGGTAATTTTCACGTAAAATATAACTGCTCTTCCATTTTTTTAAATTAAGTTGCAATTTTCAGGTAATTAAACTATGTAGTTTATGTTGCGGCTATTTACTAATGTTTAACATTTTAACTTACTCAAAAATCTAACGTGTTAATCTATTTATATAGCGGGCCAGAAAATGCATTACATTCTGCTGGTGTCTAATAATTGTAAATTTTTCTGTACATAAATATACATACTTCATTGCTATCCAACGGAAAGCTAAGGTAAAATGTAACAGGAAAATACATTTAATAGTCTGGTAGTGTATAAAGTCATTTCTGAAAAATTTAAGGAATAGAGCTATTACAAAAAGCTTTATAAAATACATAACTGAAATTTAACTCATAGAATAAATTCGAAAAATGAAAAATGTTGAATATAATAAAGTTGCTTATGAAAAAGAAATAATTCCCAATATCTAATAATAATAATAAATAAAAATAAATGTGAGCTGCTACAATTTCCTTTATTCTATTATATTTTTTGAATATATGTCAACATAAAATTAATTAAAAGTAGTTTTTTCTATATCTACCAGCATAGTTAATTTTATTCAACCGAGAAGGTCTTCAAAAAGGTTTGCTAGCCAATTTCACTTAGAACTCTTCTATAAAATACTAAAATTTAAATTTTCTCAAAGCTACAGATATAAGGACAACAATGTTAAAAAATCAATTAAACACTTGAAATAACGAAGCTTGTTATGTATTTATCTTTAAGATAATTTAAAAAAATTATTTAAAAGTGATTTACAACTAATTACTATTAATAATTCTAATTATTGCAAAAGGCACAATCGGTTTTTAGACGATCTTATACTTTTTATTTTTATAAATAATATATTAACAAAAAGTGAACTCGCTTGCAATTTTTCCTGCTGGGCAGCACGTAATTTTTGTAAAATTACTGGTGAACCAAATGTATGTGTTGTTTTTTTTTGAAGGAAAAATTTTTGAAAAAAAATAAAAGAACTGCACATATCGTCATCTTAAATGCAGAATAATATAGCATCATAGTTTACAATAGAAGCAAAAAACGTTGTAAAATGGAAATTAATTGAGATATAAAAGCAATTTTGAATATTTAGGATAAAAATGCGGTAACCGATATATTTTTGACGAAACAAATATTTTTATTGTTACTTATTTAGTTACGTGTGTTACGTTATTTTAATTTGTAATTCTCTGAAACAAAACGGCATATCATCAACGAAAGTATGTTAGAATTAAGTCAAACTAATTATTTTTTTTATTGATTATGATTATTTTTTCGTCAATTGATGATCTTCTGACCAAAGACTCTGGCAACGCTGATACCAAAAAACAATTTTAAGCTTGGTGACACTAAAATTAAACTTAACTAAAATAATAAAATTTGGTACTTCACACTTTTATAGGACTAGAAGTCACTGTAAAATTTTTTTAAGTTCGGTCCATAATTTACACTAGACCCCATTAAAACCCCACTCTCGGAAACAGTTTTGTACGCCTAAAACAGAAATAAATAATGATATCATACTAAAATTTGGTACGTCAGTTTCATAGGACCAGAAATCACATTTGTAAAATTTTTTTAAGATCGGTCCATAATTTACACTAGGTCCCATATAAACCCTACTTTCGGAAAAAAGTTTATTGCGCCGAAAACCAAATAAAGCCCACTCCTAAAAATTATTTTAGTTTGGCTTAAACTGTTACGAATCATGATATTTTACTCAAGCCAATTCAAAGTTCTAACAAGAAACGCATAAAACGTTCTTATCGTCGGTCAATAATCTAATATAGGTCTAAACCGCAACCGCTTAGTTAATAATATATATATATGTATTGATCATATAGAGCCCACTCCTGTCGGTGGAGGGTATCGAAGATTTGGCACAGGCGAATATTGCACTCTAACTTGATTTTATGTTTATTAAGGAAAAGTTTTATATTTTTATTAAAATAATAGTTCTTTTTCTCGCATGTTATATAGATATCTTAAGATTTACCGCGTATATCGATTCGAAAGAAATAATTTACGAATTCGGAAAATTTGTACTGTGTATAACGATTCCCATATTTGTTTCGAATAAACGGATAATGGAAAACAAAAAGTAACTTTCTCAAAACTAACTCTATTACGAACAATAACTTTCCGATTTGTTTATATAAACAACCTCTTCCGTCATTTGCGAAAATCGTAATACACAGAAAAATTGTTCGAAGCCGTAAATTATTTCTTTCGAATCGAAATACGCGATAAAATAACACACTACCTGTGTTCTTTAACCATGTTTTAAAAAACGACTTAGTCGTTTACGACAACGATATCCGTAGTGAGGCTAAATATAATTTTTTTCTTTTCAGAAAAAAGAACAAATAAATACTTATATGTTATTTTTTGGAAGGTTGGCTAGCTATAGTTTATTTTTGTTCAACTTTTTGCAAATGTTTGTGTGGTATATAATCTTGATTGATAAATACCAGCTGCTGAGGCGAGAGTTAACACTACTGTTCAGAGTCGGGCTATAATTGGCAAAATTTTTCCCACAACAGCGGAACGTAAATAATCACTACACATGGATTGACAGCCCCTATGTTAAGAAACGTTATGAAATTAATAAAATATATACATTTTTACTACTATTGGGCTGGTGGCTGGCACGGTGGCGTAATTTGTAGGGGCGCCTGCCCATTTGCCTGAGGTTGCGGTTGCGCTGTGTGACCCGGTGGTGGTGCATGAGAGCACACATGGTGGATATTGAGCCATTACCGGCTATTGCCTAATTGGCTCACGTCCCTTTTGGAACAAATCTAGTTTACCGACGCAGCTCCAATTAAAAAATAAAGTAGCCAGGGTGATAGAAAGTTGGCGCAAACGCTTAGTTTTCGAGTTATGAACCTTTAAAGTTTTCATATAAATATGCGATTTTCCACTACAATTCTAAACATATATGGTCAATATTGGTATCATTTTAAAGCTCTTGAACAGATTTTTCTGAATATACAACATTTATTTCAAAATTTTAAATTCTTAAGCTCACATAACAGTTATTTTTTCATTTTACGTCAAAATGTAACGGAAGTGCACTAGGAAAGTATATAGTTAATTTAAATAAGTGTAATAAAATTTTTTAAAATAACAAATACCAACGTCGCTAAAAAACGTCCCTGCATAGACGGCCTTTGACCGGTCGCAAGGATTTTCTCCCCTATGGTATAAAAAAATACCGGCTTCGCTAACTAAAGCTTCTCTGCATTGCCGGCCTTCGGCCGGGCGCAAGGATTTTCTCCCCTAAGGTATAAAAAATACCGGCTTCGCTAACTAAAGATTCTCTGCAATGCCGGCCTTTTGGCCGGGCGCAAAGGATTTTCTCTCCTATGGTATAAAAAAATACAGGCTTCGCTAATTAAAGATTCTCTGCATTGACGGCCTTTGGCCGGGCGCAATGATTTTCTACTCCATGGTATAAAAAATACCGGCTTCGCTAACTAAAGATTCTCAGCATTGACGGCCTTCGGCCGGGCGCAAGGATTTTCTCCCCTAAGGTATAAAAAATACCGGCTTCGCTAACTAAAGATTCTCTGCATTGCCGGCCTTTTGGCCGGGCGCAAAGAATTTCTACTCCATGGTATAACAAACACTAGCTTCGCTAACTAAATTTATTCTGCATAGCCGGCCTTTGCCCTTGCGCTAGGATTCTCTCTTTTTATTATAACATGTACCTACTTCGCTTACTAAAAATTCTCAGAATATCAATTAATACGGTGATAAACAATTAAAATAAAGTAAAGAACAACAATGAAACATATACACATACAAGCTTTGCAATGATACCAATATTAACCATATACATTTGGAAATGTAGTGCAAAATCACATACATATTTATATGAAAACTAGCTTAACCCGGTGCGCTTCGCTACACTGGCAAAAAAAAAATAAGAAAAAAATTACAGTATTTGTTTTTGTGATATAATTTATTTATTTACATACGTATTGCATTTAAAATTTTTTTTTAAATATACTTTTAACAAAAAAATTAATTTTATCTATATATATATTAATTTATATTATCAAAAGCAGCTAACTTAATTAAATAATTCTTATTATGTATGATTATTGTAATGCTTTATGATATACAATATTTTTGGTATTTCCTTCAAGGGCTTTGTGTTATATGGTGGTACTGCTTCCCTGTCAGTATCGACAAAAAAGTGGTTTATTTTATTTTTGGATGCTTTTGTAAAAATGTATTGCTACCCCTGCACCTACCCCATTTATTTTTGTTTTAAAATTTGTCCTGTAAAGGTTGATAGCTCTTGTGTTCAGATATATGGTATTTAATATGTCTTCTATGAGGGGTACTGCTCCTACTCTGTCTACCCCGCACATTTTTATATTGAAATTTATAGTTTACTATAATAGTAGCTTTAACTACGTTTGAAGACTCTCCCTTTAATAGTTCTTCAGTTGAGCGATATTTAATGTATGCATCCTATGGGAGGTATTTCCCCCCCTGCGCCTACCCGCTTTATTTTTATTTTCAAAAGTGTAGTATACCATAAGAGCGACTTCTAGAAAGTTTGAACATTCTCACTATTACAGTTCTTAAGATATGCGATGTTAAACGTTGGCGTCCTATGGGGTATTCCTATACCCCCGCTGCTATTTTATTTCAATTCCGGGGCTCAGAAGATCCTACTACAAAAAGTTCAGCAAAATGCGTGCAGCGGCTCTTAAGATATGCGATAATTAATATTGGCATCCTATGGGGGGTACCAATTCCCCTGCCCCTATCGAAAAAATAAGTCGCTTATTTTATTTTTAGGGCTCACGTGATGTTACTGTAAAAATTTCAGGAAAATCGGTTCAGTAGTTTCGGAGTCTATAAAGCGACAAACAAACATACAAACATAATTCATTTTTATATATATAGATTTTAAGCGTCCATAACTCGAAAACTAAGCGTTTGCGCCAACTTTCTCATTTATTTTCTTCTTCTTATTTTTCCATTTTCTATTACCCTAGGTACTTTTTTTTTTTACTTGGAGCTGCGTCGGTTAACTAGATTTAAGCCTCCCTTTTTTATTTTTATGTTCAAAAAAAGGCTGCCAGCGCAATGTAATTCTAAAAAAATATTTTAGGTTAATTTTTAGTTAGTTTCATAAGTTCACAAAACAAGTCATTGAACGTGTAGTAATATTTAAATTAAAAGCACTATTTTTTACTAAACGTTCCATCACTTGTGTTGTAAATACATCACATTAAATTTACTTACCATCCTGTAGCTCGTTTCTGTATTTCTCGCATTGCAAAATTTCTTACATTAATGCTAGGAACACAACTGGGGCGAACGACGAATTTTTGGCCGCGAATATTCGTCGCCAAAAATAAAAGACGTGTGTGTATATGTAAATGAACACAATCAGGGCGCCGCACAGTGGCGCCATTTGAGTTTTTTCGTTGCAAAAATCATATCTTTTGAACCGAATAAGATAATTGAACAGTTTAAACAGCATATGATAGATAACTGTTCAGCCTATGAAATGAGCGTTTGGAAAGGGTGCTACGCTTTGTAGGGGCCTACTTATGGGTTATCAAAGTTAAAATTAGTAGAAAAATCAATTTTATGGTAACTAAAAAAAATTATTTTTACATTTTTAGATTGTTTTTATTTTTTTTCCCTTATTATGTTTTAAATTATTACCCAACAAATTAAAAAAAAAAATTATTTATTTTTTTAAATTTATTTTTTCAATTTTCTGTAAAATATTCATCACAATTCGTAAGAGAAGGTATATCTAAAAGACTAACAATTTCTAAACTATAATTATTTTGTAACTCTATTCGTGACTTCACATGCCGCAGGGAAGAAATAAGTGGATCGGAAGATGCTGCCAACATGTTGAAGAGGTCCTTATTTTGCCTTACCCTTGATGCTTTGAATGTGTTCTGCAATCTATATTTTTTATAAAATTTGTTAAGAGACTCTTGTGCTTCTTCAGAAAGCTCTCCAATTGGCAAAGACTGGTACTCAATTATATCTTTGCCATGCGCCAATATTTTATGTGGATACATTTCTGCTAAAAGAGATGCAGTTTTCGACGCATATTCTCCATATTTTGTAGAATTGACATTTTCTTTGCAGTTTAAAACATCCAAGATCGTTCCCAATCTTTTCACGATTTGATTGTCAATTCCAATGATTCTAGTTACTGCCTCATCATTTTCAAAAAATCTCCTAGAAGTGTTTCCATCGTTAGAGTTACCGTATCCGTGCTTGGGACAGTCTACTTTTAGTCCAACTTGTTTCAAAAAAACCATCCTGTATTTGCTTCTTTCTGATCTTTTCCTTATCCTTTATTGATGTATTTTCATCGAAGTTTTCCTCCTCTTGTGGTAGGGTATATGCCAGTTTTAGCAAGAATTCCATACACCTTATCCTTGCGTGCAATGGTGACATTCCATATTCGTAATTCTCCTCATTTGTAGAATCGTTTAAATTACCAAAGTTCTTCTGACAAATAATAATATAAAATCGATAAAAAAAATATAAAAATAATACGAAAAAAGGGGTTTAGATAGGTTTTTGCTAAATTTTTACCTCCAATATAATTCTGTCTATGATAACTAATTGAAATATATTATAATTAAGCAGAAAAAGATACTAATCTTAAACTCTTTACAACTAATTATATAAAATTGAGATGTAACATATTATATATGAAATAAATTGAATTGAATTGAAAAAAGTTCTTCTGACTCTTTTTGCAAATCGGGCATGACATTGTTGAGGTTGTTCCTGTCAGTTCGTTTACGACTTTTCCGTCAACCATGGTCAGGTGGAACTCGTAATTGCATTCAATATATTTTCCTTCTCCAATTTGCAGCTTTGTAGGCTTAATCTTGCTTATTTGTTCTTCAATGTCCTTCACCGTAGTCCTTATGAGTTCTGCCGATTCCCTTGCAAACTGAAACATTATTGGTCGGCAATAATGCACTGATGACGGACGTGGATTTTTCCAGTGTAGGGAATCATCCGATTTTAGCCGCAAAGGAACAACAGATGCCATAAACATATTTCCGTCCGATATTGTAGCGTCATCGAAAGATATCCTTTGCTTATAAACGCTTTGTCCGGATGATCCATCGCAGCCCCATTTGCTGATCAATGTCAACTTCTCAGGAAGAATTTTCACTTCCGTGAAAAACTTTGGTGTGGTTGACTTTCTAAACAGTTCAAATAATTTTAAATTGTTCAACGCCATGTTTTCAGTACTTAAATTGTTTAATGGTTTCAGTAATTGTTGCGCCAACTTTCAGGCGTAGACTAATCCAGGCATTATGCTTATTTTGCAATATATAGGCTTATGCTACCATGCCTAAAAATTTACCTGTTCCCTGCATACATATGGATTTAGGCTAAATAATGCAATTTTGATATTATGCACGTGTCCAAATAAGATTTGTGCCTACCTGTAGGGACCATAAGTCAATATTGTTCCTGACCATTTGTACGCCAAAGTATTGTTTATGTGAGGTACGTACCTGCTAATTTCAATGAGTAGTTTTTTTCAAACTATTAGATCAAACTACTGTCAGTCAAAACATATAAGGGATGGACGCCATACAATTTCTGCAACCATGTCTTTTTGAACTTTTTTACCTCTAGAAGCCAAACGGGCACGTACGGGCAGATAAAACCTTTTGAATTATGTAAAGAAATAATCAAAGAACAGGTTTTGCACGTATGGCAAATATAGAAAAATATAGTTTTTTTTTATTTTCCGTCAAAGTTGAAAAATAGTGAAAAAACGGATAGTTTTTAAATAGTGATTTACCAGGAGAAACACAAAGCAAACAGTTAATTTTTTTTTTATCATTATACATTTAATAAATACATCAATCAATACAAATAAAAAATAAGGCGATTCGTTACCTATTTTTCGTGATATTACACCTGAAATCGCAACAAATTGACTAAAAATTGTGTGTTTTTTTGAAAACCGAAAGTCGGTCAACTTTGAACGGTTATATCTTCTAAACTAAAAATGTGATATTATTAAGAGTGGCATATTTGAAATCGTTGAAAAGTTTCCTATAACATGGGTTTATTCAAAACTTCGTCGGCACTCATGAAAATTTTGATTTTTGCAACCTCGCTTGCTCTACGGGCGCCACTGTGCGCCGGCGAAAATTCGCCAGACGCGGCGAACTTTAAATAGATTTAATTCTATTTCATACGCCGGCGAACGACGAACAAATCAGTACTAGGTGACCATGTTTGGTTTTAGTTAAGAAGTAGTTTAGTAAATAAAGTTACTTTTTACTTTAATAATTATTTTTTTTTATTGTATAAAACATATAATAAGTATACAAAGTATTTTGCTATAAAAATAGTTTTAAGTTGTGTTTTTATACCCTTCACCGAAGGTAAAAGGGTATATATAACTTTGTCATTCCTTTTGTAATTTCGTAATCGTTTGCTATTGAAATTCAGGAAGATCGGTCCATAAATGGCTGATATATGAGCAAAAAACCACGACTACCTCTAATTTTTTCCATAAATCCCATGTTGTTGTTTTTTAAATTCTTTTTTTCTGCATATCTCGAGAGCGGCAAGAGCTACGGGAACAATAGATCTTCCCGAGTCCAAGTTTTATAATCTATGTTAATGGTAAATTTCTTAAAGACGTGGGTATATAAATCTGCCAAATCGGTTAAGAAATGATTAAGTTATTAGCAAAATACTCCAAAAATAGGCTAAAAAGCATCAACATTTTTATAAAAACTAAATTTTTAGAGCTGTTACATGACCTATGGATACGTCTTATATATCAAAAGATCTTTAGATTTTTAGTAGAACATATTTACTGAAAACTCGGAAAAATCGGTTCAGATACAAAAAAATAGTTACCAAAATATATTTTTTTTTAAGAAAAATACCTATTTTCGGGAACCGAAGATCTTGCCGAGTCCAAGTTTTATTACCAAAGTAAATGGTAAATTTCTTCCTAAGGACGTCGGTGTACAAATCTCTCAAATCGATTGAAAAATGCTTGAGTTAAGATCAAATTACTGAAATACCAATATTTACTTTTTTATACCCTTCACCGAAGGTAAAAGGGTATATTTAACTTTGTCATTGCGTTTGTAATTTCTACAATCTTGATCTAAGACCATATAAAGTATATATATTCTGGCTTCTTATGAGAAGGGAAGTTCAAATCCGGTTGTCCGTCCGTTGAAATGGGTTTTCCGAAGACCCCAGATATGATGAAGGCTAGGTTGTTTTTATGTCACATATAGTCCGGAATTGTTTGCTATTGAAATTGAGGAAGGTCGGTCCATAAATGGCTGAGATATGAGCAAAAAACCACGACTACCTCTAATTTTTTCCATAAATCCCATGTTGTTGTTGTTTTTTAAATTCTTTTTTTCTGCATATCTCGAGAGCGGCAAGAGCTACGGCTTTCAGATTTAGTACAAACATGTTGCCAATACACAAAATCTCTAAAAAAAATGAGCGGGATCGGAAAAGTGGGCGTGGTAAATTTTAGGGCTCTAGTATGACATATGAACAAGTTTTATATACCAAAATATCAGAAATTTTTAGCAGCATATATTTCCCGAAAACACTGAAACTTTTCTCCCAAAAATGGAAGAGTAATGCCCAAAATAAAATTTTGGAAAATTGGGCGTGGTACCTCCCGTACAAAGACATTATTGAAAATACTCAAAACTTTAAATTTTAGGGCTCTAGTATGACATATGAACACGTTTTATATACCAAAATATCAGAATCTTGACTGATAAATACCAGCTGCTGAGGCGAGAGTTAACACTACTGTTCAGAGTTGGGCTGTAATTGGCAATATTTTTACCACAACAGCGGAACGTAAATAATCACTACACATTGATAGACAGCCCCTATGTTAAGAAACGTTATGAAATTAATAAAATATATACATTCTTACTACTATTGGGCTGGTGGCTGGCACGGTGTCGTAATTTGTAGGGGCGCCTGCCCATTTGCCTGAGGTGGCGGTTGTGCTGTGTGAGGTTGCGGTTAAGCTGTATGACCCGGCGGTGGTGCATGAGAGCACACATGGTGGATATTGAGCCACCACCGGCTATTGCCTAATTGGCTCACGTCCCTTTTGGAACAAATCTAGTTTACCGACGCAGCTCCAATTAAAAAATAAAGTAGCCAGGGTGATAGAAAATGGAAAAATAAGAAGAAAAAATAAAGAAAGTTGGCGCAAACGCTTAGTTTTCGAGTTATGGACCTTTAAAGTTTTCATATAAATATGCGATTATCCACTACAATTCTAAACATATATGGCCAATATTGGTATCATTTTAAAGCTCTTGAACAGATTTTTCTGAATATACAACATTTATTTCAAAAACTAGGAAAGTATATAGTTAATTTAAATAAGTGTAATACAAATTTTATAAAATAACAAATACCAACGTCGCTAAAAAAATGTCCCTGCATAGCCGGTCTTTGACCGGGCGCAAGGATTTTTTTCCCTATGGTATAAAAAAAATACCGGCTTCGCTAACTAAAGATTCTCTGCATTGCCGGCCCTCGGCCGGGCGCAAAGATTTTCTACTCCATGGTATAAAAAATACCGGTTTCGCTAACTAAGGCCTCTCTGCATTGCCGGCCTTTGGCCGGGCCCAAAGATTTTCTACTCCATGGTATTAAAAATACCGGCTTCGCTAACTAAAGCTTCTCTGCATTGATGGCCTTCGGCCGGGCGCAAGGATTTTCTCCCCTAAGGTATACAAAATACCGGCTTGGCTAGCTAAAGATTCTCTGCATTGCCGGGCGCAAAGAATTTCTACTCCATGGTATAACAAACACTAGCTTCGCTAACTAAAGCTATTCGGCATATACGGGCTTTGCCCGGGCGCTAGGATTCTCTCTTTTTATTATAGCATACACCTATGTACTTCGCTTACTAAAACTTCTCAGAATATCAATTAATACGGTGATAAACAATTAAAATAAAGTAAAGAACAAGAAAACATATACACATACAGATCTAGTGAAAAGCTTTGCAGTGATACCAATATTAGCCATATACATTTGGAAATGTATAACAAACACTAGCTTTGCTAACTAAAGCTATTCTGCATAGCCGGCCTTTGCCCGGGCGCTAGGATTCTCCCTTTTTATTATAACATACACCTACTTCGCTTACTAAAACTACTCAGAATATCAATTAATACGGTGATAAACAATTAAAATAAATTGTGAAACAAAAAATTCCATAGTTTCTCGATTTGTGAGATAAAGTGTTTCTGTGTTTTAACTGGAATACTTCCAGTAATTAAGTGCAAATGCAAGCGAAACGTCAACGAAAGAAATAGATATAATAAAAATAGGGCTGCCAGATTTGATCATTTATCGTCATTTTGACGATTTTTTTTTCCAAAATTGGCAAAGTGTTGATTTGCTGATTTTTTAAACCTTCGCGTTAATTTTTGAAACACCTATACGCGTGCGGTCTTACAGACTGAAAGTTTGAAACCTAGTGTCAAGCTTTTCCTAACAAAATATAGTGAACAAAAATCTGCATTGTAATAAATATACTTATGATAATGATAATGATAACGATAATGACAATGATAATGATAATGATAATGACAATGATAATGATAATGATAATGATAATGATAATGATAATGATAATGATAATGATAATGATAATGATAATGATAATGATAATGATAATGATAATGATAATGATAATGATAATGATAATGATAATGATAATGATAATGATAATGATAATGATAATGATAATGATAATGATAATGATAATGATAATGATAATGATAATGATAATGATAATGATAATGATAATGATAATGATAATGATAATGATAATGATAATGATAATGATAATGATAATGATAATGATAATGATAATGATAATGATAATGATAATATAATGATAATGATAATGATAATGATAATGATAATGATAATGATAATGATAATGATAATGATAATGATAATGATAATGATAATGATAATGATAATGATAATGATAATGATAATGATAATGATAATGATAATGATAATGATAATGATAATGATAATGATAATGATAATGATAATGATAACGATAATGATAATGATAATGATAATGATAATGATAATGATAATGATAATGATAATGATAATGATAATGATAATGATAATGATAATGATAATGATAATGATAATGATAATGATAATGATAATGATAATGATAATGATAATGATAATGATAATGATAATGATAATGATAATGATAATGATAATGATAATGATAATGATAATGATAATGATAATGATAATGATAATGATAATGATAATGATAATGATAATGATAATGATAATGATAATGATAATGATAATGATAATGATAATGATAATGATAATGATAATGATAATGATAATGATAATGATAATGATAATGATAATGATAATGATAATGATAATGATAATGATAATGATAATGATAATGATAACGATAATGATAATGATAATGATAATGATAATGATAATGATAATGATAATGATAATGATAATGATAATGATAATGATAATGATAATGATAATGATAATGATAATGATAATGATAATGATAATGATAATGATAATGATAATGATAATGATAATGATAATGATAATGATAATGATAATGATAATGATAATGATAATGATAATGATAATGATAATGATAATGATAATGATAATGATAATGATAATGATAATGATAATGATAATGATAATGATAATGATAATGATAATGATAATGATAATGATAATGATAATGATAATGATAATGATAATGATAATGATAATGATAATGATAATGATAATGATAATGATAATGATAATGATAATGATAATGATAATGATAATGATAATGATAATGATAATGATAATGATAATGATAATGATAATGATAATGATAATGATAATGATAATGATAATGATAATGATAATGATAATGATAATGATAATGATAATGATAATGATAATGATAATGATAATGATAATGATAATGATAATGATAATGATAATGATAATGATAATGATAATGATAATGATAATGATAATGATAATGATAATGATAATGATAATGATAATGATAATGATAATGATAATGATAATGATAATGATAATGATAATGATAATGATAATGATAATGATAATGATAATGATAATGATAATGATAATGATAATGATAATGATAATGATAATGATAATGATAATGATAATGATAATGATAATGATAATGATAATGATAATGATAATGATAATGATAATGATAATGATAATGATAATGATAATGATAATGATAATGATAATGATAATGATAATGATAATGATAATGATAATGATAATGATAATGATAATGATAATGATAATGATAATGATAATGATAATGATAATGATAATGATAATGATAATGATAATGATAATGATAATGATAATGATAATGATAATGATAATGATAATGATAATGATAATGATAATGATAATGATAATGATAATGTATAATGATAATGATAATGATAATGATAATGATAATGATAATGATAATGATAATGATAATGATAATGATAATGATAATGATAATGATAATGATAATGATAATGATAATGATAATGATAATGATAATGATAATGATAATGATAATGATAATGATAATGATAATGATAATGATAATGATAATGATAATGATAATGATAATGATAATGATAATGATAATGATAATGATAATGATAATGATAATGATAATGATAATGATAATGATAATGATAATGATAATGATAATGATAATGATAATGATAATGATAATGATAATGATAATGATAATGATAATGATAATGATAATGATAATGATAATGATAATGATAATGATAATGATAATGATAATGATAATGATAATGATAATGATAATGATAATGATAATGATAATGATAATGATAATGATAATGATAATGATAATGATAATGATAATGATAATGATAATGATAATGATAATGATAATGATAATGATAATGATAATGATAATGATAATGATAATGATAATGATAATGATAATGATAATGATAATGATAATGATAATGATAATGATAATGATAATGATAATGATAATGATAATGATAATGATAATGATAATGATAATGATAATGATAATGATAATGATAATGATAATGATAATGATAATGATAATGATAATGATAATGATAATGATAATGATAATGATAATGATAATGATAATGATAATGATAATGATAATGATAATGATAATGATAATGATAATGATAATGATAATGATAATGATAATGATAATGATAATGATAATGATAATGATAATGATAATGATAATGATAATGATAATGATAATGATAATGATAATGATAATGATAATGATAATGATAATGATAATGATAATGATAATGATAATGATAATGATAATGATAATGATAATGATAATGATAATGATAATGATAATGATAATGATAATGATAATGATAATGATAATGATAATGATAATGATAATGATAATGATAATGATAATGATAATGATAATGATAATGATAATGATAATGATAATGATAATGATAATGATAATGATAATGATAATGATAATGATAATGATAATGATAATGATAATGATAATGATAATGATAATGATAATGATAATGATAATGATAATGATAATGATAATGATAATGATAATGATAATGATAATGATAATGATAATGATAATGATAATGATAATGATAATGATAATGATAATGATAATGATAATGATAATGATAATGATAATGATAATGATAATGATAATGATAATGATAATGATAATGATAATGATAATGATAATGATAATGATAATGATAATGATAATGATAATGATAATGATAATGATAATGATAATGATAATGATAATGATAATGATAATGATAATGATAATGATAATGATAATGATAATGATAATGATAATGATAATGATAATGATAATGATAATGATAATGATAATGATAATGATAATGATAATGATAATGATAATGATAATGATAATGATAATGATAATGATAATGATAATGATAATGATAATGATAATGATAATGATAATGATAATGATAATGATAATGATAATGATAATGATAATGATAATGATAATGATAATGATAATGATAATGATAATGATAATGATAATGATAATGATAATGATAATGATAATGATAATGATAATGATAATGATAATGATAATGATAATGATAATGATAATGATAATGATAATGATAATGATAATGATAATGATAATGATAATGATAATGATAATGATAATGATAATGATAATGATAATGATAATGATAATGATAATGATAATGATAATGATAATGATAATGATAATGATAATGATAATGATAATGATAATGATAATGATAATGATAATGATAATGATAATGATAATGATAATGATAATGATAATGATAATGATAATGATAATGATAATGATAATGATAATGATAATGATAATGATAATGATAATGATAATGATAATGATAATGATAATGATAATGATAATGATAATGATAATGATAATGATAATGATAATGATAATGATAATGATAATGATAATGATAATGATAATGATAATGATAATGATAATGATAATGATAATGATAATGATAATGATAATGATAATGATAATGATAATGATAATGATAATGATAATGATAATGATAATGATAATGATCTTGATCTAAGACCATATAAAGTATATATATTCTGGCTTCTTATGAGAAGGGAAGTTCAAATCCGGTTGTCCGTCCGTTGAAATGGGTTTTCCGAAGACCCCAGATATGATGAAGGCTAGGTTGTTTTTATGTCACATATAGTCCGGAATTGTTTGCTATTGAAATTGAGGAAGGTCGGTCCATAAATGGCTGAGATATGAGCAAAAAACCACGACTACCTCTAATTTTTTCCATAAATCCCATGTTGTTGTTGTTTTTTAAATTCTTTTTTCTGCATATCTCGAGAGCGGCAAGAGCTACGGCTTTCAGATTTAGTACAAACATGTTGCCAATACACAAAATCTCTAAAAAAAATGAGCGGGATCGGAAAAGTGGGCGTGGTAAATTTTAGGGCTCTAGTATGACATATGAACAAGTTTTATATACCAAAATATCAGAAATTTTTAGCAGCATATATTTCCCGAAAACACTGAAACTTTTCTCCCAAAAATGGAAGAGTAATGCCCAAAATAAAATTTTGGAAAATTGGGCGTGGTACCTCCCGTACAAAGACATTATTGAAAATACTCAAAACTTTAAATTTTAGGGCTCTAGTATGACATATGAACACGTTTTATATACCAAAATATCAGAATCTTGACTGATAAATACCAGCTGCTGAGGCGAGAGTTAACACTACTGTTCAGAGTTGGGCTGTAATTGGCAATATTTTTACCACAACAGCGGAACGTAAATAATCACTACACATTGATAGACAGCCCCTATGTTAAGAAACGTTATGAAATTAATAAAATATATACATTCTTACTACTATTGGGCTGGTGGCTGGCACGGTGTCGTAATTTGTAGGGGCGCCTGCCCATTTGCCTGAGGTGGCGGTTGTGCTGTGTGAGGTTGCGGTTAAGCTGTATGACCCGGCGGTGGTGCATGAGAGCACACATGGTGGATATTGAGCCACCACCGGCTATTGCCTAATTGGCTCACGTCCCTTTTGGAACAAATCTAGTTTACCGACGCAGCTCCAATTAAAAAATAAAGTAGCCAGGGTGATAGAAAATGGAAAAATAAGAAGAAAAAATAAAGAAAGTTGGCGCAAACGCTTAGTTTTCGAGTTATGGACCTTTAAAGTTTTCATATAAATATGCGATTATCCACTACAATTCTAAACATATATGGCCAATATTGGTATCATTTTAAAGCTCTTGAACAGATTTTTCTGAATATACAACATTTATTTCAAAAACTAGGAAAGTATATAGTTAATTTAAATAAGTGTAATACAAATTTTATAAAATAACAAATACCAACGTCGCTAAAAAAATGTCCCTGCATAGCCGGTCTTTGACCGGGCGCAAGGATTTTTTTCCCTATGGTATAAAAAAAATACCGGCTTCGCTAACTAAAGATTCTCTGCATTGCCGGCCCTCGGCCGGGCGCAAAGATTTTCTACTCCATGGTATAAAAAATACCGGTTTCGCTAACTAAGGCCTCTCTGCATTGCCGGCCTTTGGCCGGGCCCAAAGATTTTCTACTCCATGGTATTAAAAATACCGGCTTCGCTAACTAAAGCTTCTCTGCATTGATGGCCTTCGGCCGGGCGCAAGGATTTTCTCCCCTAAGGTATACAAAATACCGGCTTGGCTAGCTAAAGATTCTCTGCATTGCCGGGCGCAAAGAATTTCTACTCCATGGTATAACAAACACTAGCTTCGCTAACTAAAGCTATTCGGCATATACGGGCTTTGCCCGGGCGCTAGGATTCTCTCTTTTTATTATAGCATACACCTATGTACTTCGCTTACTAAAACTTCTCAGAATATCAATTAATACGGTGATAAACAATTAAAATAAAGTAAAGAACAAGAAAACATATACACATACAGATCTAGTGAAAAGCTTTGCAGTGATACCAATATTAGCCATATACATTTGGAAATGTAAAACAAACACTAGCTTTGCTAACTAAAGCTATTCTGCATAGCCGGCCTTTGCCCGGGCGCTAGGATTCTCCCTTTTTATTATAACAAACACCTACTTCGCTTACTAAAACTACTCAGAATATCAATTAATACGGTGATAAACAATTAAAATAAATTGTGAAACAAAAAATTCCATAGTTTCTCGATTTGTGAGATAAAGTGTTTCTGTGTTTTAACTGGAATACTTCCAGTAATTAAGTGCAAATGCAAGCGAAACGTCAACGAAAGAAATAGATATAATAAAAATAGGGCTGCCAGATTTGATCATTTATCGTCATTTTGACGATTTTTTTCTTCCAAAATTGGCAAAGTGTTGATTTGCTGATTTTTTAAACCTTCGCGTTAATTTTTGAAACACCTATACGCGTGCGGTCTTACAGACTGAAAGTTTGAAACCTAGTGTCAAGCTTTTCCTAACAAAATATAGTGAACAAAAATCTGCATTGTAATAAATAGACTAATGATAATGATAATGATAATGATAATGATAATGATAATGATAATGATAATGATAATGATAATGATAATGATAATGATAATGATAATGATAATGATAATGATAATGATAATGATAATGATAATGATAATGATAATGATAATGATAATGATAATGATAATGATAATGATAATGATAATGATAATGATAATGATAATGATAATGATAATGATAATGATAATGATAATGATAATGATAATGATAATGATAATGATAATGATAATGATAATGATAATGATAATGATAATGATAATGATAATGATAATGATAATGATAATGATAATGATAATGATAATGATAATGATAATGATAATGATAATGATAATGATAATGATAATGATAATGATAATGATAATGATAATGATAATGATAATGATAATGATAATGATAATGATAATGATAATGATAATGATAATGATAATGATAATGATAATGATAATGATAATGATAATGATAATGATAATGATAATGATAATGATAATGATAATGATAATGATAATGATAATGATAATGATAATGATAATGATAATGATAATGATAATGATAATGATAATGATAATGATAATGATAATGATAATGATAATGATAATGATAATGATAATGATAATGATAATGATAATGATAATGATAATGATAATGATAATGATAATGATAATGATAATGATAATGATAATGATAATGATAATGATAATGATAATGATAATGATAATGATAATGATAATGATAATGATAATGATAATGATAATGATAATGATAATGATAATGATAATGATAATGATAATGATAATGATAATGATAATGATAATGATAATGATAATGATAATGATAATGATAATGATAATGATAATGATAATGATAATGATAATGATAATGATAATGATAATGATAATGATAATGATAATGATAATGATAATGATAATGATAATGATAATGATAATGATAATGATAATGATAATGATAATGATAATGATAATGATAATGATAATGATAATGATAATGATAATGATAATGATAATGATAATGATAATGATAATGATAATGATAATGATAATGATAATGATAATGATAATGATAATGATAATGATAATGATAATGATAATGATAATGATAATGATAATGATAATGATAATGATAATGATAATGATAATGATAATGATAATGATAATGATAATGATAATGATAATGATAATGATAATGATAATGATAATGATAATGATAATGATAATGATAATGATAATGATAATGATAATGATAATGATAATGATAATGATAATGATAATGATAATGATAATGATAATGATAATGATAATGATAATGATAATGATAATGATAATGATAATGATAATGATAATGATAATGATAATGATAATGATAATGATAATGATAATGATAATGATAATGATAATGATAATGATAATGATAATGATAATGATAATGATAATGATAATGATAATGATAATGATAATGATAATGATAATGATAATGATAATGATAATGATAATGATAATGATAATGATAATGATAATGATAATGATAATGATAATGATAATGATAATGATAATGATAATGATAATGATAATGATAATGATAATGATAATGATAATGATAATGATAATGATAATGATAATGATAATGATAATGATAATGATAATGATAATGATAATGATAATGATAATGATAATGATAATGATAATGATAATGATAATGATAATGATAATGATAATGATAATGATAATGATAATGATAATGATAATGATAATGATAATGATAATGATAATGATAATGATAATGATAATGATAATGATAATGATAATGATAATGATAATGATAATGATAATGATAATGATAATGATAATGATAATGATAATGATAATGATAATGATAATGATAATGATAATGATAATGATAATGATAATGATAATGATAATGATAATGATAATGATAATGATAATGATAATGATAATGATAATGATAATGATAATGATAATGATAATGATAATGATAATGATAATGATAATGATAATGATAATGATAATGATAATGATAATGATAATGATAATGATAATGATAATGATAATGATAATGATAATGATAATGATAATGATAATGATAATGATAATGATAATGATAATGATAATGATAATGATAATGATAATGATAATGATAATGATAATGATAATGATAATGATAATGATAATGATAATGATAATGATAATGATAATGATAATGATAATGATAATGATAATGATAATGATAATGATAATGATAATGATAATGATAATGATAATGATAATGATAATGATAATGATAATGATAATGATAATGATAATGATAATGATAATGATAATGATAATGATAATGATAATGATAATGATAATGATAATGATAATGATAATGATAATGATAATGATAATGATAATGATAATGATAATGATAATGATAATGATAATGATAATGATAATGATAATGATAATGATAATGATAATGATAATGATAATGATAATGATAATGATAATGATAATGATAATGATAATGATAATGATAATGATAATGATAATGATAATGATAATGATAATGATAATGATAATGATAATGATAATGATAATGATAATGATAATGATAATGATAATGATAATGATAATGATAATGATAATGATAATGATAATGATAATGATAATGATAATGATAATGATAATGATAATGATAATGATAATGATAATGATAATGATAATGATAATGATAATGATAATGATAATGATAATGATAATGATAATGATAATGATAATGATAATGATAATGATAATGATAATGATAATGATAATGATAATGATAATGATAATGATAATGATAATGATAATGATAATGATAATGATAATGATAAGGATAATGATAATGATAATGATAATGATAATGATAATGATAATGATAATGATAATGATAATGATAATGATAATGATAATGATAATGATAATGATAATGATAATGATAATGATAATGATAATGATAATGATAATGATAATGATAATGATAATGATAATGATAATGATAATGATAATGATAATGATAATGATAATGATAATGATAATGATAATGATAATGATAATGATAATGATAATGATAATGATAATGATAATGATAATGATAATGATAATGATAATGATAATGATAATGATAATGATAATGATAATGATAATGATAATGATAATGATAATGATAATGATAATGATAATGATAATGATAATGATAATGATAATGATAATGATAATGATAATGATAATGATAATGATAATGATAATGATAATGATAATGATAATGATAATGATAATGATAATGATAATGATAATGATAATGATAATGATAATGATAATGATAATGATAATGATAATGATAATGATAATGATAATGATAATGATAATGATAATGATAATGATAATGATAATGATAATGATAATGATAATGATAATGATAATGATAATGATAATGATAATGATAATGATAATGATAATGATAATGATAATGATAATGATAATGATAATGATAATGATAATGATAATGATAATGATAATGATAATGATAATGATAATGATAATGATAATGATAATGATAATGATAATGATAATGATAATGATAATGATAATGATAATGATAATGATAATGATAATGATAATGATAATGATAATGATAATGATAATGATAATGATAATGATAATGATAATGATAATGATAATGATAATGATAATGATAATGATAATGATAATGATAATGATAATGATAATGATAATGATAATGATAATGATAATGATAATGATAATGATAATGATAATGATAATGATAATGATAATGATAATGATAATGATAATGATAATGATAATGATAATGATAATGATAATGATAATGATAATGATAATGATAATGATAATGATAATGATAATGATAATGATAATGATAATGATAATGATAATGATAATGATAATGATAATGATAATGATAATGATAATGATAATGATAATGATAATGATAATGATAATGATAATGATAATGATAATGATAATGATAATGATAATGATAATGATAATGATAATGATAATGATAATGATAATGATAATGATAATGATAATGATAATGATAATGATAATGATAATGATAATGATAATGATAATGATAATGATAATGATAATGATAATGATAATGATAATGATAATGATAATGATAATGATAATGATAATGATAATGATAATGATAATGATAATGATAATGATAATGATAATGATAATGATAATGATAATGATAATGATAATGATAATGATAATGATAATGATAATGATAATGATAATGATAATGATAATGATAATGATAATGATAATGATAATGATAATGATAATGATAATGATAATGATAATGATAATGATAATGATAATGATAATGATAATGATAATGATAATGATAATGATAATGATAATGATAATGATAATGATAATGATAATGATAATGATAATGATAATGATAATGATAATGATAATGATAATGATAATGATAATGATAATGATAATGATAATGATAATGATAATGATAATGATAATGATAATGATAATGATAATGATAATGATAATGATAATGATAATGATAATGATAATGATAATGATAATGATAATGATAATGATAATGATAATGATAATGATAATGATAATGATAATGATAATGATAATGATAATGATAATGATAATGATAATGATAATGATAATGATAATGATAATGATAATGATAATGATAATGATAATGATAATGATAATGATAATGATAATGATAATGATAATGATAATGATAATGATAATGATAATGATAATGATAATGATAATGATAATGATAATGATAATGATAATGATAATGATAATGATAATGATAATGATAATGATAATGATAATGATAATGATAATGATAATGATAATGATAATGATAATGATAATGATAATGATAATGATAATGATAATGATAATGATAATGATAATGATAATGATAATGATAATGATAATGATAATGATAATGATAATGATAATGATAATGATAATGATAATGATAATGATAATGATAATGATAATGATAATGATAATGATAATGATAATGATAATGATAATGATAATGATAATGATAATGATAATGATAATGATAATGATAATGATAATGATAATGATAATGATAATGATAATGATAATGATAATGATAATGATAATGATAATGATAATGATAATGATAATGATAATGATAATGATAATGATAATGATAATGATAATGATAATGATAATGATAATGATAATGATAATGATAATGATAATGATAATGATAATGATAATGATAATGATAATGATAATGATAATGATAATGATAATGATAATGATAATGATAATGATAATGATAATGATAATGATAATGATAATGATAATGATAATGATAATGATAATGATAATGATAATGATAATGATAATGATAATGATAATGATAATGATAATGATAATGATAATGATAATGATAATGATAATGATAATGATAATGATAATGATAATGATAATGATAATGATAATGATAATGATAATGATAATGATAATGATAATGATAATGATAATGATAATGATAATGATAATGATAATGATAATGATAATGATAATGATAATGATAATGATAATGATAATGATAATGATAATGATAATGATAATGATAATGATAATGATAATGATAATGATAATGATAATGATAATGATAATGATAATGATAATGATAATGATAATGATAATGATAATGATAATGATAATGATAATGATAATGATAATGATAATGATAATGATAATGATAATGATAATGATAATGATAATGATAATGATAATGATAATGATAATGATAATGATAATGATAATGATAATGATAATGATAATGATAATGATAATGATAATGATAATGATAATGATAATGATAATGATAATGATAATGATAATGATAATGATAATGATAATGATAATGATAATGATAATGATAATGATAATGATAATGATAATGATAATGATAATGATAATGATAATGATAATGATAATGATAATGATAATGATAATGATAATGATAATGATAATGATAATGATAATGATAATGATAATGATAATGATAATGATAATGATAATGATAATGATAATGATAATGATAATGATAATGATAATGATAATGATAATGATAATGATAATGATAATGATAATGATAATGATAATGATAATGATAATGATAATGATAATGATAATGATAATGATAATGATAATGATAATGATAATGATAATGATAATGATAATGATAATGATAATGATAATGATAATGATAATGATAATGATAATGATAATGATAATGATAATGATAATGATAATGATAATGATAATGATAATGATAATGATAATGATAATGATAATGATAATGATAATGATAATGATAATGATAATGATAATGATAATGATAATGATAATGATAATGATAATGATAATGATAATGATAATGATAATGATAATGATAATGATAATGATAATGATAATGATAATGATAATGATAATGATAATGATAATGATAATGATAATGATAATGATAATGATAATGATAATGATAATGATAATGATAATGATAATGATAATGATAATGATAATGATAATGATAATGATAATGATAATGATAATGATAATGATAATGATAATGATAATGATAATGATAATGATAATGATAATGATAATGATAATGATAATGATAATGATAATGATAATGATAATGATAATGATAATGATAATGATAATGATAATGATAATGATAATGATAATGATAATGATAATGATAATGATAATGATAATGATAATGATAATGATAATGATAATGATAATGATAATGATAATGATAATGATAATGATAATGATAATGATAATGATAATGATAATGATAATGATAATGATAATGATAATGATAATGATAATGATAATGATAATGATAATGATAATGATAATGATAATGATAATGATAATGATAATGATAATGATAATGATAATGATAATGATAATGATAATGATAATGATAATGATAATGATAATGATAATGATAATGATAATGATAATGATAATGATAATGATAATGATAATGATAATGATAATGATAATGATAATGATAATGATAATGATAATGATAATGATAATGATAATGATAATGATAATGATAATGATAATGATAATGATAATGATAATGATAATGATAATGATAATGATAATGATAATGATAATGATAATGATAATGATAATGATAATGATAATGATAATGATAATGATAATGATAATGATAATGATAATGATAATGATAATGATAATGATAATGATAATGATAATGATAATGATAATGATAATGATAATGATAATGATAATGATAATGATAATGATAATGATAATGATAATGATAATGATAATGATAATGATAATGATAATGATAATGATAATGATAATGATAATGATAATGATAATGATAATGATAATGATAATGATAATGATAATGATAATGATAATGATAATGATAATGATAATGATAATGATAATGATAATGATAATGATAATGATAATGATAATGATAATGATAATGATAATGATAATGATAATGATAATGATAATGATAATGATAATGATAATGATAATGATAATGATAATGATAATGATAATGATAATGATAATGATAATGATAATGATAATGATAATGATAATGATAATGATAATGATAATGATAATGATAATGATAATGATAATGATAATGATAATGATAATGATAATGATAATGATAATGATAATGATAATGATAATGATAATGATAATGATAATGATAATGATAATGATAATGATAATGATAATGATAATGATAATGATAATGATAATGATAATGATAATGATAATGATAATGATAATGATAATGATAATGATAATGATAATGATAATGATAATGATAATGATAATGATAATGATAATGATAATGATAATGATAATGATAATGATAATGATAATGATAATGATAATGATAATGATAATGATAATGATAATGATAATGATAATGATAATGATAATGATAATGATAATGATAATGATAATGATAATGATAATGATAATGATAATGATAATGATAATGATAATGATAATGATAATGATAATGATAATGATAATGATAATGATAATGATAATGATAATGATAATGATAATGATAATGATACATGATAATGATAATGATAATGATAATGATAATGATAATGATAATGATAATGATAATGATAATGATAATGATAATGATAATGATAATGATAATGATAATGATAATGATAATGATAATGATAATGATAATGATAATGATAATGATAATGATAATGATAATGATAATGATAATGATAATGATAATGATAATGATAATGATAATGATAATGATAATGATAATGATAATGATAATGATAATGATAATGATAATGATAATGATAATGATAATGATAATGATAATGATAATGATAATGATAATGATAATGATAATGATAATGATAATGATAATGATAATGATAATGATAATGATAATGATAATGATAATGATAATGATAATGATAATGATAATGATAATGATAATGATAATGATAATGATAATGATAATGATAATGATAATGATAATGATAATGATAATGATAATGATAATGATAATGATAATGATAATGATAATGATAATGATAATGATAATGATAATGATAATGATAATGATAATGATAATGATAATGATAATGATAATGATAATGATAATGATAATGATAATGATAATGATAATGATAATGATAATGATAATGATAATGATAATGATAATGATAATGATAATGATAATGATAATGATAATGATAATGATAATGATAATGATAATGATAATGATAATGATAATGATAATGATAATGATAATGATAATGATAATGATAATGATAATGATAATGATAATGATAATGATAATGATAACGATAATGATAATGATAATGATAATGATAATGATAATGATAATGATAATGATAATGATAATGATAATGATAATGATAATGATAATGATAATGATAATGATAATGATAATGATAATGATAATGATAATGATAATGATAATGATAATGATAATGATAATGATAATGATAATGATAATGATAATGATAATGATAATGATAATGATAATGATAATGATAATGATAATGATAATGATAATGATAATGATAATGATAATGATAATGATAATGATAATGATAATGATAATGATAATGATAATGATAATGATAATGATAATGATAATGATAATGATAATGATAATGATAATGATAATGATAATGATAATGATAATGATAATGATAATGATAATGATAATGATAATGATAATGATAATGATAATGATAATGATAATGATAATGATAATGATAATGATAATGATAATGATAATGATAATGATAATGATAATGATAATGATAATGATAATGATAATGATAATGATAATGATAATGATAATGATAATGATAATGATAATGATAATGATAATGATAATGATAATGATAATGATAATGATAATGATAATGATAATGATAATGATAATGATAATGATAATGATAATGATAATGATAATGATAATGATAATGATAATGATAATGATAATGATAATGATAATGATAATGATAATGATAATGATAATGATAATGATAATGATAATGATAATGATAATTATAATGATAATGATAATGATAATGATAATGATAATGATAATGATAATGATAATGATAATGATAATGATAATGATAATGATAATGATAATGATAATGATAATGATAATGATAATGATAATGATAATGATAATGATAATGATAATGATAATGATAATGATAATGATAATGATA